>JACSYO010000521.1:170000-380000 GCA_016806645.1 Ophiodon elongatus | reverse complement strand
AGTTTCTATCTCATTAAGGTCCAGGGTGAAAACCAGCTTCAAAGTCAAAGAGAGGAGACAGAGGTCGTCGGTTTGATGCCAGGAAACCTGTACACGTTCACTATCCTCTCAGGAGTCTGTGACAACTCTACTTGGAGTGAAGAGTCCAACATCACAAAATACACCAGTGAGTTTACCTTCACACAAATAAAATGATTATAATGCCTGACAGGTAAGGAATACAGATACGGAAGCTGTGAGTTACATTTTATTTAATTTTGGTAGAGACGTGTAGGAGGAAGTATACTGTGTGCATGAGAGCAGTGAAAGCACATATAAAGCTTGTTCATGATTAAATGAGGAAACATTTTATAGCTGGTTATTTGTTTATCACACAATACAAAATTCAAATCAGCGAAGGCAAATTAGAGCCACATCTGACCAGCACAGTGACACCTGTGAGATTGTTGCTGATGTGTTGTCTATTTGTCTTTCAGAGCCTGGGAAAGTATCTGACCTGAAGGTGACTAATATTTTCAACTCACTGCACCTTAACTGGGTGCGGCCAGACGGAAACACCACAGGTTTCCGGGTGATGGCCATGAAGCAGGATGCTAAGTATGTATTTGGAGACGGACAGTCCAGAATGTGCTTGCTTCGTTTACTTTTCTATTCAGCTATATTTATTTCTGTGTTTAGCCAAGCTGCCGGCCTGGCTTTAGAGACGTCAGCCTGTCTGTCGGTCCGCCGCAGAAATATTTCAACAATATTTCATCATTCATGGCTGCCAGCAGATAAATCCTGATGACTATGAGCGTTATTGAAATAAATAAGGCCAGACAAAATGTAATTTTATTTATTTAATGTTATCTTCATCATCCAATTTTTAAATCTAATGGTGCACACCCACCATATTGGAGCAGTCAAGATCCACTAGTAAATAAAAAATATCTATTTGTGCATTGTGTTTTACGAGTCACGTAACTTAGAGTTGAAGTTGAGTTGTTATGCAAGTTGGGATAGATCATTTTTCTTTCTTTTCCAAATCTGTCTGAACTGAGGTTTGTTCAATCTGCATGCTCGTCTGACTGCTCAGGTTTTTTTTTTTTTATCTGACCTTTGAATTGTCCGAATTTTAGCGATATTGAAGGATAGAAATAGAAGCGATGTCCCAAACTACAGAAGTAGGACCCGAGTTGGGATAAACTGATATTGTCTTTTAATTCCTCTCCGGAGATACAGTCAAGTAACTGCTTCTCTTCCTAACAGCGTGGTGTTTAATAAAATCGTGACCCAAACGAAGGTGGAAGTGACATCGCTGCCAACGGGCACCAAGTTAACCTTCAGTGTGACGGCACTGACGGACAATAACACGCTGGAGGGAGACAACGTGAATGTTGTCGACTACACCGGTAACTCTGGGCTTATGGTTTAGCATCTTTTGTTGCACGGTTGCTTTACAGAAACTTGGAAAGTACACTAATCTGACTTTGTGACTCCTGCACAGCTCCCGGACCAATTACCGACCTGATTTTGGACACCACATCTGACTCCCTCAATGCCATGTGGAAGTCAGTCGAGGGTGATTCTTTATCTTTCATCGTCGAGCTCCTGCAGGATGGCACACATGTACTCAGAGTACCCAACGTCACTGAACACAAGAAGCAATTTAAAGAGCTGAAGACTGCAGCCAATTACACGGTGATCGTCAAAGCCTTCAGTGGACAACACGAAGGCGAGCCAGTGAGCTGCTCCAAGTTCACCAGTGAGTCACTTTGGTGCCCGTTTTCTTTTTGTTTTCTCCATATGTGTGTTTTAAGTAATAAGGGTTGATTTGGTGATACCCGTGGTTACCGCTGGTAACAGTCAGTGTGATTCAGTAAACAGTGAGGCTGATATCGGTGACGTGGAGGACATGCTGCATGTGAATCCCTTGAGCCTGTGAAGGCAATCTGAACCCTGCAGGGAATGTCTGACTCCGACACTAATAAATAATAATACTGCTATTATTATATAGAGAGTGATTCACAGACTCTAAATGCGTCAAATAGCTGCTGTTGGAAAAAAAATGCCAACTAAATAGTTTCACAAATAGGGTTAGGATTCATGAAAATTTATAACTTTAAAATCTGTTCCGACAGTCTTTGATCAAAAATATGAAACATTTATGATGAAAAACCTTTGATTTATAATCCCTGCCTCATTTTCCCTCTCTTCTCTTTTTTTTTTTCAGCGCCAAAGTCGCCTACTCATGCCAAGGTACTTTCCTCCGATAAACATCAGATCACCTTCCAGTGGGGGGCCCCCGACAACATAGCAAACGCCAGATACTACGCCAGAATCCAGGCCAGCTTCTGGGGCTACGACCTGTCCGTTTATTTGGATAAAGAAACCAAATACACGTTTGAAGGCTTGAAATCAGGGACTAAGTACGACTTTGAAGTGCGTACCGTGGCGGATGGAAAGACAAGTGACCCAGCAGTTGTGTCACACAGTACAGGTGAGACTCTCCGACCTAAAAGACCATGCTGGTTGTTCACACGTTAGCCTATTAGCAGCTAACTGTTTTACTTTGTCGCAACGTTTTCCTAAGCATGCCATAAGTTTTATATATTTTAAAAAGAATCTCACACAACAGTCAGTTTCATTTCGCTGAGAATAAAGGACTTGCAATGGTCTTGAAAACCCTTTTTTGGTGCATTCAAGGAAAAACTTTGATGTCTGAGAGTTAGCTTATCAAAATAATTGACCGAACACTTCGTACGAATTTGGTGGTTATTTATTTAAAAGGTTGCAGTAAACTCTCAAATCTAAGGGTTTGCAGCTTCTTTTTTATAACAACACATACTTGTAGCTGGACCCAGACTGATACTCAATTTTTGAAAGTTAACTCTGACATTCAGCAGATATTTGTTTTTGAACAGAAACGCAAATGTTTTGGCAAGAAAAAAACACTTAGTGAAAAAGTCTGGTGAACTGGAGAAGAGTTGTGCAACGTTATGTTTTCTTCCAAATGCATAATTTACAGTATGAATGAGAGTGTGCCTCCTTGTTTTTAGCTTCCTCTTCACACATCTCACAGTCTCGCTTTGTTCCCCAGGTGCAGAGCAAAGGGAAATCGGTCTGTCTATGTTGTGCTCCTCGGCTGAGTCTCTCCTCTGTGATAACACCACCACAAGGGACAGTGTATATAAGCAGGTATGTCACTCACCACATTGGCAAAAACAAAAACAGGTTCTGGGAGGTAAACTTAAATAAACAAAAGGTTGTATTATTCTACCAAACACTCTACTTTTCTCTTCTAAAACAGACTAAAAGTGCAGTGATGATCTGGAGTATGTGTGATATGGACTTTGTGTTTCATGAATACAGTTGCTGTTAGAAGTGTGTGTCCATAATCAGCTTGTGTTTTTTGCGTTTGTGTGTTTCGTTGCAGCTCAAAAAACATTTCAACGAGCTGTTGGGGGACAGTATCTTCTGGGAACTTAAGCAGCAGGAAAACTGAAAGCAAAGGAACACAAGAAGCATAATTATTTATTCTTAATATTATTGATTAATTAGTATTTGTGTTTTCGATCTTGGTTTCTTTTTCCCACTGTACTGCTATTCAAATATTAAGCCAGTGTGTCATATTTGGTGAATTAGGATTTTATTTATATCTAGTCACAAGTTTACTGAGCTGACTGTCTTTTTTATCTAAAATTGTAAATATGCAACAACATCAAAATTATAATAATTTATACTTTTGCTGATTTCCTCTTGTTTTTATTTAATTCATACCATTGTTTTGACCCATTTCCACCAGGAATAGAAAAAATATGCAGTTGATGGTAAAATAAATAAATAGACATTTGAGGTTTAAAATAAAATAAAAAAGACTTACTAAAATTGTAGAGTAGTGAGTCAAGAACTTGACTCAGTAAGTTCAAATTATAAGACAGAATCATGAGATAATGAACCAAAGATTTCACTTACTAATTAAAAATGATCATGAGCATTTTAGTTTTTTATCACGTTTAACTGTTTATATTATGTTCTTCCTGCTTCCTTTCTTTAGCGAAGATTTTAAGACTATATCGTGTTCCAGCGCTTAATAAAATCACATCAATCTTGTTCAAAGTCTTCCTTGAATAGAGAATACTATCACACTAATAACAATGTGTGTGTACGGTTTACTCCAATTTCACTGCATCCTGAAATAAAACAATATTTATGATCAACTATGGTTGAATACATTACCAAATATAAATAATAGTGCACCGTATCTTTACTTTTAAAAGCTTCATTTATTAAATTCCCACACAGATGATAGATAACAAGTAGCATGTTCAACTCTAACCCTCAAATGGCTTCAATTCAGATTTTAAATAACTATGAAAAAGAAGAAAATGTCACGCACAAATCTTCATTATGGACCAAAGTGAGAATCCCCTTGAGCTTATGGCTTGGTCTGATAATAATAAGATAAGCAGCAGATAGATTAGGGAAGGTCATGAGATAAACGGCATCATAGCTGGTACGCCAGCTCCAGTTTTGGGTGGTAAATCTTCACATAAAACGCCTCCAGCCTCTGAGATGTTAGAAATAGTTACTACACACATTGTAAGCTGTTGGTCTGCTTCCTCTGTTAACCGGCTGTGAGATGAGGAAGGGGCGGAGGGGTTTAGCTAACTGCGTGAAAGTGTGTGAAGGGAAGAAGCTGTAAATATGATCAAACACGCACGTGAAACCGTTGAAGTAAGAGGAGACAGAGCATCAAACTGCTGCATGGATTTGGGAAACCAGGAAGAGGATGCGAAGAGGGAAGCACCTGCAGGTTGGTTATAAAAAGCATCTCTACGGCAACTAATGTAAACAAACTTTAAAAAGATGACATTTTCTCCTCAGCAAGAATTAATAGAAGAGACTGAAAGAACGACCGTGTTCATATTCTCGTTTAGCTGTGACGTGCTGTTCAACCTGTCAATCCTTCGTGTGCCGCCTCAAATACTTCACCTATACAGGCTGAACAGTAACACGGTTTCCTTTTTCTGGTTTCAAAGTCCACGTTTACTTTTACAATCTTTAGGAAAGTGTCACAGTTTCATCTCAGTTGGGTGTCAGAGGTCGGAAGGTAAAATTCATGATCTGTTTATAAGCAAGTCATGATTTGAAAAATACTTTATATTGGATGTGTGTTTTAGTCCTGAAATCGTTGGTTAAGATTTTCACTGATTACGTCATCGGACATGTAGAGGATTTAAAGTTTCGTTGTCTAATAGCCCTTCATAGAAGGCCGTGATCCAGTTATTTGTTTCATGATTGTTGACGGCTTTTTACCACCACAGATGCAGGACGCTGTCAGACTTGTCAGCTGACAATTCGAGTGGTTATTGCTATGGCAACAACAATCCTGGTCACAGGACTTATTTTGTGTTTCATAATATTTGGTGAGTATTAGTATAAGAGAATACATTTTTGTAATATATTATATATATAATATATTTATATACGTATATATATATATATATATACTGTATATATACGGTGTGTGTGTGTATATATCTATAGATATACTGTAGATATACACAGTATATCTATATAGAGTATTAAACAGTATATATATTTATATATATACAGTATATATTATACACTTTCCATGTAATTTATTCAGATTCAGACAGTCATAGGGTTTAGATTAAGTGGAAGTGTGTGTGTGTGTGTGTGTGTGAGCTTGAGCGCATACAACATCTATTTCCTGTCACTACCATATCCGTCTTGAAATTACAAACCATCTAGAAGTAAATACGGTGACAAAGTTAAAATTCGCATCAAGTTAATCAATTGCTCGTGTTCATTCGTTCAGCCACGTGGACGAGAGCACCAGAAGTGGATCCGACCTCCAACACGTCGAAAGAAGAGCTGCTGGTGACGATGGAGCGACTGCAGCAGTGCCAACAGGAGCACCGTGATGTGGACCTGATGCTCCACACTGTCACTCGAGGTGATCTACATTTTCTTCTCTGATATAAAACGTCTGACATGCTGCACACGTGACATCCACGGGGTAGAAGTGTGTTTATATATCGAGCAGCGTTCAGGATTTTGACCCGATACTTTCATCCTCCTCCTCCTCCTTCTCCTCCTCCTCCTCCTCTTCCTCCTCCTGCTGCTGCTGCAGACTCCAGGTGCAGTTTGTGTCCAGGCGGGTGGAGGTGGTGGAGGAGTCACTGCTACTTCTTCTCAGTGGGACTGCAGGAAGATCGTCCGTGGAATGAGAGCGCAGAGTTCTGCCTGCAGCAGAACAGCAGGCTGGCTGTGATCAAAGGCTCGGCGGAGATGGTAGGAGAGGGAGAGGGAGAGGGAGGAGGAGGAGGAGGAGGAGGTGAAACCAGACAGGAAACATCAGGTCCCAAAGTGAAAATAAAGTCCTCTAAATGTCGCTTCCTCCTCAGGAATTTATCCAAAGTGTGATGAGGAAGTTCCCTCACTTGCCCTTCCCGTGGATTGGACTGACAGACGCGGAGCAGGAGGGTCGGTGGCTCTGGGTGGACGGGACGGACATCCAGCACTACATGCCGTAAGTCCAGATGGAGCGGCACACAGCCAACAGGACAAACGTTCTTCATATGCAGGATGCATGAAAGAGATATTGAACATCTTAGCACAAAGGTGACGGGAGAGATACATAGGAGGATATTCTGTCGATCCTTTTTATGGAAAGGGTGGCGATGCTCTTGATTTATTTGTGGAGCTTTGAGACATTCCTCCCTGCAAGATAGGTGAACTAGGTTAAGTCCTTTGTTTTTGTACAGAATCTACTTAAACCAGATTTATAGGCACCATTATGGTGACTTGCACATTAAAGTCGGAGCCACCTAAATAAAGGCCCATCAAAAGAATCAATATCAGTTGAGTGCACGCAATATTTAGAAACTTGTCACTGCTTATCTTGATGGCGAACTGAGGGCGTTATTTATTTTCAAAGCAGTGATTTCCCCTCACAGAACATGTGTTGTTGGTCCACCGCTGCCTCGATCGGGTTGTTTGCGTTACCGTGTGACTTTAGTGAATCCAAAGTAACCCTTTAAAACACCCAACAGCCACACAGTAAGTAGATAAGTAAAAATAACAGCAATCAAAACAACCATGCAACACTTCTTTATTTATTTTTTCCGTATGGTCAGACTTCAGGTTCTTCTATTCTTTTTTCTTTCAAAGGAGTTATTTCTTGTCAAATTGTAAAAACACCTAAATAAAATATTAAGTATAAAAAAAAAATAAAAAAAAAGCCACACAGTAACAAACAAACAGCGACACATGAGTACCTCACACAACCCCACTTCAAAACATCCGAGATATCCCTGTAATGCAGTTCCATTAGATTTGGATTGAAATGCTATGATGCTGCGAGGTGTCCTCCCTCATCCGCCGCCTGTGTGTTTTGAAGGGTGACGCTGGAGTGGGACGCTGATCACAGGGACTGTGCCGACCTGAGAGGAGGTGGGAGGCTCTTCGCCGCCAGCTGTGAGGCTTATGCACCCTGGTTGTGTAAGAGAGACTCCTGACACACATCTACACACATTTTATATATATATATATATATATATATATATATATATTTTTGTTTTTAATCAAAGACTGGATACTGTTCCAAATTGTGTAATGAATGTCAGAAAAAGTTCAGAGATAAGAATGAAAGACAAGATGTTATGCATATTAAATATTTATTAATGTTCGTATCTGAAAGTGCATGTATGTATCTGGATGCAGAATGTGCTCACACTTGTCGACACATAAATATGAATGTTGCAGATATTGAAGTGCTCGTTCAAAAAAAATAAATACATTTATTTACTCAAAGTTTTTGTTTCTCGTGGTCTGATGACAATTCTCTTCCATCGTTGCAGATTCTTCGATTCGTTTCAGAGTGGTATCAGATACATCTATTAACAAAATCATCAGCACTTTGATATAGTTTAGTCGTTGTTAATGAGTCGACCACTGTTCTTCAACTAAGATTTTAAATTCAGCTTTAAGGACAGAAATTGACAGACACATTTAAAGCAGCATTTAGAGAAGGAAAATTCATGTGAAATTCCAAATATTTTTGTGCTTTTGAAAGTCAGAGCTTGTGTTTTTCAGTGATTTTGTGGTGATAAATGTAATTGATGACACCGCTTCTCAAAAAAAAAAATCTTCATCTTCGTGCAGATTTTGTTTTCAATGCAATTTTTGTTCAAGTCCAAGTGAATTCTTCCAAGCGTCCAATGAGAGTTGTTTAAGGCTCATCTATTTTCGTATTTATTTGCTGGATGGTCATGCATGTGCGACCATCCAGCGGGGCGAAGAGAGGGTACAGCTTCCCCCTGAAGCTTCCAGTGAAGGTGTAGATGTGGGACTTTGTTTCTGCGTTGTAGAAGGAGATCTGGCCCTCTTCGTAGTCCAAGTAGACCCCCATCCGTCGAGGCGTGAGGTCGGCGGGCAGTGGACTCTCCGGCTCGGTGCAGGCGTAGAAATGGTTCGGGCTGCGCCACAGGACCCAGTAGCTCTGCTTTGGGGTCATGGGGAACCGCCCGTGGCGCTTGGAGCCGGCAGTGGTCACTCCCACGCGCCAGTAGCCGTTTTTGGCTATGTCCACCTCCCAGTAGTGGCGGCCGCTGCTGTAGCCCTCCCAGCCCAGCACGCAGGGCCAGCCGTCGAAGCGCTGCAAGCTGGACGGCAGGTCCGACTCCGAGTGGCCCTCCTGGACCCGACGCTGGTTCTCTGACAGCTGCAGCCAGGGGTGGTTGGTCGTTGGGTCCAGAATCACATCAGCTGTTGGGGAAAAGAGAGAGAGGCACAAATGAGTGTGTCGTCCTGTGACTGATACGTTTGCTTTTTTTCTCTCTGAGATAATAAAAAGTAGACCGATCTTACCTGCTGCACTGCAAATCCAACTCCAAACTGAAATTGAGACACAGAC
This sequence comes from Ophiodon elongatus, assembly GCA_016806645.1. Taxonomy (NCBI): domain Eukaryota; kingdom Metazoa; phylum Chordata; class Actinopteri; order Perciformes; family Hexagrammidae; genus Ophiodon; species Ophiodon elongatus. The sequence continues at coordinate 371,077 of JACSYO010000521.1, read as the reverse complement.
ATTATATTAAAGTCTCAATGGATAGACATCGTACATAGTCTAAAGGGGTTGAGACAAGGGGTCGCAAGGTGAATTTAAAGTGTGAGATGATTACCAGGATAGAAAAAAATAAATTATCCTGCTCAACATTATCTTATATTGTTTTGGGAAATTTTGCCTAATATTACTCTTTTGTTCTTTTGAAATACTCTTCAGGCCTCTGCAAATTATTCTAAGAAGGAACAGGACCTGTTTGATTGACATGCTCATAACTCACAGCAACACAAGCTGAGTGCTGGCTTTAAGATGATTTGCTTTGTATTAACAGATCACAAGTGAAATAGGTTGAGGACCACTTGTGTAAATGCCAATCAATATAGTATAATAATAATTTTACTTTAAGTTTGGGCAAATCAGCGTCATTTTGACAGCTAAGATTAATATGAGTTTAAAATGATTTCAGAAATGCTCACCTGTGTTGGGGATGTATCTTGAAATTCCTGCTTTCCAGGTCCTTTGCTTTGCCAGTAACCACAACTGTGGAATAACTCTCTGAAAAGGAAATAATAACAATGCTTCATAAGAAAAAGCATGTTTTTCTCTTCACACTGAATGAAGTCATAACCATGCACAAAGAGAGCAACGGGCAGTATATTGTTACTAGAAAGCCATGTGACGTATTCATGCCTTAAATAAAGTAAAACAGGCTCCAACCCCAAAATATTCTTTCAAAATTCAATCGAGAATTTTACTACGAACACCACAACATCTTTTGCGTGTATGCGATAATGATCGTGATGACTCTGTGAAGTTATTATCATATCAGTTATCAAAGACATTTATTGTTGCAGTTTATCATGTCAGAGGAAGAACAGGCTCATAAACTGAATCACCGGGTTCATTGATAGAGAAGAGCAGGGTTCACTCAACTCACGCCTCGTTTCATAACCACAACATGTCTGCACTGCGTGATATCGATTAACAACTGCTTGTTTATTTTGTTTTTTTTAGTTTCAACAAATTCTGTGTGTTTTACGGCTTTACGGTTTCAGATTAAAAGGTTTGTCCTTGAATTCATTTCACTTCCCATGGTTTCAGTCATTCTGGACTTCCTGATTGTTACACAAATGCAGATCATTTTCATTTCTTCTTTTTTTGTTTGCTTTTGTTCTTAGTGGTCGGTGGTTTCTCACCGTGCTGTCTTCTTTGAGCAGAGACCAGGTGATGAACTCCAGCAGAGGCAGCAGGTTAACCAGACGTTTCTTCTTCAGGCCGAGCTGACGCAACACATTCCCCAGCTCGTCGCTCTGAACTCCACAACTCTGGAAAAACAACAATGCTTCCTTAAAAACAAACACGTGACAATAACTCTGACAAAATGCTCCGCTTGTTTTTATTTATGTTGGTAGCAACCAATACTGAAAGTTTTTGGGACTTTCGGTTTTAATGTTAGGACTCCTCACCTCAGTGGCCTTCTGTACCTCCTTTGCCCACTCCATGATCCTCAGTTGTGCCTTCTCTTTGGCGTCCTCTTCTTTATTTTCATTTGCTTCACTCTTTGATGCCCAGAGCTAAGGACACACATGCAGGAAGTCAAGATTGATATTTTTGCTATTCGTTAAATATTGCACCTTCACGCCGTACTTGATAGTGACCGTGCGGTGTTTTTGAGCACCACAATGCTCAATCACACACGGACTTGTGTGTGCGCTGACCTTGTCGACATGGCGGAGCTCGTCAGCCCACTCCAGGATCAGCTTCCTGCTCTCCTCAGGACTGCGCTCGGTGCGGCTGTCTGAACTCTGGGCTTCTTTCTTACTGGTGCCCTCCTCTGGATCCTCACTGCCCTGCTCAAACACAAAGCCACACACGGTCACACGATGTCGTGCCCTCTTAAAAACATAGTGTCACTATGACAACAAGATGACAAGAAGATGACAACAAGATGACAAGAAGATGACAACAAGATGACATGAAGACAAATGCCAGCTAGTAATGTGAGTTTCAAGGCTCAGGAAAATTGGAGAGTCATGCAACCAGGTTATTAAAGAGTCAATAAACCCGAATGCTATCAGCACACGCCCAAATAACCAAGTCATCGCTCTGCATGACCAAGCAAAGTAACCGTTTCCCATAGCAACGCTTATACAATCCGTATTGTGATAAATACTGGTTCACCTGACCTTATGTTGCACAAATGTAAGCTTTTAACTCCAGCGGTAAACTTTTAACAGACTTAAAATGATCAACCACACAGAGCCTGTGATGCCTTTTTCCTCTTTTCGCTGTCAGAATCAAAAGGTTTTCATCTGGTTTTTTTTACTCGACTTTTTACTCGAGCTGGCAAACAACGAGCGTCTGTGTTAAAAAGAAATTGAAGGATTAAAAAAAGTGGGAAACAAACTTTTCCTTGTCTTGTTTCTTACGTCTACAATTGACGTCATTCACATAAATCTTCTGTATTTGGTCTTTGCCCTCATTCACACCGTGATACTGCTGTTAATGAGTAGTATTGTAGAGAATTGTAATTTCCCTTTCACCTAAAAAGTCAATAAGAGAAGTACAGCTAGTTCAGAGTGCTGTGACCAGAGTCTTAACTACAACCAGAAACTGGATCACATTTCCCCACAGCTTCAGACACTGCACCGGCTCGGGTATCTTTTTATAATTTGACTTTAAAGTTCTTTATAAAGCGTTAAATCTAAACCCTCCCTACGTCAGAGAGTTTCTTTCATTTTCTGTGCCAGCCAGATGAACAAGGTCCTCCACTTCTTTTCTTTAATATGCTCCTCATGTGTCCCATAAAAGAAAATGTGACATGCTGTTTTTATGCCTCTGAAATTAGAATGACGAGCTCTCTTTGTATTTTCAAAAGGAAATGAGAGAACTTTTTAATTTGGAGTCATTTTAAAAGCTTTTATCCTTGGTTTTTGCATTATTCTTTAATTCCTGTTTGCTCTATTTTAATTATATTTACTTTAGTTGATTGTCGTAATCTTTAGTCTTTCTTCTGTGTGTGTTTTTTTTGTGTATGAAGCACTTTGTGCTGCACGTTTGTATGAAAGGTGCTACATAAATATGATGTTAATAACATTAATATGAGTCTGCTAAGCCACTGACCCGTTGTTCCTTCCTTCTCTCGTGTCCTACCTTGCAGACTTGATCCACTTGCTCCTTCCAGTGGTGGATGAACTGCACACACTCCTGCAGGCTGCGTAGATCCTTCAGGCCGTTCTGACGAGGATGCTGCTGCAAAAACACGCAACAGATCACATTTATATCTTCATTTTTTTGTGATCGTCAAAAACCCAAATAGGAAATTCATACAGGTTTTTAAAAAAAAAAAAAAAAAAATGGATCACTGAAATATTATAAATGAGGAAATATCAGTGGAGGATGTTTCAATGTACCTGTGAGTGTTTGGTGAGGTTGCTGGTGGCTCTGCCGGGGGCCGAGCTGTGAATCTGGACGTCCTCATCGGGCAGCGTCCAGCGGACGGCCCCGATGGAGCTGCTCTGGGTGCTGCGCTCACCCAGCTTCAGCGCGTCCGCTCCTGCAGGGCGACACATTCAGGGGAAAACCACGTCTTAGAAGTAAGCCAACATGACATGCGTGTTGATGTTCTATAGTAATAATAGAAAATATAATTATCAGCCTTTCAGAGTGGCTTGTAGAGTGAAGACAATCAAGTATTTACAGACACAATCGAAGTCTTTAATCCCTGAATGATTTACTGTAAACATTTATTATTATAAGCTCCATGACGCCACATTATCTGCCCACATGAGGGAGAGGTTGTAAGTTATCGAACATTAATTTAGAAGAAAAGTGTCATTGGCAGTGATTGAATAAGATATTATTTTTTAAAAAACCTACTTTTAGAAGACTTTAGGATACTCTTCATCTCGACGGTGACGTCCTCACAGCTGTGGAGCAGAAAATATATGAAAATAATTAAATGCTGATGAAAGAAGTAAAAGCAGCAATACAGAAATATAAAAATACTCCATTATAAGTAAAAGTCCAGCATTGAAACTGGAAGTAATATTATCAAAATGTACTTGATGTATCAAAAGTAATTGAAAAAACTGGAAGTTGCTTATATTGATTATTGTATCATTGAAATATTTTTTACTGATGTATAAATGTGTATTTTTGAACTATTTTACTGACTGTTAAACATATAGCAATAGAACACATATTTCCAGATTTACATTCTCTTTGTTATGAAAATTCATAAGTGAAATATATTTAAATGGAAGTATGATACAGCTACAGTTTGTCGAGAAACTATTACTGTACAACCTAGATGTGATTCACTTGTAAAGACGTACAAAAAGCTATATGTTTGCCCTTTGAATATATTTTTACTGTAAATGATAAGCGTTTGGCAAAACAATTTAAACATGTTTTATATTAATCATTTATTCATATAGAATTCTGTGATGCCTGAGTATCAATTTAGTATACGAGAACTTTTCTCAAGTTTAGAAAAAAAGAGCCTTTTCTTCAGGTTTGTGATCTAAATTATAATAATTGAATATATACTGTTGAATATCACCACATACACAAATGTATACCTGCAATACAAAATAATTATACCAAAATCGTGTGTAAAATCATAAATTCTGAAGAAAATATTAATATATTGTTATAAATTCAGTCGTATCACGCAGAGCTGAATCAAAGACAGACACAGCATATTGTAGGTGTTCATTATTTCATACCTCTTGTCGGCTCTGCAGGTGGAGAGGACTGGACAGCCGCTGCTCTCTAATCAGCGGTTTTGTTCCTCTCTGTGTCTCCGATCTGATCTTTGGACTTTTTTTTATGGCCTCTAAGGCGGTGATGGAAACTTTCTGCAGGTCTCTGACATGAAATCCCAACGGCTTTCCAGCAGCTGCTGGCACTATTCCCATAAAGGCACGTAGGTCTGATTCTTTGATAACGGTCATAAGTCTCTGGATGGATTTGGACTTTGGCCATCAGAGGGAAGAACTTTCAGACTTATATTGAGTTAAAAAGGACGAAACCTAAAGGTTTGATCATAATCTTAAATCATAAATTAATGTAAATGTTTTGTTTTTTTTAACGGTGGTTTTAAAATCACAACTTTTCTAAGGAATGATGTTTTAATCCCACGCCTTTTCCACTTTTCCCCTCGTATTTCTCTCTTTTCAAGAGATTCCAATATGTTCAATAAAGGTCACAAAATAAAATACGATCCCCCTTTGACATGCTTGCAATGCAGGAAAATCTTAAAAAGAACTTCTTTAAAAATAAACAACCACCTCACATGTTTGACATATTTGCCAACCTTTGACTTCCTGGTTAGCTGTAAGAGCATCCCACATTACCTCCCATCCTCACCCTGCCCTGCTGACCTGCAGTCATCAGCCTCACGGGCCATAAATACGTCACGACGTGAAAGATGCAACCGGCCCATTCTTTTTTTAAAAATGACGTATTGTGTTCAAAATCAATAAAGATATGTGATACAAACAAAAGAGATTATAAAACTGTTATTTTCTTTTAGTAAAAGTCCTGCAATCAAAAGGTATGTTACGTTCTATCGGCCAAAAGGATCGAAAGTAAAAGTACTCATAATGCATAAAAATGGCCCTGTGAGTGAAATAGTTAATATATTATACAGGATTATTAATACTGATGCAATAATGTGTAAGCAGCATGTCACTGTTGTAGGTGGAGCGAATTGAACCTCTCTATATACCGTTGGGTAATTTCATAAAACGGATAATATAGCATAACCTAGTTAAAGTACCTCAAACCTTTGCATAAGTACTGCACTGATTACAGTGGACCATGACTGTGCACCTCAAACAGGGTTATTGGGTGCAAGTAATATTCACGCAGCCATGGCAACAGAGAGGGCGTAGTTTAAACAACGTGCCACAAAGCAAACTTGTTGGAAAGAGAGAAAAAAAAAAAAAAATCAAACCACGACCTTTAGCAAGCAGTTTCAGATTTATTTTCAAATGCGGGCAAATCTGTGACACTAGAACAAATGTAAAAAAAGAACAAAAAGTCCAAACTCATTTAATTTCTAATCATTATAATCTGAACAGAAGAAGCTTGTTTGCTTTTATAAAAGTGGCATCTCTTATTCTACTAATTTCAAAACAAGCTAACGCGTGCTCTGTCCGCACGGTACCTTACAAATATGTACATACAAGTAAATGCATATAAAAAAATGTTTTTCTATATCAGATGCTGTCTGATTTCAGATATACAGCTTCTCCTCGCTTGCAGGATTTTGTGAAATGTTCCCATGAAATGTTTTAGTTCCAGTTCTTGAAGAACTGCTTGAAGATGATGGTCTCCTTCCCCTGTGGGAGTATCTCCACCTGCGGCACAACACACAGACACGTTTACAGCCAAAGCACTGGAGGTGATAAACTAGTGGTAAATCCTTTAAAATCATTACAGGCTGCTGTGAAGGCTGCAGGAGCCGGAGCTGCTGATATACAACTAGTGGGAGATAACATTTACAGCAAGTGAGAGTTCAGCTTTAACTTTTTAGTAACAGTGTAGAACAGCACCTGTGTTTTCATCCTGGGGTACTTCATCTGTTCGATGAAGTTATCCGCCATCTGTAGGGCCACCTGCTTCTCCTCAGCGTTTGCTCCGTTACCTGACAGTCAATCAAGGTCTCACATTAGCACTGGCAGTTTAAATATATATATATATATATATATATATATATATATATATATATATATATATATATATATATATATATATATATATATATATATATATATATATATATATATATATATATATATATATATATTTTTTTTAATAGTAATTTACCGTAAACAAAAAACAGTTGTCAACTGTGAATTTTACGGTTGCAAAAAAATCATACCGTAATGTCTTATACATCGTATATTACACAGATTTATTTTTACAGTGTATATATATATATATATATATATATATGGCATATTGTTAGCAGATCCTCAGCTACTTAGTTATGGAGGCTTAATTTAGTTTTGTTGCTCAGTGTTTTTATTGTGCTGCATTACTTTGAAATTAAAGTCTGTTCCGAGAAATAAACCCTTAAAAATATTTCATCTTGGAAAACTTTACGTAACATGTCATTTTCAATCAGATATTTAAAGTATTTATTTATTATTTTTTTCTGGTTTATCATATTTTAAATGCAAATGAATAAGACGTGACTAACAGAATGAGACTGCACAGTAACTATAAACGATGCTGGTGCTATTTAAGAATAATCCTTCACTCCTTCACTCCTTCACTTTTCCAAATGCGTCCTGAGACTCCTCCTCCCTGTGAAAACCGCCAGCCATTATTTTTCACGATGCTCATTAAAATTTGATCCAATTAGATACCGACTATCACCGGCGTGTAACAACTATCACTTTCCTCGGGATGCATTTCAGGCGCCACCACGACTTTGCTGGTTCGGGGTCAAGTAGTATTTCCTCACCTTTCCAGACGAAGATCTTTCCGTTGGCGCCGTTGTCCAGAATGAAGCAGTCGTCACGAACCAGCAGGTCCTTGGCAAACTGGCTCTTCTCCGACACCTTGGTCATCGTCATGGAACCTGTCGCATTAGACACCTGCGGAGCGAATGCACACGTGTTGATACTTGAAGTGTGTGAATGGTAGTTTGACGCAGCGGTGCAGTTTTTAAAAAAAAGCTTTGCAGATGACGTCACCTTGTAGAGGGAGGCAGAGTTGGACGCGTCTGCTGCCTTGTCCTCTTCTGGTGTGCTCTCTGCCAGCTGAGGCATCTGTCCCAGGACCTGCTCAGAAACCAGACCCAAGGCTCAGAAACCAGAGAAAAAGATTCAGGATTTCCTTCAGTTGATTTTTTTAATCATTTTGGGTGATTGATCTGGAAAGCATAAGCGTGTTTTCTTTCTTTCCAAGAGTTAGATGAGAAGATTGACACCAGCCTAATGTAAAGTGAGGTGGATTCATACATTTGAGTTAATGGAGAGTCATGTTTACACAGTTAATCGTTCATGTATACATGTTTAAATAACTTAATCAGTGACTTTAATCAACTGGCTTCTGATTGGTTAGTTCAGGTGAGCGAGGAACAAGGAAGTGTTGTGAAGCTGGGGGAAGAGTGAAGAACAGTAAAGAGCTGCTTCAGGAAGTTTTTCTTCTCCTTCCAGCTGTTTCTTCTCAACAAGAGAGATCCAAACCGCCACATAACAAACCCTCACGTCACACTAACTACGAAGCTTCAGCCGGTCGGCTGAGAAGAAACAAAGGGAACCAGCTGTTCTGCCTCGGTCCGGCCTTCTAAAGCTCACGTTAACACATTTATAGCATGCAGACAGGTGTCTTATCGAAATCCTACAGCAAGAAAGCTAATTGGTGCATTTCTTAAAATGTCAAATGGGTCCTTTAAAATGATTTATGTCCTTTATAATTAAAATGATTTTTCTTTTCCATAATTAAAGTGCATTCACGGTAGCGGAGTGGTTACCGCACCATCCCGAGTTTGTAGCTTTGATGCGTGTAATTCCCGTCTCTCTGTCCCCAGAGCCAGTCTGGCTCTCTACACTGTTAAATATAGGCAATAAAAATAAGACATAGACACTTTTATTTACCTTCAGCATCTCCTCAGGCTCGTCCCCCTCGGTGCTGTCCACAATTCGGGCTTTACCGGCTCTGTCCGTGTCACGAATCAGCGAGGCGATCTCACGCACCATCTGCTTCTCGAAGATGTTGGCCTGCGACCCGATCCACGACACGATGATCTGGAGGTCAACGAGACACCATGAGATCACCACCATCATATTCACCTCATGCAATTTGCAGATTCACAACAAACTTTATTTTAGATTACAACAGTATACCGAGCGCTTCGGTCAGTTTATGAAAGCTGACAGATTTATTTTTTGTTCTCCTGCGGTTTGTATTCCTCACCTCTCCAAGGTCAAGGATGAAGCAGTCTCCTTTGTTGAAGCTGCTCCAGGACAGCTCCACCTCCTTGGCACGGATGTTGCGCTTCCCTTTGATCTGGTACAACCTCTGCACCGTCCCGGAGCCCTGAGTCCTCCTGAAGCCCGACTCCACTCCACCCACCTGTGAGAGATATGCATGGGATATAGTCATATAAAGGCATTGTGGGTTTTAGGTTTATTTATTTTTTTATGTTTTATTTAATTTGTCCTGCTGGGAAAGGATTGGCACCCTGCAAATCAAGTGGCATCAATGAACTTTGGCGCAAAGGCCATAATATCCAGAGTGCTGTAAAATGATAAAAGGGATTTAGCCAGCAATAAAAAGATGGCCGATAAAATGAGAAATAGGTCTTAAGGCAAGTTTTGCATTAAAAAATAATGTCAATTATTGTGCAAGTTTAATTAAAATTACAAGTGAATTAAGTTCAACACTTAATTCAACATAAATGAAGAATTAAAATTATAATAATTATTTTTTTTCTATTATTCTATTTTATTATTTTTAAAATGCTATTTATGTGTCTTTTTTAACAGTGTGTTTGTTTTCTATCTTGTCATAATGTCCTTTTATGTCTTACAAAAACAATAATAATATTAAAAACATTAATAATAATTAATATTTACCTGGTTTAAAGGCGCTCTTTCAAGGAAATTCCTATTTTACCAATAGTTAGCACCAAATTGTATCATTCTTTCGTGGACATTTTAAAGAAATTACTAACCCACACAATCAAACTGACATATAGACATATTTGTACTGTGAATTTGTCTCATATTTCAATGGCGTTTAAAGCATCTGAACCTGCAGTCAGGTCTATTTCTTCCTCACCTTGTAGCTGACCCCTCTGGGGAAGAGAGCCATGAACTCCGGGGACTCGTAGCCCTGGACCTGCCTGTGCTGAATGGGGTCACCGCTCAGAAAGTTGTCCAGCTGGGTGGCCAGCATGGCGCACGCTACCTGCTCGTCCCTGGACGACTTCTCACCTACAACAGAGAAGAGGTAAGAGAGGTAAGAACTAATTATCGACTTCAAAAAGGAGCTCACACACTTCTCTCCAAAGAGAAACTTTGTGGATATTTAAAATTTATGCAACAAGAACATCCACGTCAGAGTGGTTTCTTCATTCATAAGACATGTAGGCGCCCTTACTTTTGTTCTATTAGAGCGACGTGATCTTTGAATGACACCTCTTGGGTGCACTCCCTCTTGGATGAATGTACAAAAAGATCAAACCAAGGTATTCTCTCCTACTTTGATCCCTGACAAAGACTTACAAAGATAAAAAACATGTACTTTTTCTCATGACTAAGCTATGTAAATACCAAACTTTAATGAAGTACAACTAAATGATGGAGCGTGTGATACATTTAAAAGCTCAGGAATACACATATTATTTTGGATCAATAATTTTGCCATGCTTAACTTTTAAGCCAACACGTACCGACACGTAATTGAGCTTTCGTGTCAACAAAATCATGTCCACAAGGCCAGTCGGTGGACCTTGAGTTCAGTTAAAAACGAAAGTGAAGACGAGAAGTAGAGAAGGATAGAGTGTGGAAGCAGAGAAAGGAAAGACAAGTTAGAGGCAACATGAGAAAAAAGGAAAAAGCATTAGGAAATGAGGCCGTAAAGGTTAACATGCCGCAGTATGTGGAACAAAGAGCCGCTGACAGAGGTGACGGGTCATGGAGACAAAAGAGATGAGAAGCAAACAGTGTGTCGGCCAGCGGACGCACACAGACGACACAGTTGTAAACAAGTGGAGGAGGGAGGGAGGCTTCATAGAGACGCATGCTTTGAGCACAAAGAGCCCTCTCCAAGCTGTGACAATCAGCTTAGTGTTACCTAAGCACCGGATACATGCTGGAAACAACAGCCACATTTGAGTACTGTAACGGTCCTGCATTTTTAATGGAGCCCCCGCTCCAAAACCATCCCAGTTTCCCTCGGGACCTCTCTCTCTCTCTCTCTCTCTCTCTCTCTCTCTCTCTCTCTCTCTCTCTCTCCCTCTCTCTCTCTCTCTCTCTCCCTCTCTCTCTCCCTCTCTCCCCCCCTCCCTCCCTCTCTCTCTCTCCTCACACAATGATGCAGCAGGTCAGCGCTGTGTCTCATGTGTCATCACCATTAGTGGGATGACGGGACCAGGATTAGATGTGGAGTAAGCACGAGACAGTTAGTGGTTTTGCTGGACAGAGTAAAACAGAAATAGAAAAGTCAGGAATACACATTTAAGTGTCAAAGGTCTTGACTTAGTTTCTCTCCTGGCTGAAGAACAAAAGTCTTTCTTGGTCCAATTAGCAGTAAAGTTGTCGCTCATCTCCTGTTGAAGACTGAAAATATATTCCAGACTACAGAGAGTGAAGCATCGTGTTGCATCGCAGGCTGTAGTGTGCACATGTGTCCTTTAACCCCGGTGTTGTTCTGCACTGATCACCAAGTCAAATTTAAATCCATCTTTTAATTTGATAAAAAAAAATTTAAAAAAAGATTCTGAGGCGTAAACTGATTCTGGTTGAGCCTGATGTTGAAACTCAATTGCCTTTTTGTTTCACTTCATTTTTTTTGTCTGAAATCGTGTTCTTGTTAGTTATTTTCTAGTTGTTTTATTTCATTGTTTTGCCCTAAAAAAGAGTGAGTGACAAATCTGGCCCTACAATGTAGTTTTCAGCGGACATGGAAGCTGTAGTAATCAAGGTTGATTGAATAATTATGCAGATTTAAGAGATGATATTTCTATAGGTCGACTTACAACGACCTGTACCACTGCATCAGTCTTACTGACAGGTGTTACCACTTCTCGACCCCTTCTTGATCCGACCTACAGAGCTCTGGGGGGCTCAGCAGCTTTTACAATTGAGGAAATTGTATTCAGCTTGCTTTTTCTTTGATAAATAAATGAAGCTGACTTGATTAAATAGCAGTCGTCTGGCATTACCGATTGATTTTGTCCTGAAATGAGATGCCGTCATTGTAAATGTGCCACCTGACTCACTGGCAGCCTGTTGGGTGTACAGAGAGCTTCAGTCTTGAGTCAGATTGCATAGCTGCATGCTACATATCCCTATCGTGTTGTGCTTTCTTTCTTCATGACAGATACACATATTATAACCCAGATGTTTCTCTCTCACCTATCCACATGTGGAGGTCGGCTCCCAATTGACCACGGTTCTGCAGCACCAGGTAGGAGTCCCCGTTATAAAAGGCTCCGACCTCGGAGGCATCCAGCAGCACTGCCTTCATCTTCTCCACCCTCCACACTCGGAGGCCCGGCTCGCGGATCTCTGGACCAAACTGACCTGGTACTGCCTTGAAGTGAAGCATACTGCAAGGAGAGAAGAAGAAGAAGAAGAAAAGAACGATAAGACAAAAGGAAAGAGGACAAACTTTGCTGTAGAGAGGGCAGAATATATTAAGGAAAGGACTCCACGGACTGACGAATGGGATTTTTTTTACAATGAATAATAGTCGCATGGAACTCTGAGTCATACTTAGTTTAAGCAAATACCCTTCCCCCAAAAGGAGAAGAGGTTGGCTGAAACAGGAAGTGTAAATACATGGAGTTGTGGCACTGTTTCCATGTGGAAGTAAATGCTCGTTATTGGTCAAAGTAAGGAGAAGTAAAAGCAGAAGTCAAGCCCTCCAGATAGAGCCAAATTCAGAAAGTACCAAAGCTGTCACGGTCAGAAGACGGGTGTCCATTTCTTGACATTCTTACTTAAGTACAGAACTTTACTGCTCTCAACACTGATGGAAAAGTTGAGTAAAATGTGTGAAACACAGACGCCTCCCAATCACCATTCCTTTAAATAAGGCAGATCGGGGGGAGCGCTTGGTGTGATGGGCGCACTAACACTTAGACGTGACACAAAATGAGGGGTTGTGTTGCTGCTTAACAACCACAGGCTACATTACATCACTTCGATGCAACACAAGACCGAGCAGGCCGCACTCACACAACAAAGCCAGGCGTGGCTATACGCAAGCAAGATCAGGTCGCAGGTGGAAACGAGCCAGGTATGGATTTGGATGAGTCACTCTAATATACACCTCTCTCTGCCTTTTCCCAACGTGTCACACAGGACGTTTATATACTAGCTGGGTCACCTGATCAAACCTCTATCACTTCCTCTGTTCTTGCCTTGCCGCTTTCTATTTTGCATGACAAAGCAATTGAGGTTTGTTTGTACAATGTTGCAACAGATGCCAAAATGTAGATATATTCACAGTTTGGCCCCTTTATCAAAACTGTAACGTCATGATTTTCATATAGGAGTCAAAATAAAAACAAGTTAAAGCTTAGTAAATACAATTCTTACACAAAACAACCAAAATGAGGAAGGTAAAGATGGTATATCCTGAGCTTTCAACTTTCAACCATATCTCATGGTCTTCCTCGGCCGGTGGAGATATCGGGTTATCATGTAACGTAAGTTACGTAATGAAGTTCAGTTCGTCAGGTGATGTAACATGACAAACTGAAGTTTCCTCAGTTGTTAGGTAACTTAGGCCATGTGATTAACTAAGCTATATATATACATTTAAGAGGAAAAATCTGAGTAAGTGGTCCCTGAGTTTAGTTTTTTTTTAATTTAAGTGCTGTTTCAAGGTCAAGAAGGAACTTTTTACTCATTTTCATTTTTGACTAATCGAGAAATCTGCTTCTTGACTGAAGAGAAAAACACGCATTTAATTCTAAGATATCTGATTGAATATAAGAGCGTTATATATCTGCAGCTTCGTGCTTCCACAGATAATCAAAAGGTTAAGAAGACTTCCTGGATGATAACACATGCATTTGAAACCTTATCAAGTTGCAGCTTTGTCAACTAGCATCTTTTGATAAGAATTAAGCCCTGCAGCTTCGTGGCCGTTGTTACAGCAATATGAATATCACTGTGTTAAAACATACCGATTCATTATGGGTATAACATTTACTGATGTTGTTCCACCTTATTATTATGTAACTCAGCAGTTTATGTTTCAGTTTTGCCGTTAGACCGATGCCAGGCAGCAACCATAACTGATAAAGGAGGACTGGAAAACAAACAATTAGCATGATTGAGGTGATTAGAGTCCACTGAGGACACTGACCTATATAATCTGGTCAAATTACTCACAAGGCAGCAGAAACATCGAAACTGTTAACACTAATTGTCTGTATTGTAGTGAGTCAAACAGGATGTCGTAGCAGTAACGCCCCTTTCCGTTTTGGGGGTTTTGGAGCTCGGAAGTTAGTTTTACACTCTAATCTCCTGTTATCTGATATCAGCCAATAATAATAATACCTTCTCCATCTATAAACAGGCGCTGTTCACTGACCAAAATAAACCAGATGGAGAGGGTGACAATGCAGCAGAGTGAATATTTGAACACATAAATTGGTAGAGGAGGTAAGGGAGCGAGGAAAGGGCCTAAGGGCGGCACATGCAGGGCCCTGAGTTAAGGTTACAATGCTTGGACAGCCGCTCCAAGATCATGCAAGGAGGCAGAGAAAAAGGCCCGATACACTTAACTGTATGATCTCCTGTGGTACCTCCATCATGCTGTCTGACTCCGGCTCCATTCTGCGTGTCCACTGGTGTGTGTGTGTGTGTGTGTGTGTGTGTGTGTGTGTGTGAGACCCTGTGTGTGCGTGTGTGTGTGGTTGTAAGAGATCCAGAGGTCTGGCGAGGTGGAGTGTGAGCGCTCACCTGGCCTGGTTAGCTTATATGTGGGAGGTAACTGGAGCCGGTGTGATGAAAGCCTACCTGCGGCCTGAGGATAGGACGCTGTGTGTGAGGGGGGGTCGGGGGGGGGAGGGGGGTAGAGTCGGGTTCCTGGTTCCTGGCTAAAGCTAAACACCATGTGGATAATTAGTGGGAGAGCAAACTGCTGGCTCCTCCATCTTTCCACTCTTCCCTTCTCCTCTGACTCCAGCTCTTCCTCCCTCCTCCCTCACCCGGTTTACCCTCATTCTACGGCAACAGATATAAGTGGAAGTGTAAAACTCACCATTCAGAGACACACCAAGCAGGTGTGTAGCTAGCTAATTGTAGGCCCTCAACATGCTCAGGAAGTCACTCTGATCACCCCTTCCCCTTTTCTGTCACCCCCACGCCACCATCACTCATTTATCAACTCTGAAAGTGTCAGCAAAAGCAAATCGTTGAGCCAATTAGTTACTGTATGAGCTGGAGGCCTTAAGGGTTGAATCTTTAGAAAGCCCTGATTTAAAATTACAATAAAGCGTCAATCTATATAATCAAATTGTGTCGTTTACATCAAGGGATAATAAAATAAATGAAGTTATGTCACCAAAAGAGAAGAAAAAGCAGCCTGAGACATTAACAGATTTAAAAAAAGACAGACGCTTGCCCTTTTGACCTCGGCTACTGGAGTGGTCAGTGGGGTCTGGTTAGAGGGAGGCGACATGGAGATCAGATGGAAACAAGAGGTCACTGATGGGCTACAGGGGTCACTGACTCAATCAGTCATTCACGCGTTGATAACAAGACAGAAATATGAGAGCAGACAATATGTAGGGGGACAGAGCAGCAGGCGTGGAGAGACCTGAGAGCAATCTGTCAATTGATGGGTGAGTGTATACAGTGAGTGTGTGTGTGTGTGTGTGTGTGTGTGTGTGTGTGTGTGTGTGTGATTATATGGCTCTGTGCACTGTGTTTATGAGATTAGGAGACTGAAATGAGTCAGAGTGTTGCAGACAGAGAGAAATTGAGAGGACCAGAGAACAAATAAACAGTATAATATGAATATTAAAGCACTTTTTTACAGCTGCAAGAAAATGTGTAATTTGAATACTAAGCTTCCTGCTTTGATACCCCACCCTAACTTTAAGGAAGTTGCTGTAAGTAAGACCATGATGAGGTGTAGGAAGTGAGACAGGGACACACTAGGAAAGGACACTAGAGGTTGGGTTATCCCACTGATAACAGAAAAGGTGGAGCAGACAATAAGCAAAGAGTTTGAGTGGAAAGATGGAGGTCAGAGGGCGTCTCGCTGAAGTTAAACTAAAGATCCATTGTCCCGTTGTGAGATTCCTCCGCTGATTTCAAGACGAGGAATGTGATGAGAAAACAGGGACAGAAGCGTATGAGAGGCAAAATAGAAGAAAAAAAGCTTCAGGGTAAAAGACAGATGAGTATAAACGGACAAAGAAAGAACAAATTGTAGTGTACAGCAAAAATAAGGTTCATTTTAAAACTTACCTTGGAGAGTGAGTTGGTGTCACGACACGTCTGAGCAGAGAGCGGAGGGAAACGCAGTCATGCAAAGAGAAACACGTCCCTAAACACACATTCTTTCTCTCTCTCTCTTACTTACTTACCCACACACACACACACACACACACACACACACACACACACACACACACACACACACACACACACACACACACACACACACACACACACACAATTTCCTGCCTGTCTGCGGCAGGCATAGCCCAGCCCTCTGACTCAACCACAGAAGAAGCAAAAAGTGCGGAAACTTCATTGAATCAGGACTTCAAACGGAGGAAGAAAAAGCAAACTAGGCCTACTTGACAAGTCATTATTCATCTAATAAAACAGCTCATTTTCAACCAGATTTTTATTACTTCATTGCTTTCTTTACAAAACATAAAAATGAGGTGATACAAAAACACAAATTATGAAAGATGTCCTCTAAATTAGATATTTTCTAGTAGCTTACCAAGTCCCGCTAACGTGAATATTATTGCCCTTTCTTTCTAATCTCATTGCACTTAAAGTTGAACACAAGGGTTTTTAAATTACCTCTCCTTCTGACAACTGCTCTCTCAATAATGACTAATGATGAATTATGATCTCCACAGTTGGTAAATATCACCACAGCAACCCCCAGTCCGACACGCATGTAGAAACTCAGCGCAACCTCAGAGGGAAACCTGTGACTCATTTCCACAGGTGAAGATTATTAAAGCTGACGGAGACACATGCAAAAGAGGAGGTCAGTCTGACTGGAGTTTGAATGTACTGAGTACCACTCAGTCTACTGGATTACATTGGATAGTCTCAGTAAAAGTTTTAAATTAGGTGGGATTAAAATTTAAACAAGAAAATTGTCATCAGTCAACACAAAAGATTTAAGTAGCAGACAGACCATGTAACTTAATATCTAAACAGTAATCACTGATCTCTTATAGAAGCTTTATTTAACCCTTTGAGGAGTAGAAAGCTCAGTGCAACCTCATATAGACATAGACCTGAGAGCAATCTGTCAGATAAATATATATATATAAATATATTTATTTATATATATATATATATATATATATATATAAATATATTTATTTATATATATATATATATATATATATATATTTATTTATATATATATATATATATATATATATATATATATAAGATACTGTCACACAGTGTGAAATAAGATGAGTTCGCTATGTAAAAGAGTTATGTCAGACATCAGTGGAGCAACCTAAGATACTTTCTCGGGCTTTGAGTGACCTCTTGTGGGGAGACAAAGGCATCACAGTGAGGTCTCAGCCCTCTCCATCTTGTGGCCAGGCGAGGCATCACAAAGATGGTTTACTACCTGCTGGAGGGGGCAGACGGCACAAATAATGGAGATGGAGCTAAAACTGTATTATGACAGGTCACGTGGTTTTACTGGAACAGGGGTTTTCCATCAGGACTCATCAAGTGATTGGCTGTTGCCTCATTTAACTGTCCATCATAAGAGAAGTTTGTTCTCTGAAGATCAGAATGCAAACCCATAGGGCAATTTTGGTCAACTAAGGAGTATTATTAACTTTTTCTGAAGTAAAACTAGCAATACAACAGTGCAAACCTACTTAATTGCAAGAAAAAGTCTCTAAAAGTACATCAATATTATCAGTGATATTTACTTCAAACCATCAAAACTAAAAATGGCCATCATGAGGAATTATCTTTTTAAAAAGTGTTGTATCAAGTTATATTGTATTTTAATGTGGCAGCCAGTCATTGTGTAGCTAATTTACATACTTACATACTGATTTGATACACTGTTGGATATTTGAACCATTATGTTTTTATAGAAAATAAAAACAATTATGTTGCAGTTTGTCAAACAAGTGGAGTTAAACTGGGTTAATAACATATTTCCCTCTGAAATGAGGGCGCTTACAGTGGCATACAATTCTCTCTAAAGTGTCCCGTATGTATACTTCACCCCAATTACAAAAAAGGTAAAGTATACCGGTATTGGTCTCTACACCTTCCAAATTCAGATTTCATCAAATGGTGTAAAATATAGCTTTCATTTGTTGCATAAAATCTGACATTAGCATATTCAGCATACTAAGTGCAGTTAAAAACATCACGACAGACGTGTAGTAAAACTTTTATTCATGTTTTTCCAAGTCAAAAAACAAACAGAACAAAGATACAGAGAGTGAGATAATGAATTGATTTCTATACAGTGGCAATTTCAAGTTAACCCTTCCTTTGCCCAGACACGTGAAGTCTTTCCTCAGTTTGAAACCCTGTCTCGCCCTCAGACGCGCGCGCACACACACATTCATACAACCTGGGAGCCCCGATGTCCTGAATTGACTGGACAGCGCACAGTTAAGACAACAGGATTAGACGCAAGCATGGTGGACAAAAATATCACAACGTCTGGGGAGAAGAGGGGGGGGAGGGTAAAGAGAGAGAGGGGGGGGGGGGGGGTTGAGGTCCACCACAATATTTAGATGTGCATTTTCCAAAACCCGCTTATATCTCAAAAGGCTAGAAGACGCCGTCCTTTCAATTCACGACCGTCTCGGAAGCAATGTTTCACAAAGTCATGGACAAATCATTTTAAACATTTCCAGAACAAAACCCAAAAGATTACTGGCTGTGTTTTCATCGCCTCGGGACTCCCAGTCAGATCCAATACGTCGTTCCCCCCCCCCCCCCCCCCTCCCCTCCACCCCCCCCCCATGATTTCCCCTCGTCACTAGCACATACACTGGTAGAAAAAAGAAACACTGATTTCAGAAATGCGGATCACATGTGGATGAAGAGGGAAGCGGGAGGAGACCCAGCTAGTCCGATGGAGTCAGAAACCGAATGATCGAATGGGACGAGGGAAAGGAAAATAACGTTTCCATCATCATCACCATCACCATCATCATCATCATCACCATCACGTGGCGTACAGACGGTTCCCTAACACAACCAAACTAGGTGGAGCCGCGTGAGAAAGCACCCATATTCAAAAAGAAAGTTCGCACTAATGTAGTGGGTAAGGATTTTTTTTGTTTTGTTTTTTTTTTTAAACAGAGGTCCAAAAGTGAATGTTTTTTTTTTGTTGTTTTTTTTTTGGACAATCTCTGCTTAAAAGAAATAAACTGTTCAATGCCGTTTGAAAAAAAGGAAAAAAAAAAAAAAAAAAGGCCAGCAGGAGGACAAATGTTGCCCTCTGGCGTCCCGAGAAGTGACCCCCCCCCCCCCCCCGGACCTCTACCTTTAACTGAAGCGTCGTCACGACCTAAAAAAGGGGGGACAGCATGCGACCTCAAAACGGTTGAGGAGAACGGGGAAGAAAATAAAAAGCACTCCCCTCCGTCCCCCTGCCCCTCCATCCACAGTACACAAACATGAGCCTGCAAACAGGGTTACAGTCACCAAAAGCAAAACAAGAGAAAAGCCAAAAAAAAAAAGAAGAAGAAAATATTAAAAATTAAAAATCGTAGTTTTCCTCTATTCATATTTCACACAGAATAGTATTTAACTTTCTTTCTTAAATAAATTGAATAGTCCAAATAAACCTGTGTACACGTCAGCTATCAGAAATGGGACCAAGATTAGCGAGAAGTGGGAGGGATTTCGAAAAAATTTAAACCTAAAGCTTGAATAAAATGTATTAACATGTGCTACTCATGCAAACAATGACAAAAGCAGCAACGCCAAACTAGTGTCCCTCGTCCACGTGTGCCCCATTTCCTCCTAGAAACAAAATTAAAGACAGAATAATCATTTATTTTATTTTTTTCATATAAATCTTTAAATTCCCAGCGTCAGGGAATTTTAATTTTATCTGGAAAAGTGTTTTTGTTTAGTTTTTTTTTTGTGTTTTTTTTTTTTGCTTTTGATGCACAAGTCTCCAAATGGTATCGGCCAAGAAGATGCTGGTGGGTGTTTCATGACATCTTTCAGGTTTTGTCTTTGGAGCGTGAAGGCGAAGAGGGGAGGGCGATGATGGGTACGTACACCTATGTAGTTATTGATGTTCGAGAGTGAAATTTAGTTTTCCTGCGAGCCAGTTTCTCTCTCCTATCGCGTGTATTTCTGCCGACCATCCAACTGTCTTCCTTTGGACAATCTGACCCAACCACTCTAATGTATCCAACACCTAAAGCTCCATCTTTGATCCACAAAATATCCCCAAAGTGGCAGCAACTGTACTTTCACGAAAGCAGCAAAGGTCTAACTAGATGAAATATGCAGTAAACGAAGTCTAACCCTTACCTCCTTGATTTGGAGCTTATGCTTTAGTGAATACAATCCTCTTTTCAAAAGGCTTTTGGCAAAATGTATGCTTTCCACAACTATACACCCAACATTTAGAGAATGAGAGAGAGAGAGACTGGATGCAGTACACTATTAAGTTAAAAAGGGACATTTTCTCCCCGCCATGTGTTCACCACACCTTCCTCTCCTTTTCATTCCCTCTTGGGATTTGCAGTTTTGCCCCCAACACCTCGTGTGAAAATTTAAAAAAAACTATTTCAAAAGGCAGCCTTTTCTTTCCTTCAGGCAGAGCAGTCAAGTCTTTCACACAATAGTTTTAACAATTTCTTGTGGTAAAGGGAGGGGTCTGATGGTAAAGACAGGAGCATAACAGGGGTCCCAAAGGAGAGATTTCCCCCAAAGAAAAAAACAATCCCATTTAGGACCCCTGTGGCAAGAAGAGCCGCCACCTCCAGCTGGTTAAAGGTGCTGTCCTTCAGGTGTCCACCCACGAGGCGCCGGGGCTTCTTCAAGTGTCCACCGCGAGACGACGGGTTCCTTCAGCTGCCTCCCCTTCTCCTCCGCGGCTCATCAGTTGTTCTCCTCGTCGCTGTCGTCCGGGCTGATCGCCGGGCTGTAGGTGGGGGAGGTGGGGCTGTATCCGGGGGAGGTGGGGCTGTACGTGGAGCCTTTGGGACTAGTAGGCGAGTACGTAGGAGACGTGGGTGAGTACTTGGGGGAAGTTGGGGAGTAAGTAGGGGAGGTAGGGGAGTATTTGGGGCTGGTGGGGGTGTACGTGGGCGAGGTGGGGGAGTAGGTAGGAGAGGTGGGGGAGTATTTGGGAGTTGTTGGTGAGTAAGTGGGAGAAGTCGGCGAGTACTTCGGCGATGTCGGGGAGTACTTTGGCGATGTCGGCGAGTACTTGGGAGAGGTGGGGGTGTACTCCGGGGAACTGGGGCTGTATGAGGGGGAAGTCGGGGTGTACTTAGGGGAGGTGGGGGAGTAGGAGGGAGAGCTGGGGCTGTATGAGGGGGAGCTGGGTGTGTAGGTGGGCGACTGCGGGGTGTAACGCGGACTGGAGGGGGAGTAGGACGGAGAGGTGGGGGAGTAGGAGGGAGAGGTGGGGGAGTAGTTGGGGCTGGTCGGGGTGTAATTGGGGGAGGTCGGGGAATAAGAGGGCGATGTAGGGGAGTAGGAAGGAGAAGTGGGGGAGTAACTGGGTGAGGTGGGCGTGTAGTTCGGCGATGTTGGGCTGTAGCTCGGGCTGGTCGGCGAGTAGGAGGGAGAGGTGGGGGAGTAGGATGGGGAAGTGGGGGAGTAAGAGGGGGAAGTGGGAGAATAAGAGGGGGAGGTGGGGGAGTAGGAAGGCGAGGTGGGCGAGTAGCTGGGCGACGTCGGGCTGTAGCTCGGCGAAGTGGGGCTGTAGCTCGGCGAGGTGGGAGAGTAGGAGGGGGAGGTGGGGGAGTAGGACGGGGAGGTGGGGGAGTAGGAGGGAGACGTCGGGGAGTAAGACGGAGACGTGGGCGAATAGGACGGAGACGTCGGGGAGTAACTGGGCGAGGTGGGGGAGTAGGAGGGAGATGTCGGGGAGTAGTTGGGGCTGGTCGGGGAGTAAGAGGGAGAAGTGGGGGAGTAGGAGGGTGATGTTGGGGAGTAGCCGGGGCTCTGTGGGGTGTAGCCTCCGGGGGAGCGAGGCTCGTAGGCCGGGGAGGTGGGGGAGTAGTTAGGGGACATGGCTCCACCTGGGGAGGAAAACAGGAACACTTAAGGGTGGAGAAAATCGTGTTTGCTTTCATCAAGTTATGTCATAATCATTTATTTGCCAAGTACGTTGCACATACAAGGAATCTGACTAAGTGAAAGGTGCATAACAATAAACATAGAATAAAACAATAAAAACAATATACATTATCTACATACTGTATATGGTGGAATATTTTAGATATTTCTTTAGCTCATTAATAAGCCATTTTGTACTTTTTCTGCATGTTACATTTCCCTTGCAAGAAATAAGAGTCAAAGCATTCTTAAAACACAAGCGGCGACCTAAAATGAGTCTAACCTGGAGACGGGATGTACGGGCTGGCAGGTCCTGGGGATCCTGGGGACCCGGGAGTGGGAGACCAGGCCGGGGAATAGCCCGGAGAGAAGCCACTTGCGTCCGACGCTGCACTGGGAGAGAAGCCGGCTGCTCCGGGGGTCATGCCGCTTCCTGGAGGAAAAAAAAAAAAACACACAAAAAGGCCAAAGGTCAGCGAAGGAAACCTCCCCCCTAAAAACAAGAGGAGCCGAAGCAACCTGAGCAAACACTCACCGACACTGGGAGACCAGGCCCCGTAGGCCGGTGTCGCTCCGGTGTTCCACGGGGTCATGGCAGGCGACATGCCGCTCATGGGACTCGGCACCGTGCCAAAGAACATTCCAGTGGCTGCAAATAGGACGGAGACAGAACGTAAACATCGCAGCTCTTACGCGTCACCTACAGACAGAAAACCATTCTGTGTAATATCCGCCAAACTTTTCTCCACTTACGTCCGGCCACGCTGATGCCAGGAATGTTGGTGGGGATCTCCATGCCGTATTTACACTTCTCCGCGTCCAACAGCAGGTCGAAGCATCCCGTACCAGCCGGGGCGAGCTGGCCGAGCATGATGTTCTCCGACACGCCCTTCATGGGGTCACTCTCAGCATGGGATGACGCCTCCATCAACACATCCACCTGGAGGAGGACATGCAAGAGAAAGGAAAGGAAATAGTTATTAAAATTGTCCTTTTTTTCTTTTCTTTTCCCCTCAGCAGTGGTTGAGGGAAGTATTGTTGTCAGTTGATTGTCTCACCGTCTCCTCAAAGGAACACTTCATGAGCGGCCCTGTGTCTTGACGGTTGATGCCGTGACGCGTGATGGCCATCAGGTGACCGCGGCAGGTCATGGTGTCACAGAGCAGAGCCAAGTGACGGTAGTTGACGTAGGAGCCGTCAAAGGAGATGACGTGGTACAACTCCCTCTCCAGAGCCTTTCGCACTGCCTCAATTCCCAAGACCTACACAAGAGAGAGAGAGAGAGCGAGAGAGAGAGAGAGAGAGAGAGAGAACATAAATATTTGTAATGATCTGCTGTCATTCTACAGCTGAGACAAAGCTGGGTTTTGTGCCTTCGTACCGTGAAGATCTCCACAATGTCGTTGGAGGTGGTCCTGACGGGATCTACGTCCTTCTCGCTGAGGACCCTCATGAGGCTCACGCCGTCTGTCTCGAGGATCCACTCCTGCAGGGCCTTGAACTCACCCTCCTCTGTGATGATGATCTTCTTCTTATTGTCAGTCTGGGGCAAGTGCATGTACACCTGGGGGAGAAGAGCGTGACCTTTGACTTATAGCCACAGACGGGTGTCTCTCTTGTTACGGCTGACAGGCTCCACACGGAGCAGAAAACTACCGCTAGTGTGTGTGTGTGTGTGTGTGTGTTACCTTGCTGATCTGCTCAATGCCTTGTAGGGTCATGTCTGTGAGCATGTTGGACTCGATGCACCTCAAGAACACATCGTCATCCATTTTGTCCACCACCTCCTCATCCTGGACGAGGAAAATACAGGTATTCGTGATTAATATAGAAACTGACCAGAGGGTGATGACGAACACAATATCGATGCTCACCTCTTGGAACTTGTTCTCATCGCTGTTCATGATTCTGATTCGCAGAACGAGCTTCTCGGCGTTGTCGTCGTTGAAGATACAGTTCAGGTCATCTCCAAAACCTTGCATTAAAAAAAAAAAAAAAAAAAACGTCATCAGGAGAAAACCCACCTCCTTCCCGTTAAAACGACAGACCACTGATCACGTGTGCCCAACCCACCTGCGTTGATCTTCTCCGCAATCTGCTCCATAGTCAGCTTGCGGTCCGTCATGTGCTTGCGGTCGAGCTCGATGCGCAGCAGCCAGGGCGAAATGCGCGTCACGTCAAAGTCGGGCATCTCGTAGTAGACGTTCACCCACTCCTGGTCCTCGGCCACCACCGTGTTTTGGGGGTTGGGGTCGTAGTAGATGGCGGTGTTGGCCGTCACCTAAGTAAAGAAGGCAAACTTTTAGTTGCCGCTTTTAAAATTAGGATGAAATCATTTTTTTGGGCGAGCCAAGAAGGGAGGCCGGGGGGGGTTGCAGACTGAGAACAAAATGAGGAGGGGGCAACCGATGACTTTCTCTCGCTCACCTTTCGCAGTGTGGTGTGCTCCAGTCGACAGAGGATGTCTTTGGCCCTCTCAGCGTCGCGGGCGGCCTGACCCAGCAGGAACACAGTGAGCGAGGGCGTTTTGGGCCTCTTGGAGATGTTGATCAACTCCTTTAGACGGGGCACACCGAGTGTGACGTTCTTGGCTGACACACCGGCGTAGTGGAAAGTGTTCAGGGTCATCTGGGTGGCGGGCTCTCCCAGAGACTGAGCAGCCAGGGCGCCGACCATTTCTCCTGGGTGAGCCTGAGAACGGAGGAGAGCACGAGATTGATGACGAAAAGAAACAAGGCGTCTTCAAAGTTCTGCGTTAACCGGTTTAGTCGAGCGCTCACGACTACGGAATACAACAATATGCTGAACGTACAATGGACTGGTTGAATTTGGTCTCAATCTCCCCCAGCAGCCAGTCGAAAGCCTCGGTGGAAAGGCGGAACTCCTCGGTCATGCGCTTCGAGCAGAGCGTGGAGCGCAGGTGGATGTTGAAGAGCAGAGTGGCGTTCTGCTGGGCCTGTCGACTCAGCGGGTCCTCACCGTTCACAATCACCAGCTTCTTACTCAGATCCTGAAGACCTGGAGATTGCAGAGACAGGGATTGACATTTATGAGGCTTTCCGGTGTAGTTTTGTATCGTCTAAAGATTCCACAAAACTGTACGCTATAAGATTTAATCCTTCTTACTGTGATGCTGTAAGAGGTCTTTTTAACTAGGACTTGAACTGTTCTACTTGTTATGCAACATGCAGGGATTCAGCAGGCGGCTTTGCGTGGCTTTAAGGGCCACCTGAGGTCAGGCCACGACCTCCTAGTTCTAATTCTACAGCCAGTGCTTCTTCCACACACAAAGTCCTGTCACTAAATATAAGAAGGCACCGTCAGAGTAGCAATTTGTCTCCAAGAGTTAACGGACACGTTTCCAGAGGACAAATAAACAATGAGCGGTGATGTATTATTCGTAAAAAGGTCAATGAGGTTTTCTAGCCTACCCTCGACCACCCTTAGAGGATTGAGGTCTGTTGGGGTTCGAATGTTGATGCGGAAGATCTTCTGAGCATTCCAGATCATTCTGGCCAGGTTGCATGGCAGCACCACCTGCAGGCGAGGAGAAGCATTGCAGCACATGAATATTTTTGATTTCACGTGGCAGGCCGAGAGGCTACTGAAAGAGCAGAGGCACGTCTACAAATGTGAGCGCCCACCTTACTGTCCCCAGTGGGGAAAATGGCTCGGAGGACCTCTCTGTCCTCCTTCATCTTGTCAAACTCCCTCTCCAGGGATCCCTGCACGTGGGCATTGGTCAGCACGTCTTTCACCACGTCTTCCTGCAGCATCCGCCTCAGCGCTCGCTCATTGGTGCAATCAAACTTAAACCTAGGCGGATTAGACGAGATGAGAAAAGACTGAAGATTACGCACAGGGTTAAGTAAATGTATGCAGTAACATTTGGGACTCTGGGAATAAAACTCCCTTGCAGTAATCACGAATCCATACAAGATACTGGTATGCGACGTCAAACTTAAAGAAAAGTCTCAATAAATGAAGGTGATTTGACCGTTAAGGCTGAACATCATTCAGCTCAAAAACCAACTGTCAAAACAAAAACACAATGCTCTAACTATCTGAGTGCACGGCCGCGAGACTTACTTCTTTTCAAAGGCCTTGTGCGAGGGTTTGAGCGTCGCCACGTTTTGGAACTCGACGTTCTCTCCCGCCAGGCCGTCCTCGCCGTAACGCAACTGAACCACCTGGTTGATGGAGTTACGCACCGTGCCGTCGTACTTCACCATCACCGACTCCATAGACTTGATCAGACGCCGCTGGATGTAACCTGGTGAGTCGGAACAGATCTGCCACGTTAAAAAACTACAAACGGCTGCTGTTGTTGTCGTGGGGAAGTACATCTAAATTACTAAATGCATTTTGAGTTACTATAAGCTCATCCGTGTGTATTTATGAAACGTAACTCGACTCAGTTCCTCCTGCACTCTCCCACCCAGCTGCGTGGACTCACCAGTCTCAGCAGTCTTGACAGCTGTGTCGATAAGACCCTCTCTGCCTCCCATGGCGTGGAAGAAGAACTCTGTTGGAGTCAGGCCAGCCAGGTAGGAGTTCTCCACAAAGCCTCTGCTCTCAGGACCGTAATCATCCTTTATGAAGTGAGGAAGCGTGCGGTGTTTGAAGCCAAAGGGGATTCGTTTACCCTCCACGTTCTGCTGCCCCACCACGGCAATAACCTGAATAAGGAGGCAAGATGAGCGGTAAGGACATGTCAAATATAATATAAGCCGTCATTCATCGATTATGAGGCGATGACGGTTAGATGGATCCCTTTACCTGTGAGATGTTAATCTTTGATCCCTTAGAACCAGCCACCACCATGGACTTGAAGTTGTTGTACTCAGACAGAGACTTCTGGGCGGAGGATCCTGTTTTGTCACGAGCGTCGTTGAGGATACGATTCACCTGGTTCTCAAAGGTCTGCCTCAGAGTGTTACCAGGGGTCGGCTCCAGCTCGTTGTTGTGGGCTTTCTCGATGACCTGGTGGACAAAAGGCAAAGTAAATACGTAAACTTTTCTATTTGGGATTTCAGCCAATAACAGGTCGAACTATGCCGCAACAACCCCATTTCAGTAATTCTGTGAGTTTTGGAGATGTGTTGAACTTACTTCTATCACATCCTGTTTGGCTTTCTTGATGGTGTTCTGGATGTCAAGGTAGGTCTTTGCATCAGCAATAGAGTCACCAATACCAATGGAATGACCTGAGGAAAATATCAAGAGGGAACTCATTAATATTTAGACAAAACAAAGGCAAAGATTATAAAAGAGAAAGAAAAAAAGCACTACATATCAATTTTGGAAAAATATAACTGTTGCCTAATGTTTATCATTTAATACCAGTGACATTCAGCAATAAAGGTTTGTTCACTTACCCTCGATGAGCAGCCAGTTGTTGACCACAGTCTGAATGTTGGAGTAGAAGAGTCTGGTGATGTCGTGGCCCATCTCCAGGTAGGAGATGTGGACGAGGGAGCCGGCTGAGGTTCCCAGAGATTTCTTACACAGGATTCCCATGATGAGCTCGCCGTTCTCCACTACGACCTGTGTGCGACAGGAGGTGAACGTGGGGTCACTTGCATTGTCAGTCATTCCCACTCTTGAAATCTCTGCACGATCAATCGGGGACATGTACCTTGGTGTCCCCAGGCGAGATGTGCTTGTAAGGGCCGCTGTCCTCCTCGTCGGGATGGGTGCTGTGTGTGCGGATCACATTGATGTGTCCGGGAATGATTAGGCTGAAGATCTGCTTGCCCGTCCACATAGGACGGGGCTTGATGATGGCCGGCTGAGGCACTTTCCCGTCCCAAGTGGAGAGGAACATGAGGAGGTTCATCACTTCCCCCTGTGGTGGAGAAAGGCGCGGCGTTAAGACCCCTTTCAGGCCAGAACTAAACAGTGGCTGGTGACCCCGTCACGATCCCTTACCCGCTCTAAGAAGACGTCTCTTTTGGTGAACTTGCGGACGGCCGTGAGGGTGTCCTGCACGATACCCATGACGGGCCTGTTGGACTGGGGTGTGACGATCATACGCGGCACCATGGCCAGCTCCTGAATCTCTGCCCTCGTCTCGAGGGACTGAGGCAGGTGGAGGTTCATCTCATCCCCGTCAAAGTCAGCATTGTATGGAGTGGTGACACTGGAGGGAGACCAGAGGACGGGATGTTAGAACTGCTTCACCACATAGACCAAATTAATACAGTCCGAAAGTCACTATTATGTCGTTATAAAAGCAAGCTATGCGTTGTCTTGACGTGGTACCTGAGGTTGAGCCGAAACGTGGACCACGGCAGAATCCGCACCCTGTGCCCCATCATGGACATTTTATGTAGCGTAGGTTGTCTGTTAAAGATGACGATGTCGCCGTCACACATGTGTCTTTCCACCTAAAAACAGAGAAAAACGTTAGTTTAAAAGATCGATTTCAAATCATCATCTAACAAAAGAATGTTTTAGTAGTAGACGTAGTTCTGGAGCTGCGTATATGTATTTCGATCTTGCCTTGTAGCCAATCTGCAGGTGAAGGTCACTTGGTTTTGGGTGGAATCGCAGGTCAATTCTGTCTCCATTGTCACGAATGATGTATTTGGCTCCCGGGTACTGGCTGTTGCCTCTTCGCACCAGCTCTTGTAATCTGAGATTGTCGTCAGAATTAATTAGCGGACGTCAAGAGATTTTGAAATAGGTTTTTACACATTACATAAAGTTGAATTCGCAGTACCTGTCAATATTAAAGGGTGTGACTATTTCTGGGAAGGTCATGTTGGCCGCTATGGATCGTGGTACGCCCACTTGGTCGATCTGCAGGTTGGGGTCTGGGGTGATGACAGTCCGCGCAGAGAAGTCCACACGCTTGCCCATGAGGTTACCTCGGACTCGGCCCTCCTTCCCCTTTAGACGCTGTTTTAAGGATTTGAGAGGGCGGCCAGACTTTTGCATTGCCTGTGAAAATGAAAAGGGAATTATAATTTAAGCACTATAATAAATACGGTTAAAAAATGTTTCACAGAAAACTGTGGGACTGGGCTTGAGTTGAGTGTATTTCAGACTATGTTCCATTTGAATCTTGTACTGGGTACAAAACTAACTCTACATTTAAGGCAACAGGGAAGTGAATACTGACCCTCGGCAGGCCCGGCAATTCGTTGTCAATCATGGTGGCGACGTGAAACTGGAGCAGTTTGACATCTTCAGCTATGACGTGAGCCGCAGCGCCGCTCTGCTCGTTTCTTCTCAGCTGGTTGTTGATTTTGACGATGTCGGCCAGCTTGTGGGTCAAGTCGTCCTTTAAAACAGAGTTAATTGGCGATTTGTTGTTATTGTCGTCGTCGGGTACAGATCTCATTTTTACACAGCTCTTAGAAACATGTAGCAGCAAAGCGTGTCAAATGACTTTACCTGGTTGCGAGCGGAGCCCTGCATAACTACAGCAGGCCTGACAGCCAGTGGAGGCACGGGCAACACAGTCACAATCATCCATTCTGGTCGGGCAAACTTGGGGTCCATGCCCAAGATGAAGTCCTCTTCGTCCGAGATGCGCTTGAAGATCTCGTGCACGCGCTCGGGGCTCAGCAGGATTTTCTTCTCTTGCGAATCCTCATTGACGTGCTTCCACTCAGCATACAGCTCCAAGCCGGAGCGTCTGATGCGCGGCTGGTAGCGCCCACAGCCACCGTGGCCCTGTGAAAGTCACATCGTGGGGGGTGACGGAAAGGGTGTGAGAAAGAAATAAGGTGAGCAGTGCTGTGAATGTCGAGCGCCAAAATGCCCATTAACTGTGACAAAAAGACTGCATCCAAATACCTTCTCCTTGCTAATGTCCTCTTCAGTCTCGTGCTGTTCCATTCCAAATTTGTTGTCCATCTCCTCTCCTCCTTCACAAATGTTTTTTCCTTTGCACAGCTCGTACACGTGTGTCAAACGTTTCCTGGGCTGCCCTTTAGATTTTATAAGGATGTCTTTGATCTTTGGATTGTTCTGTAGGTAACCGCAATGGGAAAAAGTTCAACATCAAAAAAAGCCATAAACAAGACTGAAATTAAACTTTTATGATAAAATATCAGTGGATTATCATCATCTATGGTAATATGCTGATTGTACTCACCGAATCCACTAAAAGCTTCGAGCAAAAGAAACAGACACATCGAAGAACCTTCATGATCTTTGTTACGAAGCCGACGTGGAAGACGGGCTTTGCCAGTTCTATGTGCCCGAAGTGGCCAGGGCATTCCGTCATGTTGCCTGAGGGAACAAAAACACATTTTTTTTATCATCAAGTAATGCCATCAGATAGGAACAGCAGCCAACCGATCAATAATATACTCAGCATGAAAACGCTAACGTGACGTTATACCTGCACATGTCTGACATCTTCCAGTTCGTTCTATGACCCCTTGTCTTGGGTCCATAAGGCCGCCAAGTTTAGGGCGTCCACCTTCTGTCGTTTCGGGGTACTTGATTCCCCCTTCTGTAACGGACATCCGTTTCTGGGGAGAAAGACATTGTTCATGTGAATATATATCTACACACACACAATCATCGGCAGGTGACCATCTAACTCTTCTGCATACGCGTCAATCATAAATATTAATTTTTCACAAGCATTCTTCCATCTTCGGCAATACAATCTAAATGCGTATAAACCGTTTATATAAACCATAATCCAATACTCAGTGCTAAACATTCATTCAGATCTAGACAAAGCTTGTAGGACGATAGCTGAGTTTGGCTAAAATAAAGTCAAATTTCATGTTATGTGACAAACGTTATGCTCAATTACATAAACATCATATATTATTCAAACGTATAAAGATACAATCCTGAGTTAAAGAAAACATGCTACAAGTACCCTTTTATTAATTTATTGTGTGAATAAACGGACCAATGCGACGAGTTTGTAACAAACCAAGCTAACTGTGTCCATAACGAAAAGCTATAAATTAAGCAAACAATGTAACTACTGATGGGCCTATCGGGTACACTGCGTAAATAAAAAGGGGGTTTAATTCATGTGACCACATGGATCCGTTTTTGAGAATGTTGTGCTTAGTTTTTCAAACTTCCTGCAACATGCTAGTTAGCACAAGCTCCACCAGCTTGACACAGCTAGTTAGCTAGGCTAGGCTAACAGCGAGCATTCCCCGTTGTAAACAGAACCGTGTCTTTGTTAAGCTACAAGATTACTCAAGCAACTGTCTACGTGATGTGTGATCTGTCCGATAATCAATAAAACACCCCATTCCCGCCCCCCCAAAAAGAAAACCTACAAGCTCATCTGGACTGATGATGCCGAATTGAACTCTCTTGATCGTGCGCAATGGGCATGCGCTGTCGCCGGAGGGCGGTCCGTGCATCCTGTGTATTCAAAGAGACGCGTCCTTCCTCGGCACGCCGCTTTGTGAGCAGGAACAGCCGTTAAATTGCCACCACGACTCTGGTCAGTCCGCCAACGGTGACCGGAAAGTCTCCGAAGGCGATATCCCAGGGACCTCTGCTGTCGTTAGCCTTTATAACCAAGTTACTTGTGTTTAGGTCCTAAGTATGATGGCTACCGACTGTTCCCTTCCCTTTTTAGGTCTACACTCTGGAGCGCTCTGAGCGCTTCTGAGCATGAAGCGCTCCAACGCTTGTTTATATAGACTGAGTGCATACTACGGGGTTGCCCACTCAGAAAGACAGGGGCTGGCTCTCCGGTGGGTGGGACATGGATCTCCGTAGTAAAACGCTCATTGGCCATTCAGGACCGTTGTATGAATAATTAATTTAGTCTCACGTACAGCCAATCAGAGATCACGTTTATCTTTTCAACGAATCAGAATCATAGGCGGGTGTTGGTTTAATATAAACTCACCCCGATTGGCTTGATTAAAACCGTGTAGGTGGGGCCGCGTATGCTTTGCATGCAAAATATGAATATTCAATCAAAATCCTCTCGATTGGTCCGTTTTCTGATTAATATTGAGGAGCACAACACAGCTGGCCAATGGCTGTGAAGAAATGAACCTTCTTAGAATAATTTCAACAAAACCCGCCCTTCCTCCGATGTTTGCCGAATGGTTCCGATGTGAAATTCTTCCCTCAGAGCAAAAATAAAAAAAATCTGTGTTGTCCCGTTCGTCTCGCTGTAGATCAGCCTGGGCTCTAAGAAAAGAGGCTCAGGGCTGAGGCCTGTTGAGACTTTGATTAAACACGGGAAAATAGTCAAAATACATCATGTTTTCATCTAGAAACACTGTATCATGGATTATTTTTGAGCCACTTTAAAAACACATCGACGTGTCGGGTTTTCGTCTTCTGCATTTTTTGTATTTTTGGGACTTTTGTTGCAAGCCTCGGACTCGCGTGGGAGTGATGGCCGGCCACGGGGACTGGATTTCCCGTACGCCCTGCAGGAAAGTCCGGGGGAAGCCTTAAGTGTTAATCCAACAGTTTTTTTTAACAACCGTTGACGATTTTTACACGAACGTGTTCTGCTTGTGATTTATTTTCAATAATTTTGCTCAGATGTTGTTATGTGTTTTTCTTTTATTGTTAAAATGTGAGAAATTGTTGTAGGCCGCGTTTCGAAAGCAGTCTGAAATACGGTCGTTTTGGCGGTTAAAGCTGAGTAACGCTCGTTTTTAACATCAGTTAAGTGTGTATTTAATCGGTCACTAACTTAAATGTAATACGTATGATATCCTAGTAATTTACGAGCCAACTGAATACATTTTTAAACACAAACGCTCAGTTTTCGTTCCCTCTTAGCATCGTAGCTGGTGTTTCGTTAGCTTAAACTTAGCCGCCGACATCGACCGTGTGTCGCCCGCTGTCTATCTGCTCAGCTCAGCGGGCTTTGAGTGCCCTGTACACCGCGTTAACGTGCTGTTGTGCCCGGGAGACGTCTTCACGCACCGCCGCGGTGAAGGAGCCAGGCGGCGTCGCCTCGCAATGAACGATACGGGACAAAACGTCCAGCTAGCTAGCCGCCTATTAACCTGGTTATTACCCGAGTAAATCCCTGGTTTTACGAGTCTTAATGCGACGTGACATTAGTGGACGGGCATGTCGTATTAATAGCGGTGTGTAGTGTGTTATAACGGGGTATTGAGGACTAAAATAAGGGGTATTCTCGCCAGCTTTGTTGGGCTCCAGGAGCACACAACATGGCGGTTGTTTGACGATATGCTTCTTGTTGTGAACGAGAAAAATGGAGTCTGAGATATTCTTGTTGGCTAACTTGACCGGCCTCATAGCTGCGCATTTTCAGGAAATTAAGCTTAAATAAGAAGCGGCTGTGTGATAGTTTATATGTCTTATTATTTTTAACGTGATGGGGTTTAAACTGGAGGAACTTTGCCGGTTAGTGTCGTTATTTCTATGGTCTTGACTCTTAAGTAGGGTTTGAAGTTAGAGGCATTAGTCTGTTATTGAACAGGATCAGCTTGGTGTTTAGTCAATAAGCTGTTTTTAGCAGCTGCTTTTTAACCCACTCTTTTGATTACTTGACGTTTAACACTAGGTGTTGTGGGTTAGTTGGAGTATCAATCTTGTGTCCATGGACTAAGATGCCGTCAGCTGGTTACACAATAGATTTATCCGGTCAGCTTTCGGTAGTTGGGCCCGAGGGAAGGAAACAAGTTTGTCCGGTGGTAATGGCCCTATAATTATCTAAAAGCAGAACGATACACAGTGTTAATGTCTGAGCCTTTGAGAACCATAAATATCCATTGTTCCAGTCAAGCAGTGTTGTTATTTGCTTACGGTGCTGAGATATGTTTGACCGGGTTTTCTTTTTTTGTCTTCATACATTTAAAGAAGTGGAAGTAAACGCTAGGCAGTGGTTCACTCACGTCTCCATATCTGTGCTGTGACTACAGGAACTCCTTCTGATGTAGTGTTTATTAAATGCAAATGACTGTGTGACCACTCAAAACGACATCATGACACTTTGTGACATTTGTACTGCCTTTTTGTTTTAAATAAAGACACTGAACCAACATGGTGGACTGTGGGATTGTTTTTTATTCTTGAGTAATTAAACACAATTCATTTTCAACATAATCATGTTGAAAATGCTACATTCACGTGTAGTGGGGCAGCTTAGTTGTATGCTGCTACCAGCATGGACATACCTCTTTGCCATCATGTCTTTTCGGCAGGTACAGCAGAGAAAGACCATCAGTCAAGCCCTAGAAGCCAGGATTGATGCCACATCTGCAGTATCCTTAAGGAGTCAAACCCATGTTCTGTGTTAAGTCTTTCTAATAAACTGAGAAAATCTGCACGCAGACCATGTTTGACATGCATGGAAGAATGTGACAGTGAATCACTTTGTTCACCATGTGCCATGCAATACCATGACTATACAAAGGATTCATTATTGACCAGCTGGCTCCCTCCTCTGGCTCACATTGAGAACGAGCAGCGTTGGGAAGACATTGCACAACCACGTTTCCAATGCGGAAGCGAAGTCCCAGCAGGCTGTCAGACGTGCGCCCCCTGCTGCTGCAAGGAGGCTGGTGCACAGACGCCTGGCTGTCAGGTCTGCGGTGTGGTAGGAATTCATCCACATTTTTAGAATAGTTTCAAATCTACAGCACCGTCTGCAAACATGTTGGCGTGACATCAGAAGCAAATACTTTACCATTTTCTGACAATTTGAGTATTAGAAGTGAAATATGTGATGATCAATCAAGGGAATGTATAGCCTATACAAT
Source organism: Ophiodon elongatus (assembly GCA_016806645.1). Lineage (NCBI taxonomy): Eukaryota > Metazoa > Chordata > Actinopteri > Perciformes > Hexagrammidae > Ophiodon > Ophiodon elongatus. Next base: position 336,186 of record JACSYO010000521.1, on the reverse strand, counting down.
TGAGATTTCATAAAAGGCAAACTAAATGCCCCTAAGAAACCCCTTCAAATTTGTAATTGATTAAAGATAAATGTACAACACTGTAGTCACGTAGATGACATCATATAAAATTTGCCAAACCTCTCCAGCTGTAAAATGCTGTTAATCATCATTTTAGAACGGGAACCGTTCGGTATAAAAAGTACTTTTACTTTTGATACCTAAAGAATATCTTGCTGGTAATACTTGTGTGATTTTTACCAGAGTATAACTTTAAATGCAGGACTTTACCTTGTGAGTATTTTTACACTATTATTACTTTTACAGATTTCTTCTTCCACCACTGGACTACAACTAAAAACATGTAAGTTTACTACATACTGGATGATTCAAGCGCTGGAAAAGCCTTAAATATGTGAAATTATAACTTTTCATTTTAAAGGTGCTGAATGCTGATAAATACAGATTAATTATTTCATGTCTTAAACAATATTGCATTGTTGTAAATGTGGGAACCCCACTGTTGACTTACCTTCGGATATGTTTAGATTAGCTGACATTTTCTGTTATTTCAGAGATGGAACTGGCCATATTTTCTATTCTGATTGATTCTAAGTGTGGTTTTTAAGAGCCAAACATGTCTTAAATCCAAACTTACTGAAGTTGAAAGTACCCTGTTAACATCAGGCCTTGCTGAAGAAAAGTCAACGGTTTCGGCTGTTGGACTTTTTCTGTATGGGGGGGGGGTAGATTGTCTGCAATGGTTTCTCTTTTAAAACAATCATCACAGTGATGTTGTTCAAATAAAAAAAGTTCTGACAATAGGTATAAGTAGGTATATATTTTTAATATACTGTATATTCATATAGTATATTGTGGTATACATGTTGCAGCATGTATTTTCCTTCCAGAGGTATTCATTCCTGGGTGGGGTGAGGATTCATGTATCCAGGGGGAGCTCTTGTCTGATGTCAAAGCCTGACAGTGAGTGTGGGTTTTCCGGGGTTGGGGGGGGGAGAGAGGGGGGGCCGTAGGAAAGGGGGAGTCTTGTAGCACAATAAAGTAGGCGAACAAGGAGGGCGGGAGAAACAGACAGGCAGATGCAAAGCATGGTGGGAGGAGCCTACTATTTATCAATCCCATTTACAATCAAAAAGCCTAAACTATAACGCCACTCTGGTTTAAAACAGTTAACGCAACGTGTCCTGAAGCTGTGATGCTGTTCTTTGACGTAAACATCCCAGCTGACCATCAAATGAAGATAGTGGGCCTCGGTCAAATTCTGGGAACGTATTGCTGTAAAATGAACTAATCCTAATCTACAGTATCGGCTCAATATGAACCATTTAAAAACAGACACAAAGCTGCGAGAAATTCTCCTCGTCCCGGCAGTTTTGTGCGTTTTGTGTTTTCCCTCGAGTGAAATTCCCCGTTATTATATGAATGAGAAAGAAGTGTTTGAGGCTACCCTCGTAAATTATGCACCAGGATGTTGTTTTGTATTAAAAATGGGTGACGTCGGGTCGGAGGCATGCTCTCCGAGAGCCCATTGGAGCCGAACAGGCCGGCCCATTTCTGTCCGCTAGAGAATGTCCTGTTCTTTGGGTGTTTGTTTTGGCTGATGTCAGCCCCTGCCAAGCGTCTTCATCTTTTCTTTTATCCTTCCTTTTTATCATCCACGTACCCTTTTCAGACCTTCCAGATTCTCTCTGCTCCCTTTTTTTTTTTTTTTTTTACACAGAGTTCTTTCTAGGCAGCTTCTTTGTAGAAGACGGACTTGAAGTAGGAATGTTAAGTCAGCTCGCGCTTTGAGTTTTGCAGGAGATCTACGTTCTGTTACAGTTCTTTCCGCCTCTTCCTGGAATTAACTGGGTGCTAAATTAATTGCTCTTGATCCTACCTGGCGTTGCAATCGGCTTAGTGCTAATCTGGGGTTCTCACAGTGCAGCCAAGTCTCGTCCAGGCGACGCTGCTGCACTGAGCCGTCCACTGCTGTCTTCTCCCGAGGTTTTGACCTCTGGCACTGTCCGGCATCCCCTTTGCCATACGCACCATCGTCCTCCTCCTCATCTTTGTGCCTCCACACTGTCATGTTTCTGGGTTGTGCGTTTGTTTCGTCCGTACCATTCTCGTGATATCTCAGGAGCACCTTTAGGGAATAACTTAAAATTTAGCAAATTATTTTTTTATTGCTGTTTTTTTTTTTTTTTTTTTTTTTGCAGGGATAATGCACACCAGTCAACAGTAAAACTGTAAGTGAGCCAGAGTTAGCCAGAGAGGCTAACTCAAGAATTTGGCCATAACTCAAGAACTGCTAATTATGACAATTTCGCATAAATGCCTAGTAAGATAAAAAATGGTTCATTTCGTCCTTTTTTGGTCATTTTGGACAGACATGAATACAAACCGCAGCTTGAGGCAAACAGCCGCGAGGCGTTAATTAGTTGAATTTTTCATTCTGGATGAACTTGGTCAGCCTCTTTTCTGTAAAGTCCACCCTCGTAGTCACATGACGCTTCTCCTCCCTCACGGAAGCGTCTCCTTTATTGTCTGACCCTCCCACTTGCACTCAAACCTTCTTCCTATTTTCTCTGACTCCCTCTTCAACTCTCTCTCATCCTCCCTCCCTCGCTGTGTTTCCTTCAGCCCTCTCTCTCTCTCTCTCTCTCTCTCTCTCTCTCTCTCTCACACTAAGCCTCGGAGATGGCCACATGCTGCCTGCGGTGGCTCTCCCCTGGGCTTCACTCGCCCTGCCTCTTTTCCTCTTTTCTCACTTTTTTTTGTCTTTAGTTTCTCCGCTGTTCCTGCTGTTTTGTTTCCCCTGGCATGATGCCATGGCCTCAAACCATCTGTCGTTTCTTTTCTCTCCTTTTTACCGCTTTTTTCCCCCTTTCTTCTAATGTCAGTGCAACTGTTAGTGGTTTGCTGTTGTTATTATTATTAATTTTTTTGATCACAGGATAACTTTACCTCGTGTTGTCAGCACCTTTCTTTTTCTTCCTCATCACAAGACTTTCTCGGCTCCCCGTCTTTCCGGGAGGTTCTGATTGAAGTGTCTGTGTGCTATTTAAAGAGGCGTGCAGAAAAGCAGGGTTGTTTACAGTACAGTGCCCTCAAAATACAGGCTGTCTAGAAACAGGAAGTACCATCGCCCCGAAGCGCAGCAGCACACAGCGTCAGCCAACACGCAGCCATTTCCTCCTCCTCCTCCGCCTCCTCCTCCTCCGCCTCCTCCTCCTCCTCCTCTTCATGACTGAACAGAGGCTCCAGCAAAACAACCCTCACGCTTATCAGAGAATTATGCACCCCCCCCCACCCCCTCTCTCTCTCGGCTGCCTGTCCTCCTGAATGGCGCACATACACAGCAGGCTTTTCACCCCTCCACCGTGTCCTATCTCGCTTTCTCCCATTCTCTTATGCCAACACCCCCCCCCCCCTCCCCTCTCTCGCTCTCCCTCCAACTGTCTCTCTTCGCCAGTACAGCATGCCTGAGTAGCTGCCTGGAGATGAAGGAGCTAATTAATTTGATTTAGCCGTCCTCTCGCTCTCTCTCTCTCTCTGGCAGTGGAAAAACCAGCCGTCCGTCCCCCTCCCTCCTCAACGCCGTATCAGGCACCCCTCCCAGATGATTTTCCACCTATCCTTTCCAGTCTCCTTTGGCAACGTCCACACTCCGAACCCTCTCTTCCTCTTTTTTTCCTTTGCTTTTTTTTTTTTTTTTTTTTTTTTTTATTTCCTGTTATACAACCATATTTTGCCAGCTGTTTATTGCGTATCAAAACTGATTGTAAATTGCATGCCAGCTGTAACTCCCTTGTGTGGCCTAAACCCATCTAAATCCTTTTTTTAAAAAGCATTTTGTCTCTCGTGTGTGCCCAGGGAGAGTTTGTGTGACTCAGCAGTGTTTCACCGCTCACACAAACATGCTCGCTATAGCTCAATGCGTCTGAAGCCGGCCTGCCAGACTGTGCGTGATGAAACTCCACTTCTGTCATTTGATATTCTGATGGAGCCGCCCACTGAGGGAAAAGTCACGACCATATAACTGTCTTACATCACATGTCAACATAACTCCATGAATCCTTCCGCCGCTTTCATCCGGCACGCCGTGTAGAAATAGTCTCAACTTTGCGGCATGCAGATTGTGGACATCTGCTCAGGAAGGCCTCTGTGGTCCTTCAGCGTTGTCTCGCAGGAAAAGGGGTGGTGCAGTGTTGAACTCGCTAACTCCACTGAAAATTAAAAAGCTGAGAACGCCTGAACCTCTTTTTTTTTTTTTTTTTTTAAGTTTCTCCTCTACTGACACTCCCGAATCCTAAACTTCCTGTACAGTTTGTCAGATGTAACATTTAGCAGCTGAAGAAATTGACATTGAAAGTTTAAATTCCGCTGCAGTTCCGGACAATTTGATTTGACTTGTTTTTTTCACATGAGAAAGGACGCCAAGGCAGAACTTTAATATTTAAACTTGTGTTACATTTTTGCTGGCCCGATTGAAACCCTCTTCGCCCGAGCCAAGTTGAAGCCTGGTTTTCTGCTGCCCTTGATGCGTCAGGGAAAAGTTTGACACATGTCTGGCACGTAACAATACACAGCGGAGTAACACAGCAATGCATGTATTTTCTGGTCTGTACCGTGCGACTGCTTCCCTGACGTTTGTTTTTGTAAACAGAAGAGAAGCGTGAGCTCAGGACATGTTCCAGCACGCTCATCTGTCCCTATTTCAAGGGCGGTTTCATCAAGTTACCCGCTGCACCGCCCCAGTGTCTGTAAAACAAAGCTGAGGGCCTGAACACCCTTTCATCTGTCCGTGTGTGTGCGTGCGTGCGTGTGTGTGTGTGTGTGTGACTACAAATCGAATGTAAACATTAGTCATGCTTATCTGAACACGTACTTGCAGAACATGCGTGTGCCGGGGTTTCACTCGTCCTCTGTCCTCCTGTGTGCAGGCTGTGTCGTCCTGGTGAAGCCACGGCTTTCTCTTTAAGAAACCACGGACATTTGAACTCCTCCAGCGCCGTTTGACTTCCCCCTTTGATCTCGGTCCAAGTCAGCAGGAGAGCAGGTTAGTTGTCCTTTTTTTATTTTTGAGAGAGAGAGAGAGAGAGAGAGCACTGAGGATGTTTACCAACCCTTGAGCATGCCTGGGGAAATATTCACATATATGTAGCAGAAGGAATTCAGCCTGAATTTCAAAAAGGAACTAATATTGGCACTGGTTGTGTAACTGCTGTCTCTATGCTGTATCTTTTCTTCTTCTGATCCACCAAACTTGAGATCTGATACCTGATATGCACGTCAAATCCCGTCCTCATCAAATATACGATGACTGACTCAATCAGCCTTTTGAACCACAAAGCACATTTAGTAGGTCAATCAGGGTTCCCACGTGTCCTGGAGAACCTGAAAACACTTGACCAATTATCCGGTCATGCAAAACGCATGGAAAATGAGAGGAAAAAGTCAAATGTCCTGGAAAATCCGTTCTTCTATATTCTGATTAATTACTAATCTATCAACCAGAACTCCGCAAAAACAGATAACACTGCTATCTGAAAGGGCTAAGTTATGTTCAGCATCATATCCCCCCCCAGCCACATCACATGGTCACACATGCTGGTTACAACTTAAGAGGCCGTTGTTCAGAGTTACATTATCCTTCAAATGTACATATTAGTCTCTGCTGGCTGATAACTGTGGTAGTTTTTATTATTATATTGTTCTTTAATCAATTTGTCATCATTTCTGCGTACGTGATGATTTCATAGAGAAGTTATAGCCGTAGACTGAACATCTTTTGAATCAGACTTTCACAGAGAATAATATAAGAATATGTTAGTGTATGTTGTGATCCCTGTCTCTCATACCAGATCATCACTGAAAAATTATCTTATTTTTTTTATTTTTTTTACTAAAACGCATTGTGTTTCTCCTCAAAGCGGCTATAATGAATATGTTTATGGTGTGTAGTGTGAAAAGGGTTACGGTGATGAATCCATAGACGATTACAACTAGACTCTATAAAGCGCTTCACTTTTAAGGGTTCTCAAAGCGATATGTGTTATGTGTCGCGGTCACGGCTTGATTTTGCTGCCCCCATGTGGCCACAAAATCAATCGTTGTAGGTTTAAGGCCTCACAAACACGTTGAATGAATTTAATCTTACTTCCACAAAACATTTGCAAAAGATTTAAAAAATAATTCGAAACCCGAGTTGTTTCAGATCAACTTGCGGTCTTCTCCTCCTCCGTTATTCGCCCATCGCTACGTCGACGTTGTCAACTGTTACTGCCCTTCACAGTCAGCAGAAATGTGTTTTACTTTACCCCCATCGTGTGTGCATATGTTTCGTCATGCTGGTAGACCATGACAAACCAACAATACAAGGACTCGCTGTTCAAAACATTGCTCCTACAGCGCTGTCAGTGAGCAAACACTCCGCAGGGAGCTTTTAACTGCACCATGTACTTAAGTGTGCGAGATTTCTATGATAATTATGCTAATTTTCTCTCTTATTTTTTTAAAATATTTTATTCTTTAAATAATCAATTATGCTGTTGAAAAAACAAACATATTTTACGTATAGAATATAAAAGAAATGTATTTTAGCCTGCTGGTCAATTAACAACACATTAAGGCCCGAGACTGGATTTAATACTGATCTCAAGACTAACGGTTAAATATTGAAACTCTAATGGTTTAAATTTTCCACCAAGATGGCTTCCTTAGTTCCTCCATCTTTGTGTATTCAGATGTGCGTGTCGCTTGGTAGCACAGCATGAAAAGCTATGATCACGTTTGGCCAAACATCCATGAATAGGGACGGCTGGACTACGGGGGTGCCTCTGAATACAGAGTTTGTGGCCGGCTGCAGCCACAGGACAATGCCAGCACACATGTGTGGACCGACTGGTCGCACTCCTGGAACACACACACACACGCACACGCACACGCACACGCACACGCGCACTCTATTGTTTTTGCCAACGGGCAATCTGCCTCACACACACAGCCTCTTTTTCTTTTTAATTTCACTGTCCTGTCCTAAAGCTGCTCACAACTGCTGTCATGTGTCACGTCCACACACACACCCAGCATGCTTTGAGAGCGTGGACGAGTGCACGGGGAGGGGACGGGGAGACGGGGGGACGGGGGGGGGACGAAGAAAAAAGTTCGTCTAACTCCAACAGCCAGAGAGGTCACAGGAACAACACCCAATCCCAGAGCGGTTCCCATGGAGACAAGTGTGGCAGCGTACAATGAGGGTAGGAGAGAGTGATGAAAGAGAGGGAGAGAGGGAAAGGGCAGGGGACGAGAAGGAGGAGGGCGGGTTGTTGGCGTCAAGGTTCAGTTGGTGGGTGCTGGGGAGGAGTCGGGGGGGGGGTAACGGCTCCACTCAAAAGGACAGTGGGAAGTATAATGGTGTTGAAGCATAACAGTGTTAGAACATTCTTCCACCCCTCCTCAAATATTTCTGCCCTATTGTTCCAGCTGAGAGAACAGCTCCTGAGCTAAGGCCGCCGAGTGGCCCGTGGCTGATGGAGGGAGAACAGAGATATGTGGAATTTCCACTGGCTGTGACGCGCGAGGCCGAGAGCAACCGGAACGGAGAGAGCTGCTGCTGCTGTTGTTGTTGTTGTTGTTGTTGTTGTTGTTGTTGTTGTTGTGAGGCATTTTGCATGGATACGGATGAATCAGAAGTGATATCCATCTGCAGAAGTCCATGGTGAGGCAGTGGTCGCCTTTGTTTTGGTGAGGGGAGGTCGGCGTTTCAGTTGTGCTGTAAAACAAAACGGGAGCTGGCCGCCGGTAGTTCTGGTTTAGCCACATGTGTCGGACTCGGACTCGACCACTGACCTGAAAGCAGTTAATTGACATCGTCACTGAGAGCACTTGAACCCTTTTGGCTGAGGTCATGGGCAATCGAAGAGGGTCTGTTCACCTTTTATTCCGCGTCTCTTTCAAAGAGGCACTCCACTGATTTTACACGTGAAGAAGGGTTTACTCGTCACGGGGTGTGCTGCTGAGCCTGTGAAAACAGTTGTATAATGTCTGGAGGGTGCTTTCTAAAGTCTAAGGAAATAAGATTGTGTTCTGGCAGCCAATATGGGAACACCGCATTAGCACAGTGGCAGAGGGCTCGGGCAAAAAAACAAAAAAACTTGATCCTCAGTCCCAGTTCACCAAATTAAAAACATGCCAAATGCGATTTGCAACGTAATTTTCCTACATTTCAAACAGCACACAGCGTGCCCGTTCACCGCAGTGGATAACTGTTTACTTTGTAGCTGTCGAGCTGGATGGATTTATTGTCTGGACGACAAACTTTTCAAAGTTTGTCCCATCAGCATAGCCGGTGGCGTTGTTTTCACAAAGGGCAATTCGGGATCTGAAGGCCCTTCAGGGTTAGTACGAAACACATGGGAATTTGCCAGACAGAGAGAAACGAGTGAAAGGCGCTATCAAGTTGCATCTTGGGAAATGTAGGATCCAGCGTTATTGGCGCTTGCCCCATACCGGGGACTTTAAGTCAGGCTGTCTTGGCCTCTGTTTCTTCGATTTTGACCATTCTTTTTTTAATCCGTCTCTCGTAAGTCCCTGAACTTTATTTAAGCGCAACGCTAAATCGCCGGAGTACCCCTTTAATGACCCATTTTTCTCTCAACTTCACTTGTTTCACAGAGTGCTCCCATCCGCCATTTGACTACCACCAGTTTGTCCTCTCTCCGTCTCCTTGTCTCGCTCGCACACTCTCCTCTCACTCCCCGTCTGTGTGTCGGTCCGTCCGTCCTTGTGCCCAGGTTTTTTGAGTTGGCGTGGTTCCTGTTTGTTTTCAGCCATTTTGGGGACTTGCAGTGCTCGTAACAAACTGCTTAAATGGCGTCCTCTTGCTTGCTCTCCCACTCTGTCTCCCTCTGCCTCTCCCTCCCTCTCCCTATCGCTGGGCTTTGTGTATATAAAGTAGTGTGTGTGTGTGCATGCGTGAATGTGTGTGTGGAGAAAGGGGGAGAGGGAACAACACTTCCAAATAAAAAGAAGATTGGATTCAGTGGGGGGGAGTGGGGAGGGGGGATTCACTTGCTGAAAAAAAAAAGAGCAAAAACACTAAGAATCGTGTGTCAGAGGCAAAAACTGGAGTGAGAGAGGAGAGAGAGAGAGAGAGAGCGAGAGAGAGAGAGAGAGAGCAAGCAAGTTCGAGTGTGAGAATCGCTCCTGCCCTCTGTCTTCACACACTGCTGCCTGTATGTGTGTGTGTGTGTGTGTGTGTGAGTGTGAGTGTGTGTGTGTGTGTGTGTGTGTGTGTGTGCACCGCCTCTCCCTGTGCTCGCTCGCTCTCTCACACACACTCAGACGTGCGCATACACAGACCAAGGGGGAGAGAGAGAGAGAGAGAGAGAGAGAGAGGGAGAGGGAGAGAGAGGGAGTGTGAGGGGAGAGAACACATCGCAGCAGAGATGCAGCAGGAGGTTTTCCGAGGTACGTTCTCTTGTATGCTTGCCTTCCTGAGAGACAGCCAGAGAGAATAAGAGGAAGAGAGGCTGATTTCTGTTGTTTTCCTGCTTGTTTTTCTGCTTCACTCTGCTGCTGCTGCGGCGGTGGTTGCTCCGCGCTTGAAGAGGAGGAAAAGGTTTTTATTTTACTGTGCGTGTGTTGGGGCGTGAGTGTTGGTGGGTGTGTGTATATATGCAGTGTGTGTTTGTAGACGCGTATTCGTGTGTGTGTGTGTGTGTGTGTGTGCGCGCGCGCGCCTGTGCTGGGTCTGTCCGTGTGTGTGTGTGTGTGTGTGTGTGCGCGTGTGTGTGTGTGTGTGTGTGCGCCAGTAACAGGCCTTGTCTCCCTCATTCTCCCCTCTGTTGCTGGCGCACCACGCAGTTCTTTTTCAAGAGCGATGACTCGTTTTGAGATTGTGATGAAACTTTTAATTTATCGAAGCCTCTTGCGTCTCTGTGATTCACCGCAGACGGGGCGGGGGGGGGGGGGGGGGGGGGGGGGGGGGGGGGGCGGTGGAGGGTGGGCAACCAGCCAGTCCGAACAGATATGAGCTTTGTTGTTGGGGTCTAAACATGGTAGGCCAGTCTCCCAATCTTGCTCATCAAGTTACCAACAACATCCGAGGAAGTGTTTTTGGGGGAAAACTTGCACGTATGCGACGGTAAACATCTCTAGTTCCTCCCGACTGGTTCTGTTTCTTGTTCCGGTCACGGGCCGCCCAGTTTGTCATCCATTTTACCAGCCTGTTGTTTAGCTGGAGGTTGTCTCTGGAAGAGCAGCAGAGGGCATATTGATGTCACCAATCCCGTTTTCTTTGCTGCCCGAAGCCTTACTTTTCTTTTTTCTTTTTTCCCCAAAACAACACAGCATCTGCTGCCAACTACTCCACATTCCTGGTTTCCATGGATGCCAAGCCAAGCCCCTGTGCTCAATGTATAGAATATATGATCCACTCTGCCACAGGGATAGGGGTCATAGGTCAGACAATAGGAAGTGTGTCACACCAATGATGTTGTCATAGTGGTGGCAGTGTGTGTTTGGGTCACACATTAGATAAATCATGTCGGCATGTGGGCCTTTTTTTATGCCCCGGGCATAAAAGTGCTAACATTCAGATTGCAAGACCGAGTTGGTTGGCTTCGTTTGATTATGCGTTTTTTTTTTGTTTTTTTTAAGTTTTTTTTTTAAATGTCACAACCATATAGGATGTGGACGCATTCGAGAAACTGGTGCAGCGCTTCGTCTTCTCTAAACCTGCCGTCGTTGTACTTGCAGTTTTATGTTGACTGTTGAACGCGCCGCCCTGACTCAGCTTTGCTAATTCTCTAATGTTTCTTGGACGTTTGAGACGGAGAACTCCAAAGTGTCTTTCACACCCCCTTCAACAGGGACTGCGTGTGAAATTGAAAAATGATTTTGGGGAAATTACCTCCAAAAGGTCACCAGTGTAGTGTTACCGCTCTCCAGGGGTACTTTTCTTAGGCCTTACTGTTTTCCAAAAATGCCTCGCGTGATTCTTTCGCAGCGAGCAGAATTATGGGAATTACGTGCTGTGCTGAGAGCTAACGTAGCGTGGAGAGTATGGTGTTTTAGACTTGGGCAGGTTCGCTGGTGCGTGGAGCGGCATGCGAAAACACTACCATACAACAGTTTACAAGTTGGGAGGGGGAGAAGAGGGGGCAAGCACTCAGTCATGCTGAGGGGGATCTGAAAGACAAGGAAACCATGAAATGTGAACATAGGCGAGACGTGTTTGAAGTTACCCCTACCCCCCCCCCCCATCCCCCCTCCCACACTCCCTCCCACCACCACAACCACCACTACCACCTCCGCTCAACCACTCCCCAACCCATACCAACTTCCCTTACCTCCTCCCTCCCTCTATCCCATCTGGCTGGCTCCACCACGCTCGCTTGGACGGGGGGTTGCTGAGAGTTCAGTTGCTGTTCTTGCTAACAATGCCCCCCTACCCACCCACACACACACACACACACACACACACACACACACACCCTCATGCGCACACATACACCCTCCTCTTCACAGACCAACTGCTGCTCCGATAGTTGGGCCCCTCTGGCTGCCCCTCACTGGGGAAAAAGCCCAACTGACACCTTCCTCTTTCCACATGCTCCTCGCCGCTGGCTCACCGGCTGGAACACCGAGGCCCTCCACATTCTGACTTGCAGTCACTCCCCTTGACCCCTTACACACACACACACACGTACACACACACACACGCAAGGCACATTAGCGCTTTAAGCAGCAATATACGACATTCGGAGCATTATTATAGCAACAAAAAGCTGTTTGCTGTGTAAAGATATAGTGGAGTAATGTCTACCTGAGCAGAGAAAGAAGCGGCTCTCCCTCTGTGTGTGTTGTTATCCGAGCTTCTCTTTGCTTTGTTAACATAGCCGGCCGGCCGCACGTGCTTCTGGTCTCAAGTTAATGCACGAGAGCAGCCTGTGGGGTTACGGCTGTTAATGCCGTCCCAAACGACGGCATTGTCGCAGAAGTGTAGCACCCACCCTCCGGGTCCCCCTCAGGTAAACACTGTTAGCTCTGCCTGCATTTTTGCCGTTGTTTGCACAGTTCACCCTGTCTGCACCTTCGGCACCGTTAGCTGCTAGCCGCGGCGCCACGTTTAGAGCCGTCCAGAGGCAATAGCAATGCTCCCACTCGTATTGTGTAGCTTTAATACATAGGTAAAGGATGATCCTGGTTTATTACAACTTGGTTGATAGTTTAGAGTTGTTGTTTTCATCATTCGTATTAGAAATAATAAAGTTGCACAACTAACTGTGTTGATCTGTGAATGCGGAGACAAAAAAAAAAATAAGAGCAAAGAAGAAATATGCAAATTACAAAATGACTTCCTGCTTCTGCTTTGACCTGCAGTGCTGCAGGCATAAGTGCTCTCCGTTAGACTACCGTAGCTTTGTGAACACACACGTTTTTTCTGTGCAATTAAAGATTATTACCAACATTTCAAATGTGCTCACGGACAGTTTCATCTCAAAATAGAGGGGTTAGGATCCTCTAAACTGTTGGCTCACCGGCGTTTTCCTTGAACCATCAGATTTTGCCTTAGTAACGTTATTCTAGATCTCAGCAACTACTTTGGTCAACACAAACTATGAAAATAAGACCAGAATTTAATTTTAAATTGTCCTTTAATTGTGAGAGTCCAGAGAAAGCAAGATAACTTTTAAATACATTTTAATGAAGGTTTGGTACAAATGTTGCTTACATTAATGTTGAAATATGAAAGTAAATTACGTGGCACTAAAACAGTATTAAAAATATAATTTCCTATGATCAGACTTGTAATCCTCAATTATACAAAGGATTGGACCAAATAGCTTAAAACAGTTTACTTTAGAGCCAAATTTAGTTTTAGTTTGAATTGCATAATACCACAATACGATGTGGTTGGAATTTCCTTTGAGATGAAAGATGGCAACAACACAAAAAAAAAAAAAAAAGCATCATGATATAATCCTAACAGTTATTTGTCTGTCAGCACAAGTACCAGTTTCAGTGGGGAATAAACAGATTGCTCAACGGCTGGTTCAAGGCCTTGAGCCGGCGCACCAGCCAAACTCCTCTGCCGTCCTGCCTTGTGTTGTGCAAAGCCACCTTAGCAGTGATTTTCCTAGTGACTGATTGACCGTTTAGACTCGGTGGATTACAAACTAATGGTTTCCAAGGTCATAAAGTGATCCATGTTTTTCAGATGCGAATGGAAAAGTTTGCCAGAGTCAATAGTAAAAACTTCTGCTGTTTTGAATCGGTCCTCAAATTCGAAGCAAACAATATGTTATGATTTTTGAGCCAAACCGCACTTATAATTTCCGCAAACTTAATCGGTTTCAAAAGTTTAACTGCTGAGCGAGGGAGACTAATCTGCAAGTTTATGCTATTCCTAAGGATTTAAACTGAAGAGAATGAAATTCCAAGAATAAAAATAAAAAAAGTGTTTACTTCATGTTTGTCATTTGATATCAAATACAAATTGAATCAGTAGGCCTCTGTTCCCTCTGCCTGTCAGTGAAGAGCCTTTCGTTGTTACGCAGAAGCCAATGCGTTTGGTATAATGTCTTTTATGATTCCACGAGACTAGTTAGTTATTTTGCCGGCACCAGCTGAGAACCTGTTCCTGCTATGCGGTTATTTAGTGCCACGAGCGTAAATAGATGAACACTTCATAGGCTGACCAACATTGTTGTTTGTGCAGAACATCCTGTTACGGAGAGGTGTGGGAACAGGGTCGCTGTTTATTTTGATTTCGCTTTAGGGTCCTCGGCACATTCACGGTCACGTTTGCTCGTGAGCCGTACAGAAGGACGTGTGTGTGTGTGTGTGTGTGTGTGTGTGTGTGTATCCGCTCATCTGCACAAATAATAAAGAGGTAAAAGTGTCTCTTTCTGCATGTGCACAAATCTCTGTGAATATGAGTAAATCCAGTACATTGAAGGCGCGTTAAAAGCTCCCTGTCACAGTCAGATGGCGTGTCGTGCAGACTCCGCTTGTGCAGCGGCTGTGTGCGTCACAGGGAGATAAAGAAAAAGAGCGAGGGGGCGTCATACGCATTTTCCTGAGATGGTGAAATTTTTAGCCTTAGCACTGTCTCTCAGCGTGTCCGCCCACTTGTAGCAGACTGGCGCTTGCCATAAGGGATTTCCTGCTCAACATCTATCGCTCAGCAAATGTGAGGCCTGCTTCAATACAGAGCAACAAAACACAGCGAGCCTGGCGAGATAGGATTGTGCATCCTTGTTATGAGACACACGTCTTGAATAGGCATGACCTGTTTTTTTTTTTTTTTATCCACTTACAACAAAAAGCATGTGCCACTACGTCATTAACAGACACACGTGTTTTTCTTTTGTTGACTATACTTAATCCCACCTGTATCCTCAGTGTCAGTGTGCACTCAGATTCACCTTTTGATTTTGAATGTCATTTACAAGTGTTGAACTACTTTGTTTAGGCCTGTCTGTCTTGCTTGTGGGCACGTTTGAGTGTAAGTGCAGTGCTGTGTACACATGCATGTTTGTTTGTGTGTGTGTGTGTGTGTGTGTGTGTGTGTGTGTGTGTGTGTGTGTGTTTGTGAGTGTTTGTGCGTGGTTATATGTTTGTCTATGTGCTGGTCGCTTTTGTGTGTGTGTGAGTGTTTGCCTGGGCTCCTGTCTGTCTGACAGTGTCTGACTGTTCCTGTTTCAACCCCCCACCTCTCCCTCCTCTTCCCTTCTCCTTCTCCTTCTCCCTGTCTCTTGCTCTCCCGGTTTTCTTTCTCTCTCTCCCTTTTTCTATCACCCTTTCACTCTCTCTCTCCCTCATCCTCACCCTCTCTCTCGCTCTCTCCCTCCTCTTCCCTCTGCAATAACAGTGCTGACCTAGTTTCTGCCTGTTCAGGGCTGCCTGTGGAATTTTACAGCGGCCTGCCTTCCTGGCTGCTTTGCTGCTTGAAAACGCAGGCAGAAAAGCATGACTGAGGATTTTTCTTCTCGTAGCATCATTATGGCCTTATACTGTCTCCGTTCTTCTCCCCGATATGCAGACCTAAATAAATCGACCTATTTTAAATAAGTAATAACAGAAAATTGCCTATCACGCAAGAATCGGCTGCTATCTCGTGTACGGGGAATTTGTAGCAGGACTGCATCCACCACCATGGCAGTCAAATTAAAATGGAAATGAGAATAGCCTGTCGCTCATCTTCTCCAGCTTAGCTGAGATTGTACCGGATGCAGAGGACTGAAATACACCCCTTCTCTGTGCACATGCATGCAATCTCCCTCCCTTCTCCTCTTCCCCTCTTTCCTTCCCTCCCGCCTTTGCCTTCACAAATAAATGGTTAGAGTCATGCCCGGCAAATACTAGCCACTGCCAGGAATGGCTAACAAGGCTCTTGCTCAAACAGCAAGAGAATGGGACTATTTTTACGTGCGCACTTCGGGCCATGGATCTAAGTCAACACTCTGAGGGAATCTTGATTAAATCTGAACTCCTTCCAATTAGGCATAGGGAATGTTGTGTCACAGCCGAGAGAGATGGATCTCTGGAATGCCTTTCTAAAGGCTTGGTTGTGGCACGCTGAAATCTAAACCAGCACTGCCGCAGATTCATTCCTTCCCCCTACCCTCTCCCTCCTTTCACTCACCATTCCTGGCGGAGCTCATAGAGTTCAGCATTGCTGGGGCATTTAGTTTTCTTTTCCGTTTCTCAAAAGTGTTCCACGAGCGTCATGACTGTTACTGCAAAAGCTGTGGGTGTACATTAATGTTAATTCTTTGCTTTATGTCGATGTAAATGTTCGTGTTGCACATGTATCCTAGGAAGTTTAGAACGCTAACATATACTTTCTGATTTCTCTTTCAGATTTCGGGTGCTGGTCATGGTGTCCGGTGAGAAGGTGTGGGACCCCCTCCACGCGGGCCTTATTCAGTCACGTCTGAGTGAGCAACACCTGGCTGCTGGGCTAACTCCCCTCTGCAATATCAGACATAGTGCAACTAAGAACTCTACGTGCCAACAGAGTCAGCGGTTGTCACCTCTGTCTTCCCCGCCACTGTCGTTAGTGGCTGTAGACACTCTTCAACCAGTTCGGGCCTCCTCACCATTACACCTGCCTGTCAATTTTCGCTGCTCAAGCAAGATCAAAGGGCTAAACAAACCAGTCCACTGTCTTGGAGTGGCCTCTCAGTCTGAGGAGGAAGAGGAGGAGGGAGGGGAAGTTGAGCAGTTGGAGATGAAGGGTAAAAGGCATGGAGGCCGTGGCGAGGCCATGATGGAGGACAGGCTGGAGGACATGGCTGATGGACCCAAAAATGCAAAAATCACCTTAAGCTTCCCACTTAGTGCCGCCCCTCTCCCAGCCTCCCTGACGTCTCCAAACCACTGTCGTAGCTCTTCATCATCCTCCCCTTCCCCTCACCGACGGCGGCCATCGTCCAAGAGCTCAGACGAGGGGTCGCTGTGGAAACTGGATGCTACTATGGACGTTAAGCACAGACCATTTAAGCCCCCGAGGCACGACAGCTCTCCGTCCTCCTCGCCTTCCTCCTCCTCATCTCCCATGACTGTTCATGCACTTAGTAGGAAAGATCTAAAATCCACGCCTCCTCTGAAGTGCTCCAAACTCAATCCAGAGACTCAGTTCCACAGGTCGCCGCCAAGATCCTCCAGTGGGTCTTCAGGTGGCTGTTATAGTGGCGATGGATGGGATGAGAGGCACAGGGTGGCCAACGGTACAGCCTCCCCATCTCAAACCGCCCAGATCCTCTTCAGTCTGGGCACATCAGCCTATCAGAGAGGTGGGGATGCAGAGAGGAGAGAGAAAATGACAGGAAGACCAGCTGGGAAAGTGGGAAGCCCTCATGGACCAAGTCTTCACCCACCCACCCTCCACCTTCCTCCCCCGTTACCACCACCTCCTCCTCCCCCATCTGAGGGTCTTACCGCACCCCCTCACTCGTCCTCCTATTCCCCTACCGAAAGCCTGAAGCCCGAGCTGATTTGCGGGGTGTGCCATCGGCTTTTCAGCTCGGCCTCCTCCCTGACAGTCCACATGCGGCTGCATCGTGGCAGCCGCGCCCTCAGTTGCTGCTATTGTGGCAAAGTCTTCATCCACAGCAAGAGACTGCAGTCCCATGAGGCCTCCTGCAGGGTGCCAGGCCTACCCTCCAACAGCCTGGGCCCTCCTTCTCTCACTGTGCAGCCAAAGGAGGAGCCACTGGAGGAGGGTGAGGTGAGAGTGGAGGGGGGAGTGATTGTGGGACAATCAGACATCAGTAAGGCGCGGCCAGGGAAGAAAGCACGAAGCCTCCTGGCACGTATCCAAGGTGATGATGCAGCAGCCGCAGAGTTACTAGCGGGTGATGAGCACCATTTTGTGAAGGTGGTAGATGGCAATATCATTTACTTTTGCTCCGTGTGTGAACGTTCCTACATGACCCTATCCAGCCTGAAGCGTCACTCTAATGTACACTCATGGCGCCGCAAATATCCATGCCATTTCTGCGACAAGGTCTTTGCCCTGGCTGAGTACCGCACAAAGCATGAGGTGTGGCACACGGGAGAGCGGCGCTACCAGTGCATCTTCTGCTGGGATGCCTTCGCCACCTACTACAATCTCAAAACACACCAGAAAACCATTCATGGGATTAATCCCAGCCTCATCTCCAGTGAAAAGACAGCTAATGGGGGTTATAAGCAGAAAGCTAATGCCCTGAAACTCTACCGCCTCCTCCCCATGCGCTCCCAGAAGAGACCCTACAAGACTTACAGTGACAGTTTGCATAATGGCCTGCTCCTCCCACCAACTGAGACACCTTCCCTGTCCCTGCCTGGACTGGGCTGTACTCTGGGCCCTGGGGACCTAGAAAGCCTCATCAGTGGGGCCCACCCTCAGAGTGTAAAGCCTGACCCAGATGACTTCCCTGATGGCTTCCCTGTTTCTGCTGAGCATGGGGACCTCTCCACACTAATACCCCTCCCCCAAGCGGACATGCCCCAAGTTAGAAAACATGAGAGTGAGGCCCCAGAGTTAGAGCAGGGGAGAGGCAGTGGCAGCTTCAAAATGTCTAGTAGCAGCAAAACCAAAAATCCTAAGACTGGTAGAGGCACAGACACAAGCATGCCTTCTGTAATAACTTATGGCCATACGAAACCCTCCGTCATAGTTCATGGAACAGCAGTGTCTTCCTCTGTCATTGTGCATAGCAACCAGGTCACCTCTGGAAGTGAAAAAAGCCCAATGAGCAGTCCATCCCCTGATACCAGCAACAGTCAGACTTCACACAAGGGCATTCCCAGGCCAATCAAAAAGCAAAGGGATAGTGCAGATAACCATAGAAAGAGGTCAAGAGACCGTTCAGATACCACAGAGCAGGGCTCAGGAGGTAGACACGGTGAAGAGACAGGCAGATTATTTCACAAGTCACGCAAATCCCACAGCAAGAGTGACATCTCTAACTCAAAGCATCTGTCAGCATCTGTAGGGTCACAGGTCAAAGAGGCAGGGCCCCTGTGCCAGATTACTGTACGTATTGGTGAGGAAGCCATAGTGAAGCGCAGCATCTCGGAGACAGATCTTCGGAGAGACAAGAGCCTTTCTCCACCTAAAACAAAACGGAGTGAAACATCATCGATGCGGGAAGCAAAGGAAACACGCCACTCCCATCACCATCACCATAAACACCGCCTCCACCGCAGGGTCAGCCTGGAAGAAGACGGTGATAAAGAAGGAGGAGATTGTGAAGAGGAGGTCAGGAAAAAGAGCTCTAAATCCCCGGATGAAGTGAGGGAGTACTATTTCCGTCGGGAGGTGCGGGACCAGGACAGTGACCATGACACAGAGGATAATTTATGGCGGCCTTATTACTCCTACAAGCCTAAGAGGAAGGCCCAAGCACATCTACAGAGGGTCAAGAGCTGGCAGAGGAAACTGAAATTCAAGCGCTCCATCCGGTTGAAGAGGACAGACAGGCTCAAGAACCATGTGAATAAAGAGACAGCGAAATCACAAGATGAGGAAGAGGACGGGAAGATTGTGGAGGCCGAAAAGCTGTCAAAAGCTAACAGAGACGAGGGAGAGAGGAAAAAGAATCTCTCTGCCCCTTTAAAGGAGAAAAATAAAGACCCAGAAGAACAAGTTAAGGAGGCCTGTCATGAGGTACCCACTTCTCCTCTGCACTCTCCAAAGTCTCCTCTGTCTACCTCAGTGGCCCCTACGGGAATAAAGAGACGGCCTTGGACTAATGGGAATGCGGCAGAGTGTGGTACATGTGGCTGCTGGTTCTCGAGCCCTAGGAAGCGAGACAAACACGAGCTGAGCCATCTGTTGGAGTTCGTATGCCTCTTCTGCCGAGCCACTTTCCCCTCAAGGGATAAGTTGGAAGACCACCAGAGAGCCCAGCATCCCAAGCCCACTGAGGCACCTTCTGTACCCCAAAAAGTGTCACTTGGTGAACAAGTTGAAGGGGTTGGGGTTAAATCTGTGCCAGAGATTGCAAAGTATGACGAAGAAAAAGGGGGGCAAGTAGCCTTAGTAGGGTGTAATTCTAGTCCAAATCGCCTAAGCAGACGAGCATTATCACGACACACCTGTCCACAGTGTCATAAGGTGTGCAAGACATCTTCAGCATTAACTCGCCATATCCGACGCCATGAGTTAAGCAGTTCCCCAGAAAGAGAAAAGGAAGATAAAGACTCAGAGCCCAAACCAGCGGAGATGGTTGTTAACACTGTTAGCAGAGACCTAGAGACTGAAAAAGGCCAGGCTCCCAGCGCTGTTTCAGTTATCAGCTATTCAACACCAGACCCCCCCAGCTGTGGGGACTGTTTGGCATCGCAGCAGCATGACGACCATCTCAGTGAACTGACAGATGAACATCAGGTGTCAGAATCAAGTGGCAAACCTGAACTGACAGAGCTCTCACATCCAGCTCTAGAGAGAGAGCCCAGCCCACAAATTGCAGACCCTCCATTAGAAAGTCCAGTTAACCTTACACCCACTAAACACAAATTCACGCCTGCCCCACCCTCTACTCTCCAGAGTGTGCTCGTCATGAATGGACCTGAATGTCTGGACTACCGCACCCCCAGCAAAAAGAACCTAGACAGCCAGATACACAGAATACCCAGCCCTATGCACATCGTGGCACCCAACAACACCTCTCCAAATGTGCCCATGACGTCACAGACCAGAATAACCACTGCTGCTCCTCCTGTTTCCATGACAACAGCTCTGAGCTCCGAGGGGGGATTCATGAAACGGGATGGGGTCATTATGGACAGAGAGAGGCAGAGTGGGAGTGGTATGTTTCTACATGTAGGTTATGAGGAACCACCCCGGATCCAAGATCTCAGAGTTCAGTCCCTGTCCAGGAGTCCCTCTCCAAATGAAGCACAAGACCTGACCATGTCCTCTATTCTAGCTCGAGAGAGGGAGATAGAGAGGCACAGGGAGAAAGAGAGGGAGCTGGAGAGACGGAGAGAAAGGGAGAGGGACAAAGAAATGGTGAAAGAGAGAGAAAAAGAGATAGAGAGGGCCCATCAAATGAGTAGAGTTGCGCACTCCCCACAGGACCAGATTTCTCTGTTGGTCCCTAAAGAGGAGCCCCTGAGCCCTGTGCCGTCCCCCCAGCATATCCCCACTCAAACCACTATGAATGGATCCTCCTCACACAGGCACACTCCCAAATCTCCCTGCCGGTCCCCCTCAACTATTGGCCTCCTAGCTCAAGGCAACCGCCAGGTTCACTCCAGTTCACAAGGACTCGACAGACTCCCTCTGCCCACTGGAGCAGCTGGTGCCGGTGACCGCCCCTCTGCCCACGCTCTGCTTCTCCCCCGAGTCCCCCAACCACCTGAGCCGGAGCACCGCGATACTGTTTCTTCCAGAGATTCGCAGCAGGGGAACTCCACCCCAGTGGGCTACCATGCCCATAATTACCCCATGCCCCTTATTGTGCCGGACAGCTACCACTCTGGTAAGAAGCAGGAGGAAAGCCTGCTCATGTCCGCCTATCCTGCTGGAGCTCTTCCCTTTGGCCCACTGGGGAAAATTATGGTCCCCAATGGCGGGGACCTGTCTAAGCTGCCATTTTATCCGGACCCTTACCAGCTGCTCTATGGGCCCCAGCTGCTGGCCTACCCCTATAACCTGGCGGCTCTTCCTGTGGCTCTGAATATGATGGCACCTGGGGGTGACAAGGTGGAGCCTCTGCCTTTCCTCCCTGCCATTTTCAACTACACAGCTGGGCCGTACATGGGCACAGCCCCTCACCCCCTTGTGGCGAATCCCAGCCTCTACAGCAGCGGCAGCGGCAGCGGCAAGAAACAGCGAGACAGCAGCAGCAGCAAACCGTAGGACTCAGAAGCACGATACGGAATATATTTCAATGGTTGAGGGCCCGGCCTGTTTAGGATGGGAGCGGGAGGGGTGCGTGCTCACTGGGTCACTGAGTACACTCGCACAGTGCCCCTGCCTCTCTTTTTTCAGTAGAGATCAGAGCTAGGCATTATTTCAGGAGTAAGCTGAAGTGAGGAGAAGGAGCAAAGAAACGGGAGAGGGGCCGATAATATAGTGTTGATCATTACTCCCCTCTCTTTACTCTCGCTCCCCTTCCTCCGTGTCTCTCCTGTCTTGCTGTAGTGTGTCGTAGTTCTAGAGCTTGATTAATCTTCCTCTCTGACTCATTATATTATCTATAAGAATAAGAACTGCTAACAGGGTGTGTGTCGTGTGAAAAATTAGTTCAGTCCGCTTCCCTTTATAGTCGCCGCATAGCGAGGATAAACGCTCTTCAGGGACGGCTTGTGTGGGGCAAGGATGAGGTATGAAGCAGAAGAGTTCTCACTCCAAACACAGTTGAAGGTGGAGCATTAGGCAACTCGAAACCTTGCGTCATATTTGTATGAGCGAATGAGATTGCAGGTGTATCCTGTCGTTAAACTGTCCACGAAGGTTATATATGAGCATGTACATGCACATGTATGTAGGTGATTTGTGCATGCAGAGGTGGGCTTAAGCAGGTATTACTGCGTACGTGTGTGTGTGCGTGTGTGTGTGCGTGTGTGTGTGTGTGTGTGCGTGTGCGTGCGTGCGTGTGTGTGTGTGTGCGTGCGTGTGTGTGTGTGTTTGCAAGTGATGGCCAGTTCATTCCGTGTGAGACTTGCACAGCATTCCTACTCTAGTTGGGATAGCTACCGTCGGTCAAAATGTAGAAGTGCATTTAGAAGTGATTCCTCATATCCAAATCATGAAAGAAGTCAATGCTGTGGCTGGATGCGAGTCTATGACAATGACAGATCATCTGAGCTTCTGATGTCTCAACTAACCTGGCGACTTTGTGGCCATACGGCACTGTAGGATCTGTATAGTATTCACCATAGTTTATACCTTATGTGCACAAAATAGAAAGGTAGTGGTCACTTAAAGGGGACACTTGTAGCTGCTTGGGATATGTAGCTGGCCACTGGGTAAGAGTTCAAGGCTGGTAGACCATTGCACTTCTGTTTTTCATCTCATTTCCTTCACATTGAAAAGGAAAAGAATAAAAACTTGTTAGCCTTCATCTTGCGTAGCTTTTTCCTCTTTGATTGGAAGAGGAAAAGGCTCCATTTCCGAAGCCAGGAAGAATAAAGTGACAGCAAGGAAGGAAATAGAAAAATGGATTCAGGGTATTGAGTTATTTCTGTATAGGAAAGGAAATATATGGGCACAAAACTGTTGGACTCTTGAGTCAGAAGGACCCACAGAAATGACTTTGGGGACAAAACAAAATGTCCTTCTCCCTAACTGAGGGGGCATTTGAAATAGCCCAAATAATTTCCCCTCCTGCCCTGTGTCATTTACCAAGAGGTAGGAAAAGGCTGAGCTTAGCAGCCAAAGTGGTGGCCCAAACTCCCCGGGTGCACTCCTGGGGCCTTTTCTGTTCAGTGTAATGTTATCTCTATGTGTTTGTTTTGTTAAACTATGTTGTTGTTTATGTTGTTTAGCCCTCTTACCAGATGGAAATGGCTTCAGTGAAAAGGGGGAGTAAACTTAAAAATATGAATGTAAATTTAGTCATGAGGTTAATGAAGTACAACTGCATTAATGGTAGAGTTGGTTTCAGTTCCTTTTTTGTTTCTGTTTTGACACAAATAACCTGTTAAAGAACCGTATAACGTCTGGTATGCATATATACAGTAGTCCTAGGAACATGTCAGTAATCTTGGGTTCTGTATTCACAAAGCATGAGCAACACTTGCTTCCTAACCGTTTATATCCTCAGCAAATCTGGCAATGTGCGCACAGCTTTTGTTTCTGTTTGATATTTTTTTCTGGCTCTCTTCATCTTCCATATCTCTAATATTTTTATTTTTTTGTGTTCTTCATCATAGACCGCCGTTTGGAACAATTCCACAAAACTAGCTTCCACATTTACGTCTCACGGTCACTATTTCGGAGCTGTTTAATTCTCCCTCTTCCCTCGAGCATACACTGCACCTCCTCTGAATGAAGTACATATGTTTCAGTATGTGTGTGTGTGCGTGTATGCGTGTGTGCGTGCACGTGTGTGTATGTGTGTGTGTGTGTGTGTGTGTGATGGTAACAGGGCACCTTTTGGTTTAGGCAGGTGTGTAAAAACACATTGTGACCAACTGCAGGGCGCACAAGCATCCCCTCGGGTGTGGTTTCAAGCCTTTTGCGCGTGGACGTACGTGTTTTGTGTACGAATGGGAGTGACTGCGCGAATATGAAAACCAAAATAAATCTGTCTGAGCAGCATATCCCTTGGCAGTATATGGGCCACCTGTTATTTTTTTTTTGTTCTTTGACACTTTTCTGTGGGTTAGTTTCAGTGTAAAAAAAGCCTTGCTGTCTCCAATACACTATCTCAAGCCATTCCTGTAGATGGACATGTTTTGTGTTTTTGGACCATTTCTTATGCCATAGTTTGCCATCATGGTTATCATACAGACCAAAAGCATGCAAATCAACGTATTGTAGTGACTGGACTGGAATCTGGTGGTAATATACAACTATTTACTGTATGTTTTCGTTTAAATGAATGTGCCTCTGCTTTGATATTTAAATAATTATCTATAGTAAGATGTGGACCTGCCAGATTTCAACTGTTAAGGTGCCTTGTTATGGCATAAGAAATTTGAATGGTAAATGAACGTTTTCTTGAGAAATGGCAGTATGATTTGGAGATAGATATCATGGCTTTGTTTGCTATGAAGCTGTTCATAGACGTAGGGACGTGGCTAAACTGATTTGGTATCGTGTACATGTCTAGGGTAATACTGTGCCATATAGAGCCCACAAAATATGTTAATGTTATTTTTAAAAGATGTTTTAATGTTGCCTGATGACTTTGTCTCTAGATTTGATACAAAGGCTTGTAGCCACAGCTCTGTAGTCTCCTTTTTTTCGACATTCTTCCTGTTCTCTCTCTCTCTCTCTCTCTCTCTCTCTCTCTCTCTCTCTCTCTCCCCTTGTTTCCGTCTCCCTTTCTTTCTCTTTGCTGCAATCAAACAAAATAAAGTATTAACCTGATGACCCAATGAAATCAACTCTAGTCTGGACTCATATTATTTTTTTTATTATGTTTCTATTAATCTTTACAAGTTGATCTAGAGTTCCTTATATGAACCATGTGCTTAAAGTTGACGGATGCCTGTTTTCCCACCGTTTGTTCCTCCCCGTGAATTCTCGAGCGAAATATATATTTAACATTCAGTGAATTTGTGAAAGCAGAACAGATTGTGGTCATTCTTTGCGCTTCTTTCAAGCACATGGTCCATTGGTTAATACTTCTATCACTCTGTATTTAGCGTTAATTCAATATCTTCTCTGTTTCCACTGGTGAATAGTTTTTGGTACCTTTGGTAATTCATTTCCTGATGTTTTCTTTTAACCACAGCACACATTCATGTTTTTTTTGTTTTTTTTTAATAAAACAAACTGCTGACACGTAAACCAGAGGCTGATTACAGCTTCCTCTTGGCAGTCAGGGGGCCAATTTCTTAGCATCCCTGAATGAGCACTTTCCCACTAGTGACACTCAGTGGTTTGAACAGAAACTGTCGGCTCGGTGACTCACTCTTTTCTGCACTCTCAAAATATTATGTCAGAGATGAATTGAAAACTAAATATGAATGAAATAATTTCAGAAATTGAAAAGATTTCTCAAACATATTCAGCATTAAATGTCAAGAGTGGTGGTGGTGGGTGGAGGGGTGCATTCATGGCCTTGGGGACGGTTGGGATTTAAAGGTACAGTGCTCTCTTGCCAATAATAAATTCAGTTTCTTGCAAAGAGATGTCTATTTTTCACAGCTTATACCATTAACAATTACTTTTCTTTTTAAGTCATGACAGCAGGGAATTATGGGCAATACAAGGACCCCAAAACTTATCCAGCTAAATGAAACGCAGCCATTGTTAATGATATTTTTTGCACTTGTGCTTTTCCTACTAAGAGATCAAGTATGGTGTGGAAAAAAGGCTTATCTGCACACACTCCATGACGATCAATAGATGTTTGTCAGACTTTGAGTGCACACATGGTATGTGTTGGCGTGATTTGACATTTCTGATTAACTTCAAACAGCTGAATAGATTGTTTACTGATTGTTCCTTTCTGTGTGTGCGTGGGTGTGTGTGTGGGTGTGTGTTTGTGTGTGTGTGTGTGTGGGGGTGTGTGTTTGTGTGTGTGTGTGTGGGTGTGTGTGTTTGTGTTTTACACTTTTCCCAGTATTCCCCAGTTATCACAGGCTTCCTGGAAGGAGACTGTGTCACAGGAATCCGGCCAGCAGAAGAGGAAAAAAAAAGGTTTTGTGACTTGAAGCACATCCCCTCTCGTCTCTTTCTCCTCTTCACTCTGCAACAAACACTGAGTCATAACGCAGCCGTGGTGAATCAAGGTTCCTGTGCAATGGGTAAACACACATCAGTGATCTGGCTAAGGTCACTCACCCGGGCCGCAGTGCCCACTCGACATGAATCACCGCGAAGGCAGGCGATTTATAGCTTGATTGTAATGCACACTTAAATAAAAGAAATCTGTTTCTGAATTTTGTTGAATTTTGAATTATTTCTAATATTACAACGACTCTTAACTTTCAATCTACTCTATTTTTCCTCCTGCCTCTGTTTACCTGCTGCTCACTTAGTCTTTCGCCCACCTAAATGTTTGCAAAGATCTGGACACAACCATGCAGCCAAAAAGCACTCCCTCTCGGGGATCGATAACTATGGCATATATGCTCTCTGGACCCCAGGACAGTGTGCCGGCCCACACACACTGTTGAAATGTCCCTCTGCTCCTCGTCACACCTCTGACACCTCAGGGTACAGCGTGCAGTTAGCAGACCACCAAAGGGCGAGGAGACTGCACACTGGGAGGTCTGGGTGGATGAATGCACTGAAGGATGGTTGTGTTTTGTAAAGCGATGGCAGGTGGACTGCTGCTCTCGTTGAGCTTCACTCTTCTAGGGTGGGGAGTTGAGGGGAAGGGGAACACACTGGGTAAGGTATGTTCACATGCAATGCCGCGATTATAATTCTTGGAATGAGTCGTGCACTGGTATACTGGTAAAATGCTCGTATCAATCTCTATCTGATAGTCTAGAGATCGTGTGTAACCATTGGCCATATCAGAGGAACACATTTGAAAAAGAGCGGAAATTCTAATATAAAAATGATGTAAATGAAATTTGTAGCTTTAATAAATCTCTGAGCATGAATGGTTCCTATGATTGTTTTTTTTTTATTGTTTTTGCTCACTGTAAAATTAGGAAAAGGTCACACAGTCAAAAGTATTTTGAAATACCTGACTGTCTCAGAGCCTCTCTGGCAATTAAAATAATATTGTCAAACTTTTTTAAAGCATCATCTGTATTAATTATGTTTTATCTTTTTTTGAAAGATGGAGGATAAACAAAGTGCAATATAAAAGCCTATATTAAAAAACACGAGTCAACTCTTACTTCATGCAATTCAGATGCCAGTTGAAGAGGGGTATCCCGGATGCCCTAATAATTTATTTAGACTTAGGACTTTGCTCAGTTTGTGGGCGGACAAATCAGCTCCATACCCACAGCACCACAAGCTGTTTTTACCCCATTGAAGGGCTTTTTGCACATTAAGTTTCGTGACATTGTGTATTAATACACTGCAGTAGGATGCCATATGGCTGTCAGTGACTTGACATTGATTTTGCACTTCATTACCACGTGCACTTCACTTGTTAAAAGACAATTACGTTTTTTAGTTGAATCAATAACTGAATTAAAATCGCCACTCGGTTTGATATGGTTTTAACCGCTAACCAATCAAGATATCTGACAAGAAAATACAAAAGCAGGTTTCAATGAATATGAGCTGTGCAAGAAAGAAAGAGCTGAGGTGATGATTTCATGTTAACATTGTGTCTTCCAGAAAGTAGTATCAGGCGGGGCTACCGTCTACCTCGGCCAGGAGAGAGAGCTCTGGATGCCACTGATTCACATAACAGTAAACCTCAGTCAGATCAACAGGTACGTGAGCGGGAGCAAAACCTCTGCACCATGAAAACCTCACATCGGCATCTGAAAATATGTGATAAATGAGGCAAAAAAGGCGACTATGTGGAAGCAAGTATAAGGGGTATAGTTAGGTATTCTGGAAGATCCTGGCCCCCTTATTTCTGATGACATTAATATTCTAGGCCCCCAGAACTATCACTGCTTTTTACCCTTCTGTCAGTGGCACTGGTCCGGGTAAAATTAAGGCAAACTATTCTTGGTACTTATTGAGATTTAAAATGGAGCCTTAGAAAAAAGTAATACAAATTGTGTAGAATCATTCATTTATTTATTTTTTAGCTTCTATGGTGCAGCATCCCCTTGACTATGACTATTGGGTTCTGTTTCTCCAGTATCAAGTCATCCTTTCATTTTCGGACGTTTGACCCAGAAGGTGCCGTTTTCTACGGAGACACCAAAAACGGGGCGGACTGGTTTGTTTTGTCCCTGAAAGACGGCCTCCCCCTGATGCAGATCAGCAGAGAACACAGCGTCGTCAGCGTGGCAGGAGGCCCCAAGCTCAATGACGGAAAATGGCACACAGTGAGTGTAGCTGTCTCAATGTCTTAAACCATAGAGCCCAGAAACAAGTTATTTTGCATGATAACCATACAGTATACTGGACATAATGTATATTGTGACCATGTGCTGCAAAGCAATACATTGTTGTCTGAACTCTTCTTGTGCTCCTGGTGCCACCAAGGTGGAGGTGAGCAACCAAGATCCCTTTGTGATTCTAGAGGTGGACGGCTCCAACAAGATGGTGGTTGGCATGCAGTCCGAGGAGGAAATTGTGGTCCTTTCAGGTGAACTTCGACTGGCCCTGGGTGGGATCCTGATGGACAAAGAAAAGATGATTGTTCCGGTATAGTGTGTTAATCCACCCTTGGATACTTTACAGTAGTTTACATTTGTCTTGTATCTGTCTTGTGTAATAGATTCCAGAAGTTATTGTGTTATTCTTTTGTCCAATTTTCTTCAACCTGCTTCCCCCACAGTATATACTTCATAAAAGGATTTCCCATCATGACATTAAAAACCAACCAGTAAAATGATAAGAAGTCTTAAAGGCACTATGAATGAAATCATTACAGTTACCGAGGTTGGATATCAGCAGATCCATCGCCACGAACGAACGAAGCAAACTCCATTCGCTTGCTGAAGACTGTCTGATGCAATTTAAAGTTATTTGGGTGACCTTGAGAAGGGAATATTTTTGGTGTTTAATAGCAAGTAACTATTTGGTGGCTACATTGCTTTCTGCTTTATTGAGAGTATTATCAGCATCTCTACCTATTTTATTTTGGCTATCTCCATTGTCCATTGTAGTCTAATAATGTGTTGCTTTTGCACACTGCATTGTAGCTGACTTGTTTTGTACCAGTAAGGTGTAACAGTGCCGTGAGGGGATTTTGGGTTATTTTGTTTTGTTTGTTTTAGCACCCTGAAACATGACTGTGGCAATCTGCACGGAAAAATATCAATCAATGAACAATTCTGACCGTACCACCTGCTCTTCCGCTCAGTTTTTGTCTTGCAGTTCATTTCACTGAATGCATTGTTGTCGTTCTTTGCTGTAGTTTGTGCCGCACATGGATGGCTGTGTGCGGAAAGGCAGCTGGCTAAATCTCAGCGTCCCCTGGGAGTCCGAGGCGGAGGAGCTCTGGCCCTGCTATCAAAACATCCAACCTGGCAGCTACTTCCCTGGCACTGGATTGGCTATTTTCAACACCTCAGGTGCAAACATTGTGCTCCATTATACGAGATATGGACAAGTGTTATTTCGTATACTAACAAGCTTTCCAACAGGCCTGGATAATGCATCTTGGGTGACAATATACTTTTAATCCGTACTCAGGTTGTATTTATTTTGTGAGTTGCATTTGTCCTCTGCAGTTTTCCCAATTGAAGCAGATCGAGGGGTCAAGACTGAATTGTGGGGAGATTTCAGTAAGATGGATGGCACCATTTTTAGCATCAAGGCTCCTGGGCAGGAGCTGATGTTCGCTTTAGTGGCCAATAATAACACAAAGGTATGCACATAAATCAGACAGGAGTCAAACTGAATTTGCTAACAATTCCTAGTATTTGTTTAAAGCTGCTCATGGCACTTTAAGATTGGCTTCATAGCTTAACGTTACATGAACATTTGCATAATGCAATACCCATCACACACACACACACACATGCAGACACACACAGATTGAAGACCATTATGACTTCATCCGCAGAGTTATTATATTTCTTCTTCTTTCTCTTTCTTGAATTTGCAGGAAATCACACTTACTTACGGCGAAGAAAACATCTGCATGAAAGACACTTTGAAGAGACTGGTGATCATCATTCAGACTAATTTACTGCAAGTGCTTCAAGATGAAGATGAATCAAAGACTACTACGTTACCTATCAGTCCAGTGAGCCACCCCGGGTATTTGAAAACATGGAAAGAGGGTCGTCTTGCTTTTGGAGGTCTTCTAGGTGAGATTTTAAACAGCGATGATGAGCGTTTAATCGCGTGTCTCAAAATGGTCTGCATGTATCAGTTCTAGATTACTGTTCAGGTAGAGAAACTTGATTTGCATGCAGGGTTTATAGAAAAAAACTATAAAATAATATATATATAAAATAAATAAAATAAAATAAAATAAATAAATAAATAAAATAAATAAATAAAATAAATAAATAAATAAATAAAATAAATAAAATACAATAAATAAAATAAATAAAATAAAATAAAATAAAATAAAATAAATAAAATAAATTAATTACAAAATGAATTAGATAAAGGCCCAGAAAACAAACAGTTACAAATATATATATCCATAAAGACAATATATTGACTAAGCCAGACAAAGAGCATGGTACAGTGCAGTACAAAATCACTTGGGTTTTATTCTTTTTCCTTTCTCAGGTGAAGAAGAGGACGATGTTGGTTCCCAGTTCTTGACAGGCTGTCTAGAGAAGATCCAGGTTCAAGGGAGGGATTTGGACCTGGATTTAGCCGTCAAACACATGTCGATCTCATCTCACAGCTGCCCTGCATAGACCATGAAACTATGCATCTTCAATATGTGGACTCGGTGTTTGCAGTCGATGCCTTTGGGTCCAAATTAACAAAAATAAAAAAGGTGTGTAAAATTGTCTGCGGATAGTCAATCTGGAGTTGAATGTGGTATTTGAACCAATTAACCTCTAAAATGTGGAGAATTATAATCAAATATTAATATGTTGTTCAATAGATATCCCTCCCGTTTGCCCCATTTTAACAGAATACGCTAATTAATCTGAGAAATGGTGGTTATGTGACCTTGGTATGTGTCTGTTTCTAAATAAGATATGATTCTCCTTAATATGGCTATCTATAGATTTTAATTGTACTGCTGCATTTAGGGCAAATTAAAACCCAATAGTGCTTTTGAGGAGATTTAAACACTGATACAACATGAACGTTTAATAGATACTGAGTGAGGCGGAGATTTAAGACATGGATTTTGCACCCTCTAGTGGATTGTTAAAGATAATATTATAGTTGCTTTATCCACTGTGTATGATGCCATCCAAACAATGAAACAACACTAGATTCATAAAGAAATCTAAAATATTGCTTAAGATCCAAGAAAAATGGTCTATAATCTTCAGGAATAAGCACAATTGTCACACTGCCAGAAAGTCTGAGGTTCTTTTTTCCCCCTTTATTAAATGGTCGTAAAGTTGAAATATATTACATTTGTTTGGCAAAGTCATTGTTTGAGTTGATTAAGAAGGAAGAAAAACAATGACAACAAATAGTCATCAAATGGCTCAAAATCATAATCATCATTTAGATTTTTAATGTTTCAAGATATTCCTGTGGATACAAAATGTATCTAGATAGTATGTGTATGTGTGTAATTCATTTAAATGTGCTTACATTTTCACCTCATTTAAGGCATTGCTTATTATCATTACTAATATAATTATCATATATGTTTAACTACACATTTATGAAACAAAAACATGAGAAGAAATGGGAAAACAATCTGTTACATTTTCTTCTTCGGGAGATTATGCAAGTAGGGTAGTTCAGTTCACTCTTACTCTTCATTTGGAGTGTTTACTTTATTAAATAAAATGCTCCACCAATAAAATAAAAAATCTTCAACAAACATCACATTCAGTTATATTTAGACTAAAGCCAAAATATATAAACAATAGAAAAAGCAGACTTATGATAAATATATGCCTACAAAAATGTGACAACTACAATTTAAGTTGAATTTAGTGGTGGAATTATATTTCAAACAAATGAATAAACAAGTGTCGAGCTTAAAATGAACGTTTATTGAGTCTTTTTGCGACATAAAATAGGTTTACTGCTGTTTCACTACAGCATGCATTGGGTGCGGTGCAGGGTGCAGCCAACAGTATTGATTACAGTAATCTACCGGCTGCCGTAAAGTCGGCTACTGTCGCAAAGCCGGACTGTCGTGAATACTGGCCGCCCACTGAAGATGGCGGCGGAGCTGCATCCGCGGAGCGGAAAGCTGATCGGCCTGTCCAACTCCAACCGAACCGCCCGGCGCAACCAGCCGGTCCAAGAGTTCAACCACGGCCTGGTGCTGAGCAAGGAGCCGCTGAGGGACCGGGATGTCTTCACCGTGCGCATCGACAAAAAGGTAAACAACAACAACAACAACAGCAGGCCCCGCGGCTGCTGCTGCCGCCGCTGCGGCTCGCGAGCGGGGATGAGAGCAGCGGGAATGCGGGAGCAGCGGCTCGTCGGACGGGCCGGGGGTCTGACTGCGCCCGCGGGGCGAGGGGCTTCTCCTCCCCGGGGCTTGGACAGGGCCCACGGGGGGGGGGCCGGGGTGACACACACCGATATGTACCGGGGACGGACCCCGCGTGGAGGCGTCAAGACCCTCTGACGCGGTCCTCGGTCCGCGGTCCACATCCCTGGTGCCGCCAGTTAGCTCGCGAGCGGCTAGCGCGAGCTCAGCCTCGCTTCAGTGTGCAGGGAGCTTGTTGACAAGGACTTGCTGTTGTTTATCTGGAGCCCGGCTCGGCTCGTGGCTCTGGCCGTGGCTGATATGCTGCAGTGCTCGCGCCGGAGGTTTGGGGGTCTGTGTGTGGACCTGAAGCCGCACCGCTATCGGTTACCGGCGGCATCAGCGTGCAGCCTGCAGACTGCCATGTTGCTTTCCACAAGCACCTTGATTCATTAGGACCGTGGCCCCTGCAGGTGGAGCCTAATGCATGAGGAGTTTGACCACCAAAAGGTACACCTCATTAATCCCTGGTCTGTTATCTGTAAACTCTCTTCCTCTCTCATTTCAGGGACATTTGCTTTCTTTTAACTCATTTGTCCCTCGTTTACTGTCTCTGTGTCCTTACTGTCCTCTGATCCATCCAGATCTAGATATGAGGGCGTCATTCCTCACTATGGGGGGAAAATAAATCATATTTTACAGTACAAATAAATCCTTTATTACTTAAATTCATTGTTTTTGAGGTTCTGTTTTATACCAGTTTTTATTGATTGCAATTTTTTCATCAATCCGTAAATGTACTGGTGGCTCACTCTTAATACTACTCATTCGGTTATCAAAACAATATCTTGCTTTCCTTAAGGATCTCATAACCTAAAATGTTTAAGTCTAAACATATATTCCCCTTAAAGTCTGCTCCTCTTTTCACGTGACCAACTCCGCTGTTCAGTATGAAGTTGTTCATTTTTAACGTGAGGTGTGTTATTTTAAAAATAACAAATTAAATTCTTCCACACATACTTCTTTCATTTCCTCCAACGTGTAGCTTTCCTAACACTTAAACATAAGTGCTTATCTATCCATGACGAGTGCTGTGTTCTTGCGATGACTCAGGCCTCTCCATATCGTACCGATGCCCGTGCACAGTGTTTATATTTTGTCCGTTATCAGTGGAGGAGCACTTGTCTGTGGTAATGGCTTCTGCCTCTGCAGTCTGCAATCCTACTGGAGTTTGTCAACAACATGGCAGCTCTTGAGATTGTGCCAGTGCCAACTGGGCCACACACACACACACACACACACACACACACACACACACACACACACACACACACACACCTCTTGAATGAGAGTGTGTGCGGCCAAGCTGTATATTTAGTTGTTAAGAAAATCCAGCGTGATGAGACGGAGCTGCCTTTGAGCCAGTAAAGATGAACATGTGGTTTAATAGCGCCTACTGCATGTAAATGGTTACCCGTCCCGTCCGGTGCTCTCATAAACAGCCGAATGCTCTGGCATGACATGCATTGCCTGTTTGAAAATCAATACTTTTCCATCACAGCGCGATTGGGATTGGCATGACTGCCCATCCTGTCTACTGAGCTACGGTGGATGTTGGAAAATGATGCAATAGAACGAGCAAATGGAGTGATTTATTGAGTAGTTCATCCAGAGTTGGACGCTGTCGGTGGTTTAGGGTTTGTATAAAGCTGCGGGTCACAAAATATAGTGGAATATGGCGTATTGTGCGTATTAGTCAAGTGTTTATTTGTAATTGGAGACGCTTCGTTGTAGCTATACTGTAGCTTGTATCGCCACAATTAGAGCTGAATCAACTAGTAGAAAAATAACCGGTAACTACTTTTGATTGTTTGATCATTTTAATTGATGACATTGTCTGGTTCCAGCTTTTCAGTTGTGAGGATTCACTGTTTTTCTTTATCTAAGATGATAGCAGGCTGAACTGAATCTTTTTGAAGGCCGGTGTTGGAACAACATAACCTGTTTGCTCTGTCGCATTGTGTTGAATTGATAAAATGGCAGATTGATTGCTAATGAAAATAATCCATGATAAATACAAATTCACTTAATGTCAATATGTTATATGGTAGCTGTTAAAATGTCATTTTATTCCAAAAATGTAGCTTATTAATGCGAGAATTGTATGTGTCCCTTATACAGAGTTGGGCTAGGGGTTAATTTAGTCTTGCTAAAGGCTCTGCCAGATGAGAAGCCTTCCCCACTCGGTATAGTCCTTGCAGCGTTTCTCAGGCTCTGCTTTGGATGCAATTAATTTTTAATCTTTTCAAAAGCTGTCCGGTGGTCATACTCTGCATGTATCCTGTAGTTGCTGGTCTTCGAGAGAGAGAGAGAGAGAGAGACTGAGAGACTGATAGTAAGAGAGAGAGAGAGAGATTGAGACAGAGAGAGACTAAGAGACAGAGACAGAGACAGAGACAGAGAGAGGGAGAGAGAGAGAGAGAGAGACTAAGAGATTGGGAGAGAGAGAGAGGGAGAGAGATACTGAGACTAAGAGAGAGAGAGAGACTAAAATTGATAGTGAGAGAGACTAAAAGCGAGAGAGAGAGATTGAGAGAGAGACTGCGAGGCAGACACCCACAGGCTGCTGTTACGTAAGTGAATGAGCAAGCCGAGGAGATGTCTGTCTCCTCCGCACAGCGACCCGGTCAGGCTGAGTTACTACTAAATCTGTTAACCCAGATACCCGGGCTTTCGTAGCACACTGCCTTACATAGCACCTGCCACAGAGCAGAGGGAGACACCACGGGTGCAGACGAGGGAGAGGAGGCGACATAAAATGCAATATTTTCAAAATGATTTTGTCTCGGAGGAAATCTTCCTTCATTATTCCTCGGCACGGACGTGAGCTGCAGAAAAACCTCCCAGGAGCCGCTATGGCATCAATGTTATGCTCAAGGTCACTTCGTCAGGGAGGATTTCTGCCAACTTCGACTGGAGTCCCGCGGGGCGGCCGGGGACGGAACGGAGGAGGAGACCGGCCGACGAAAGTTTCCGAGGACTTTTGACTTAATTCTCTTTCTCTGAGGGAACAAACTGCATGGCTTTTGGTTGGACGTCGTTCTCCGAGGGGTCGGGGGCGGGGGCGGGGGCAGCAGGTGGAGTGCAGCGAGCCGGGAGATCACTCCTCAGTTGGATGACGTCGGTTCGCGCCCCTCCGTCGGCAAGCGTCTGCGTGGCTGAAATGTCTCCCAGCGAGACTATGAATCTCCACCAGCTGCACTGACTCTGCCCGATCGCTGACGCTGCACTCTGTCATCCACATCATGGAGGCAAAACGCACGAGAAATAGAGCTCACCCCTGGAGATCGATAAAGTATCACGTTATTGTGAGCTGATGCTGAGTTTTGTGTTTCAGGGAAGAAATTAATTTCCCGGGGCTGCGCGTTATGTGACACGATTCCAATGTCGTCGTGCGAAGGCGAAAGGAGTTTTGCAGTGAGACATTTGTTTCGTGTCTTGAATCCTCAGAAAGGCA
This sequence comes from Ophiodon elongatus, assembly GCA_016806645.1. Classification (NCBI taxonomy): domain Eukaryota; kingdom Metazoa; phylum Chordata; class Actinopteri; order Perciformes; family Hexagrammidae; genus Ophiodon; species Ophiodon elongatus. The sequence continues at coordinate 300,378 of JACSYO010000521.1, read as the reverse complement.
AGATCATGGAGGTAAAGCTTTGCTTTGTGTGCATCGGTTCATCGTTTCAGTCACTACACACAGTGGAAAAGCAGAAAGCACGATAAAGGCGATCGGGGCGTCAGCTGTGACCCCGCCATCTGGCAACTCAAGCAGCTCAGGAATTATAATTCACTCCAAAACACACAAATTAATTAAATCAAAAAGTAGGAAAGGGAAGAAAAAAAGAAAATTGGGAGAATCTGCACATTGGATGAAAGCTTCCAAAACCTTATCGGACCAAAAAAGGGAACGGTTTGACTTTTCGGGTCTTTTGTCAGGTGACAGGCCAACATGACGTATGTTGAGGTGAATGTTCGGCCCACGCTGATTACAGTCTTCTGTTTTCATGGTCAACTGAATCAACGGGAAAAAATTGCAACACTTGCAATATGACCCCAAAGGGTTGCGTTACTCTGTTTTGTTCTTAAATCCGGTCTCCTGCACCTCGTCTAAATATAGTTCGGCTCGCGACTGCCTTCCTGCATCAGTGTGTGTTGGACGTCTAATTTTGGAAGTTGGAAATGAAATGAATTAGATTGACCCTGGGTGATGTTTTTTTCCACACAGTATTGCGAGGTAATAATGGTGATATTTGCATACTGCCCGATCTACACTTTGCATACGTAGCTTAGTGTTTGTTTCTTTTGTGTGTCACTGTGTGTTCATACTGTCCTGCTTTATTTTCAAAGGAGCGCTCCCTGAGCTACGCTCTTCACTGACGGAAAGACTAAAAATAACAAGATGGATCATACAACAAGGCACGCTTTGTTTTCCATAGATATCTACCTGCAGTTTTTAGCTCAGTGCTTCACTCCTCTGACATCACAGCTTAGATTTGAGTCCCTTTTTGTGATCAGAGTAACCGCTGCTGGCAGCTGTTTTGTGACAACTTACTGCCACTGTCCTTTTTAAGTTTCATATCTTTTTTTTGAAAAATGTATTTTGTATCATTACAAACTGAACACTTTGTGCGGGACACAACTTCAGGTGTCGGTAACTTGTGAAGGCCATGACGCCTCATTGTTTGTGAGATATTGCAGACGGATGTTCACCAAGTCTCCCCTCCCCTCCCCCCCCTCTCCCCCCCTCAGGTGAACTCGTGGAGCGGTTCCATTGAGATCGGTGTGACGGCGCTGGACCCCGCCGCGCTGGACTTCCCCAGCAGCGCCACGGGCCTTAAGGGCGGCTCCTGGATCGTGTCGGGCTGCTCGGTGCTCCGCGACGGCCGCTCGGTCCTGGAGGAGTACGGCCGCGACCTCGACCAGCTAGCCGAGGGCGACCGCGTGGGCATCCAGCGCAGCGCCCGCGGGGAGCTGCACCTCTGGGTGAACGGGCAGGACTGCGGAGCGGCGGCGAGCGGCCTGCCGGCCAAGCTCTGGGCGGTGGTGGACCTGTACGGCAAGTGCACTCAGGTGACGGTGGTGAGCTGCGAGCCGCCGCCGGCCTCGACGGAGAAAGAGACAATAGAGCGGGACGAGGAGGTGGAGGACGATGAGGAGGAAGAGGAGGAGGAGGAGGAGGAAGAGGAGGAAGACGTGGTGGTGTGTGGGGGTCGGGAGGATGGGGGGATCACGGCACTGATGAATGTCGCAGCAATGAATGGAATGATGAATGGAGATGAAGGTAGGGAGGCCTTTTCTATTTTTTTTTTATCAATATGACTATTTTTTTTCCAAACTATTATCTGGGATTTGTGATTTTCACCCGTTCTCTCCCTTTCACAGTGCCTGAGCTCAGCTGCAGTCACAGCAGACCGGACAAGTTCCCCAACAACCTGGAGCCGGACACGGGTAAGAAAATCCTTCTCGTATCAGTTGATGGACTTTTTTGTGCGACGTGACCAGCATTTGACGACCTCATCTTCCTCTTTCTCTCTCTCTCTCTCTCTCTCTCTTTCTCTTTCTCTTTCTCTTTCCCTCTTCCTCTTTCTCTCTCTCTCTCTTTCTTTCTCTTCCTCTTCCTCTTTCTCTCTTCCTCTTCCTCTTCCTCTTCCTCTTCCTCTTTCTCTTTCTCTCTTTCTCTCTCTCTCTCTCTCTCTCTCCAGTTCTAACGGAGCACCAGCTCTTTGACGTGTTCAACAACGCAATAGTATCTTTTTATCGCTCCGAGGACGAGGGCGGAGGGGAAGACGGCGGAGGCGCCGGAGGAGTAGGCGGCGACGCGGGAGGAGGAAATTCAGGATCTGACTCCTCTTCCAGAAATGACAGGGGGAGCGGCAGCGGAGGAGGTGCGGTCAACAGCGACAGCGGGACGGGGACGACGGCAGGAAGCGGCGGCGGAGCCGGCGGCGCCGGGGACAGTGGAAACACGAACAACAGCCCCGCCGGCAACGGAGGGGTCGGGCTGGCGGCCGCGATCGGCGCGATGACCACCAACGACGCGCTGCTGTTCCACGAGAAATGCGGCACACTGATCAAACTGAGCAACAACAACAAGACGGCGGAGCGGAGGAGACCGCTGGACGAGTTCAATAACGGTGTGGTGATGACCAACCGGCCGCTCCGACACAACGAGATGTTTGAGGTGTTTACAATCACACGACTCAGCGCTGCGATGTTTGTTTGTACGCGAAGATCGCCGACTTATTTGCGGAGTAGAGCCGGGTGGTACTGAAGCGACACATTTCACGGTACAGCTGACCAAAAACTTTGGAGATTGATGATTTGACATTCAGAAGTAAAGCTTCAAATAATGACTCTTTATCAATCTTTTAAGTTTTTTTTTTTTTTTTTTTTTTATTTACTGATTCGTAGTCATAATAGATTGATAATAATAATATTAGTAAAAAAGGCCCATCAGGATTTTCCAGAACCTATTTTAAAGTGCTTTACAGGCGTTTAAGCACCACTAGAAGACAATTACAAAAACATTAATATATTTGAGGAGAGTTGCTAGTAGTAAGCAGGCACAGACAAAGACTGAAAAAAGTTGAATATCAGGATATTTTATTGATTCAGGTTGTTTTTTTTTAGAAAAATATAAAGTCAAATACAGTAAACGGCGTATTTTTCCATTTTTGCAGCATAAACACTGAGTTCTCTGAACATATGGTGCTATACATCACTCTGGGACTCTAAAGCATTTTAGCTGATTAATAATGAAAAACAAATTCCAAGAAAGGTGTAAATGTATTTCTGTTTGTATTTTCAGATCCGCATCGATAAGCTGGTGGACAAGTGGTCCGGCTCAATAGAGATCGGTGTGACCACACACAATCCCAACAACCTGGACTATCCTGCAACTATGACCAATCTGCGCTCAGGTAACGCTCACGCAGAGACACACAAAAACTGTATTACACGAAGCATTTCATTGTGAAATTAACGTCATAATCCTGGCTGATTACGGTAGGTACAATCATGATGAGTGGCTGTGGGATACTAACCAACGGCAAAGGAACCCGCAGGGAATACTGTGAATTCAGCCTGGATGAACTTCAGGTTTGTGCACACACACACACACACACACACACACACACACACACACACACACACTCTCTCTCCAGTCTGCCACCTGCCGAGCAAGCGGGTCTGTTTTTCTGATCTCCATCAACTGCTCTCGTCCACATTTAGGAGGGAGATCACATAGGGTTGATGCGCAAAGCCAGCGGAGCGCTCCATTTCTACATCAATGGCATCGACCAAGGTGAGGCACATCGAGGCGCTTCGTGCCGGGTGGGGGCTGGAAGTGGGTGGTGTCAGTGATATGATGGTTATAAATGAGGGATTGAGAAACGCACAACCAACCGGCTCAGAACATAAAGATGGGGTCGAGTGTTTTTGTTATTTTTAGATTATTGTAAGCTAGTTATCCCCTGATGCTTGACATAATTAAGAATCTGCTGTTGACTTATTGCAAAATAGCCAGAATTAATGACTGAATTGACTGCAATTAAGATTAAGAATGAAGATGTACTACCTTTTTGTACTCCTAATCAATTTGTACAAACACAAGTTGGACATACTGGGGATTAAAGTTCCTTGGTTTGCACTTCTAACCACTCGGTGTCTTCCCCAGGTGTCGCGGCGGCCCAGACCCCCGGCGTGGTGTACGGCGTGGTCGACCTCTACGGCATGGCCGTCAAAGTCACAATCGTGCACAACCACAACCACAGTGACCGCCTCAGACGCAACAACGCCATCATGAGGGCTCTATCTCCAGATGTGGGCCGGCCCAGGCCAGCGCTTTCCCTCACGCCGGACTCGGAGGGGCCCGACCGACTGCTCTTCCATCCCAACTGTGGCCAGAAGGCCGCCATCATCAGTGACGGCAGGACGGCGCTGCGGCCACAGTGAGTCCGCTTCCCACATGGGCCCCGAGTTCATTCCAGGCTTTCTTATTCTTTTACATGCTTGATTTTGACTTGTTTTAGTTTGGTATGGTAAATCCCAGCCTTAAAAAAAAAAAAGAATCCCCTAAACCTTTTAACAGGAGGTATTTTTGGGATTCATGTCACCAAACACTGCATGTTAAATTGGGTACATCATGATCCTGCCATAGAGGTATAAAAGAGTATAAAAGTCACATTTCTACATGTGGAAAGTCTCTCAAAAGGTTTGGGAAATACCTAAAAATTAAAAAACTCTTCAGTTTTAGAGTTATACAGCTGTTAGTATTTTTCTTAGTAAATATCGGTGTCTGTGAGAAATACAATGGATGATGTGTAGAGTCCTCTACATGCAACACTTTAAATATAATCAGGGATAAACTCATAAGTTAAAAAAAAACTGCTTTCACAGTGCGACTGATGACTTCAACCACGGCGTGGTCCTGAGCGGCAGGCCGCTGCGCTCCAACGAGGTGTTCCAGGTTCGTATCGATAAGATGGTGGACAAGTGGGCGGGGTCCATCGAGATCGGTGTCACGACTCACAACCCTGCGTACCTGCAGCTGCCCTCCACCATGACCAACCTGCGCTCAGGTACAATACAATCTGAGATACCTGATGATGGCCGGATGATGATTATAAACGTGGCACAACTGTATAACTCTGTAAGTGTGGAGGAGTTTATGAGATCCCACAGCAACAACAAAACATTTTCCCTGCGTTATTGTTCTCCAGGGACGTGGATGATGACGGGGAACGGCGTCATGCACAACGGAACGACAATACTGGACGAGTACGGGCACAACCTGGACCGGCTCAAGGCGAGTGGGACTTGTGTTTCATTACTGCTGTCACTACCCATCACCCTCTGTCCTCCTTCCTCCTCCCACTGGTTTTTAACCCTTGCCCCCCTGTTGCCCCTCTTGCAGGCCGGGGATACAGTCGGTGTAGTGCGAAAAGAAGACGGCAGCCTCCACTTCTTTGTAAACGGTGTGGCTCAGGGCCCTGCAGCCTGGAACGTCCCTCCCAGTGTCTATGCCGTGGTGGACCTCTACGGCCAGGCCGCTCAGGCCACCATCATGGACGACATGGGTGAGAGAGAGAGGGGGAGGAAGACAAACTCCATTTTGAACAGTTGACATACAAAAATAAGTGGAAGATTTCACATTAGACGATATTAACTTCTATCTCGTTTCTTTTTTTTGTTAGTGGACCTCCTGCCTCTCGCAGAGGACAGCTCCGAGGGCCCCACAGCCATGTCCCCCGGGAGCCCCTGCTCGATAGGAGGGGCCAGCACCACCAACGACCTGCGTTTCCACCACCTGCACGGCACTAATGCCGTCATCACCAATGGGGGGCGCACCGCCCTGCGCCAGAACTGCCGCAGCGAGTTCAACGACGCTATCGTCATTTCCAACCGGTGAGGGAACAAATGACACGAACTTTGAGCCAATCGTGTCCATCAATGGATCCTAAAATGATGATGATGATGATGATGATGATGATGAATGTTAGGCTCGTTGAGAAGGAGCTGCCTCAGGATTCTAACTTGTTGCCTCCTTGTAGGTGCCTTCGAGATGGAGAGCTCTTCGAAATCATTATTCAGAAGATGGTGGACCGCTGGTCGGGTTCAATTGAAGCAGGTGAAATGTTTCTATTATATATTCAACTCTGCTTTTCCTCTTTTTTTTCATATTTGAATAAGTCAAATAGCAAAAATAACAATGAAAAGCTGCTGTGTGTTCCCTAACATTTATCTCTTTGTAAATATATTTCATGTGTAATCACCACAGATTTTCTCCTCCCCCCTCTGTGTCCAGGAGTGACAGCCATCAGGCCAGATGAGCTTGAGTTTCCCAACACTATGACTGATATCGACTATGACACTTGGATGCTGAGGTAGAAACGCTGTGTTGATGTGACTGTTAAAAAGCGGATAATAACATAAGAATTTAATTAAAATAAATGAATAGATGAATAAATCTGCCCCGTATATATCCAACTAGCCAACGTTGCAGCAATTGGAGCCGATTATTAACAGTTTGTGTCACATGCAGCAGCTGCTGCTTTTAACTCCTCCGAAAGACTCAAAAGCTTGACTAAAGATATAAACATTCCTTTTGTTTATGTTTTTTTTCCGCATAATTATTTGAAGAAGTAAAGGAATTCATTACCCGACCTCGGAAAATAATGTTTGTGGAAGTTCAGATCATTCATTTCAAAACGTTTCGTCGTCTTCATCCTTCTCTCCCAGTGGAACGGCCATCATGCAGGATGGCAACACAATGCGCAACAATTACGGTTGTGACCTGGACTCCCTGACCACGGGCTCTCGGATTGGTATGATGCGCTCAGCCAGCGGAGACCTCCATTATTACATTAACGGCGTGGATCAAGGTGTCGCCTGCACCGGCCTGCCACCAGGTAACGATCAGTGGAAGTCAGAGACGTGAAATCATGGACTCTGCTGCAGCCAGACATGGTTGAGATACTTTAGAGTGTAGGTTTCATATGTCTCTTTCTTTCTGTCTTTCTTTCTTTCTTTCTTTCTTTCTTTCTTTCTTTCTTTCTTTTCTTCTTCTTCTTCTTCTTCTTCTTCTTCTTCTTCTTCTTCTTCTTCTTCTTCTTTTTTCTTCTTCTTCTTCCTTTTTCTTCTTCCCTTTCTTCTTCTTCTTCTTCTTCTTCCTCTCCCTCTCTCTCTCTCTCTCTCAGAGGTGTATGCTGTGATCGACCTGTATGGTCAGTGTGTTCAGGTGTCCATCACCAGCTCCTCAGGCCCGCTGGACAACAGCCTCTGTACCAGCAACATCACTGAGAAGAGCTTCCCCATCCACTCACCAGGTAAACGTCAGGCTCCCTCCTCAGGCCTGCAGAGCCTCGAAAAGCATAACAAACTAAAGACTGATCATTTTCAGACCTGAAGCTTTGGGATTGTATGAAAAGTCTGTAAAATACAATTATTTTGAATAACTAATATAATAATTAGTAACATCTTTTGTTTAAATATTTAAAATATTCCATGTAGTTGTATGGAATTTCAAAATGTTCAAAAATATATCACACATCAGTTGTCCTCAAAGCCTCATCTCCATATTTCTTCTTTTCTCTGTGTGTGTGTTCAGTAGCTGGCGTTGCCCATCGACTCCACAGTAAACACGGCAAGAATGTGGTTCTGCTCGGCGACGGCTGCCAGGGCGTCCGAGTCGGAGGCTACGCTCACGGCATCGTGTTCAGTGCGAAGGAACTCAAAGCAGACGAGCTGTTTGAGGTAAACAAGGGCTCGAGCCTCCTATTTCCCCAAGAAATGACACCTACCATGTCATATTTTTAACATACAAAACACATTATCCTCTTGAACACTGATGTCTGCATTTATCAGAAATACAGTTTTTTTTTCTACGTGTTCCCTCCCTAACGGATACTTGTCTGTCCTCTGCAGGTGAGGATTGATGAGGTGGATGAGCAGTGGTGCGGTTCGCTGCATATCGGTCTGACCACGCTGGCACCTCCGGAGTTGCCGTCCTGCCCGCTGTCGGGCCTCTCCCCCTCCCTCCCGCAGCTCCGCACCAAGGTCACCTGGCTGCTCTGCGGCTCTGAGGTCCGTCGCAACGGCGTGCTGCAGCGCCAGAACTACGGCTGCTCACTGGACCGGCTGACGGTGAGCTGCGTCTCGCCGCTCTGTGAGCGCCGTTAGATTAGAGGTCACGTGAAGGACCTTAAAACCCTCAAGGATCTGTTTTCTGTCTCGGATTAACTGACTGATCCCCGCTGGCTGCTTAAAAGCCCTGACTTAAGAATGTTACCAGAGCTTCGGGATTGTCGCAGTCTGCAAAAGAAGTGACTTACAGAAATCAGTATCACATCCTAAAAACTCAAAATCTATCCTCTTTTGTCTGTTTTTAATCATAACAACCATTTCTTCTCTCTTATCCTTCCTCTTTTATGATTTTGTTTTCATTTATAACTATTGCCAAAGCACTTTGTTAAATGTTCCTTTAAAAAAACTGCGATGCAAATGAGGACAAACACAAGCAGCCGCATTAGGAATACTCACAGTTCAGGTCAAACAATGCATTCATATATCTTAATGCAATGTACTTTCTTTTTTTTCCCATTCAGTTTTTTTCTTTATTTACATATACGTATATTTTCTCGGTTTGTTTAGTGATTTACTTCTATTACAGTGGACGATCTATAGGAAATGTATGATATTCTGTGTGGTCACCAGTTAATAACAATTAGATTAGGAACCAGTCACTCATTTAGTTTCATGTACTTGAAAGTGGTATTTGATCCGTTTATTTAGTGGCATACTCCTGACGTGAGTCTGTGAAGCATAAAAACAAAGCTGAGAAGTTGTCGGTCACCGGTAGTTTATGTCTGCATCCTTCACCGTACTCTGTGCTTGTAGAACTCACCAGAATATGATTGTTTCTCAGGTTGGGAACCGCGTGGGCGTGAAGAGGTGCAGTGACGACACCATGCACATCTTCATCGATGGGGAAGACATGGGATCTGCAGCGACTGCAGTAGCCAAGGTACACACACACACACACACACACACACACACACACACACACACACACACACACACACAGCTGCTCCGCCCCCTGCTGCCATTCAGCGCCTCTCTCTGGCTCCCTGCAGAATGTTTATGCTGTTTTGGACCTGTACGGGCGGATAACAGCGGTGTCCATTGTGAGCTCTTCGTTGATGGAGGACATGGAGAGCGTGAAGGCGCCCTCGCTCTCCTCGGACAGCTGCAGCGAAGGAGAGGAGGACAGCACCCCCGTCAGAGAGGTAGAAGCGCTACGCCCGTCCCGTTAACAGAAAAGTGTTCTGCACTGCATCGTCGGAATTTCCTGAGAAGCTCGGGACTCTTCATGTCTCGTCTTGTGGCCTCCAGGTGGAGACCGAGCCGTGCCCGTTAGTGCCGACCGTGATGGCGTTCCTGGAAAACCACGGCAAAAACATCCAGCTGTCCAACCAGAACCTGACAGCAGCCAGAGTGTCCAGCTACAACCAGGGCCTGCTGGTCACCGCCCACCCGCTGGCTCGCCAGCAGCTGTTCCAGGTAACGTAACTGTGTGGTTTGTGGTCCAGGTGACTGTTTACAGTACCGTGCCATGCTAGTATAATATATGTACAGAATACCACCACGAGGTATTTTAGGCTGTGACTGTTCCAGCCCGTCAACGGCCTCTCTTTTGCCACCAGTTTCAAATCGACCGTCTGAACCCGTCATGGACGTCGTCGCTCTCGTTGGGGGTGATCGGTCACTCGCCCGACCGCCTCAACTTCCCCTCCACGGCGTGTTGTCTGAAACGCTCCGCCTGGCTGCTGCAGAGAGACTCGGTCTTCCACAACTCCCTAAAGGTACACACACACACACACACACACACACACACACACACTCACTTAAACTCACTCAAACTCACTCATCTGTCTGTCATGTTTTCTATGGATTTGTGTCTTACATCCGTCTCATTGATCTCATGTCGCTGATCCTTTCCTCCATTTTTGCTTCTTTCACTAAACCCCTCCAAACACTAATCCCTCTTTTCCTTTGTCTCTCCCCCTTTTTAGATATGTGAAAACTATGGTCCTAATCTGGACACTTGTCCGGAGGGGACGGTGTTGGGTCTGCTGGTGGACGCCAACAGTTGTCTCCACCTCTACGTCAACGGCATGGACCAGGGTGTGGCGGTGCAGGACATTCCTTCGCCCTGCTACCCGTTCATCGACCTCTATGGCCAGTGTGAACAGGTCAGAGTCACACACACACACACACACACACACACACACACACACACACACACACACACACACACACACACACACACACACACACACACACACACACACACCGAGAGGATATGCTAATAAATGTTGTGTTATCATGGCAGGTTACTATAGTAACAAACAACGTGCCAGCTGTGGGTGGAGAGAGCGGTGAGACCCGTTGCCAGGGCGACATGGAGAAGGCGGACATGGTTGACGGTAAGAAGCCTCTGGTTTGGGTTATTCCTCCGTGCGGGGACGGCGGTGGTTAGAGGCGTCGGGTTTCCTGTCGTTCGTCTGTCAGATTCTCCTGAAAGCACTCGGTGACAATCTAATTACATTTTGATGGTCCAAGGTCAAGGTCAAGGTCACTGCGACCTCACGTCAGTCACATACTCGTGAATGCGATATCTCCTTGAAGGAATTTCTTAAAATATGGCACAAACGTACAAAATGTATTTTTAGAAAGTAAAAAAAAAATGGATAGTATGCCATAAAAAAGTAATACAAAACTGAAAAACATTCATAAAAAAAGTCAGTGTAGTATATCATAAAATGTCTTTAAAAAGGCATTAAAAAAAGTCATAGTATACCATATACTTGTAATAAAAAAGTCAGTGTAGTATGTCATAATAATGTCATAAATATTTGATATTATAGTATGTCGTAATGTCATAAAAATGTTATGTTATACAATTACAAAAAATGTCGTAAAAAGTCTTAGTTCACCGTGAAAAGGTAATTAAAAACAGTCATAGGACTTTGTCATAAAAACATACAAAATGTAATTTAAAAGTCATAGTATAGTTTTATAAAGGTGTATAGCATAGTATGCCATAAACAAGTCATAGTCTCATGTAATACAAAATGTCACAGTATAATGTGCCATAAAAATATCATAATCATAATATAATAGATCACTAAAAAAGAAATAGCACAGTATGCCTGTAGTGACGGTAGTAGTAGCAGTAATAATAGCAGAAATAATAATAAAATGATTACTACTAATGATAACAGCAGCATTGGATAAAAGAGAGTGATCATGATGATAGAAGGAATGCTGGTAATAATAATAGAAGCAGTGGGTGTCGAGCAAAGCCACAGATCAAGCTCATATGCTAATTATGACAATTTCACACGAATGTCTAATACGACAGAATAATGAAGCGATGACATTTTGGACAGACGTGGATACAAAGTGCAGCTCGACTCGTTGACGGAGGCGTGTGACCGCGAGTCGGTGATTTGACCTTTTTTATTGTTTCTCCGTGCAGGAATCAAAGAGAGTGTGTGCTGGACGCCCCCTCCAGAGGTCAACCCCAACAAGACCTGTGAATACCAGGCGCTGTGCTCACGCTTCTTGGACCTGCTCACGTTACCCGGTGAGTTTCACCCCCCGGACCTTTTCTGCCACGATCGCTGACTCGGCTCTAAAATCGTGTAACAACCACGACCTTTCGTCTTCTTCTTCTTCTTCTTCTTCTTCCCCTCCGCTCACAAGATGGCTATTTTAACGAAGACGCAAAGTACAACCTTTGCTACTGCGAGTCCTGCCACAAGCTGCGGGGTGACGAGGCTTATTACAAGAGAGGGGAACCGCCCCGGGACTACGCCCTGCCCTTTGGGTGGTGCCGCTTCGCCCTCAGGTGAGAGGAGGATTCCTCGGTGTGTCGTAGGTCTCACCGCGGCCCGGAGGATTGTAATGAGCAGAGAATTAAAAGTGATGCGAGGAGAGAAGCAGTCGGGTTGGTGTCTCTTAGGAAATCTTAGTTGTTTGTTTACGTGCCAATATGTCGAAGCTAATTTATTCATTATTATTATTATTAAAGGGCTCGACATTAACCCTTTCCTGTGATCTTTATTGGGGATGTCCCGATTGACCAGTGGGTGATATTTTAGTAAAAATATGCAACCGTGAGTTTGTCATTAATGCTTTTCAGTGGCCCGTCCCGGAGGTTAACTGAGTTACATTATGATGGCTCAAGCTCTGTTCAGTAAAAATAAGTATTTGGCCGAGTTAAATTATAATGTTCTCATGATGTGTTCAGATGAAATCCTGTGAAATATAAATTTGGTGAGAAACTTGCATGAACAGTTGTTTTCACAGCAATATAAAATATTAGAGAGGGAATCATGACCTGCTTATGACTTCCTAACTCGCTCTAAGCGTCTTATAATATACAATTAAAATGAGTCATGTCAAGATAACTTTTTTTGTTTATTAAAGCAAATATTTAAATATAAAACAATAATTTATTTCCTAATCATTTACATTGTGTGTTTTAATGTAAATAACCACTATGGATGACTGTAAAACAATAAGATTTAGAATTTTTTGACGTAGTTTTTTGTCCAATTATCCAAATCCCTGTTGATTTTATAAATTTTTTACGAGGTCTACATTTTCTATTTGGGACAAGTAAAACATCTGGACTCCTTTCTGCCTTACAGGCCGTGTGTCTGATAATCTGTAATCAACATTTCCAGCAGCGCTCTCATATCAATGCCTCTCTAAGTGCCCGCGTCCTCTCTGTGCAGGATCAAGCCCCACTGTGAGGTCTCTAACGCTCTGAAGAAGTGGCACATCGCGTACCACGGCACCAGCGTCGGAGCCCTGCGCCGCACGCTGGACCACAGCCAGCTGCTGCCTGGTGGGTTTCCTTTCTACAAACACACGCACTTTGTCCTCCCCATATTTCATCAAATGATGCTTCTAAAACTAAGAGCGTCAGCCAAACGTCTTCAGTGGTTCTCTACGTGCAAATTTAGGGAGCCGGCAGATGATTGAGGGCCACACGGGAAAACGATACACCCTCTCCGTCTCACTTCCACGTTAAACTCCACGAAATTGAAATCTTAAGCGAGCAGCACGAGCGTCACTGGCGAGGTTCCCCCAGTTGCCATGCAACCAGTAGCCATTAGTCCGTGGGTTGTGCTTGATGAACCGTGGTCTTCGCTTTCAATGTCGTGTTGTTGTTGCAGGGACGTCCTCCATCTTCTCAGTGTCCCCGCTGAAGGCCGAGGGGCCGAACGGCTACAGTGAGCCTGAGGAGAACAGCGCCCCCGGCAGGGAGGTTCCCAGAGTGCGGCTCTCCCCCACGATGCGCTACTCCGGCATGGAGATCTTTGCCCCCAAAGTGCAGTAAGTCCACCTGATTTCAGAAAACCACTCCTCCATCTGGTACCAGAGCGCTTTCTGACGCTTCTCCTTCTCCTCGTGCAGATTTCGGGACCCCCGTTCTCACCGCAGCCACCAGGCTCAGGTGGGATTCCAGGTGTGTGTGCGTCCGGGCTCCTACAAGGTGGGGCCGCAGACGCTCGGCCACAGCGAGCCCCTGGACCCTCGCTTCAGCAACTCAGAGATCGAATGGATCACGAAAGAGCAGGGCGGCACGCTCCTCTACGGACTGCTCATCCGGATCGAGTAGGCGGAGCGACGAGGGGAGGCATTCGGGTGGAAGTGGGGGAGGGTCCGCGTGGCGCTCCTCGTACTTTCTATAGACTGACAACCAAATCCAACCCCTGCCTTGAGAGAGAGACTCCTCTGGAATCCAGCCGTACCGTGGATTGTTGACAATTCAGCATTACTGATTTTGTTTGTTTTTTTTGTTGTTTTTTTTGCTCTTGGACTCTTTTAAAGGCCGGGGGCTACGGCGGTTTCAAAGAAGGACGGACACTGCCTGCACTTTATGTTTTGGACACTCGTGGGCGATTTTTAAACTAACTTCTCATTGACTCGACACGTTTGTTCATTCGCTACATTTAGGGTTTGTTTTCTTTGCCACATTTTTTTTTTTTTTTGTTCTCATTCTTCCCAGCATATTTAGTTTTTTACAGACACACAGCTAATTTCTTCTTTATCTTTTGGCACTTATTTTATGACTCATCACCTCCGCTCTGGTCAGTGTTTTTTAATTTGGGAGGAGCTGTCCCCTGCCAACCTGCACGTTAAAGGACTGTCACCTAAAAAGACTGAAACGTGGGTAAAAAAAATAAATTATATATATATATATATATATATATATATATATATATATATATATATATAGTGACGATGTTTTCACAAAAATGTAAAAAGAAAAACAGAAAGACACTTGAATCTGAGAATGAACCCAAGAGTGTCTTGTGATCGTGACTTCATTAGTGGGGGAAGATTTTAAAACTGGAGGAAGAAAAAAAAAAATGTTTACACGTGTACGACTGTATGTTGATTTCTCTTTGTGTCTCCACATTAGCGGTTTGGCTACTTTTATCGGTCCCGTTGCGTTTCTGCCGCGGCGGCCCGGCAACACGTGCGACTCGTCTCGTCAAAATGGGAAAAAAAAAAAACATTCACAGGCTTCAGAACTGTGGAGGAAACTGGAAGGTTTGACAGAAAGACTTTTGGGAATCTAGAAGTTGTGCGTCGAGGTGACGGATCAGATGCTCGAGCCTTCCAGCTCGCCTGTTACACCCGAGAGGACACATCACAAGATATTTAAAAAAAACATAAATACAGATATTTAGCTTTTAGACGTGGTAGGTTTTGATACAGGTAAAAAGGGGTGGGGGGGGGGGAAGGGAGGAAAAGTTAAAACTTTTTTTTTTTTAAAGAAATGAGCTTATTCACTTTCTTGCAGAGTAAGATGAGAAGATGAGTATCAATCTTCAAACTATCGGCAAGGAAGCGAATATCCCGTAAACGTTGAACTTGTAAAATGTCGAGTGAACCGGCGCCAAAAGGGTTGAAGTGGTTTTTCCCCGCCATCGTTTACTCGAGAGTCGCTCTCGCCTCCGCTCCCGGTCACCTTTGACCCCGGTCACCTCTGACCCCGGTCAGCCGGGCGTCGAGACGTCTGCACCCCGCGACCCCTCAGCTGGTGTTTACACGTGAATGTTATTCATTACGGGGCTCCTCGCTTCTTTTACGTCAACGAGCATAATTGATTTACATTCGTCAAACGTTTCTACAAAGGGGTTTTTATTTAATCCACAAAAATAAAACATCCACCTAATGATTGATTGTATGTGAATAGCTTTCCAAAGCGTATCTTTTTCACAGTTCTCAGTTCTGGTGCCAATTTGATAAAAAAAACCTGCTACAGAACATGGAACCCCCCCCCCCACCCCCCTGACCTCTGACCCCCACCCCCAAACATTTTTCAAGGCACAGTTTTGTGAGTCAAACTCAAACAATTGTACTGAAGAAGCTCAGTCGCCTTCTAAGAGCAGCTGTGATCTGACTGACGGAAGATCTGCGGGGGTTTTGGCAGAAGGAAAAACTTCCAATCAAAAAATGTGAAAAAATATGATTATATGGGTCGTTTACGGCCCAGTGCTGCTTTGTACAATTTTATTTGTATTGTGTTCTTAATTTGTTTTCTGTATGTTGCGTTGTACAGGCTGTTACATAAAAAAAATAATCATATCTTCCTGATTTATAAAAAAAAAAAATAATAAACTGACAGACAGTATGCACAGAAGGATGGTTCCAGTTGTTTTTGTGACTCGTCAACAAAAAGATGCCGTGAAGACGAGACAACCAGCTGCTGCTTTTGGTTACTTTTTATAACTTAGAGTAATAATTTAGGGAAATAATTCTGTAATTACTCATTGAGGACAATTTTGAGTTTTCTTACATATTTTTACTAAAGTGCCTGCTTCAGCCAAGAGTTCAACAACTAACTGTTAAACATAAACAAATTACAAGTTTGCTGCCCCACAAACATAATTCAATGAAGACACATTAACACAGTGATCTGTTTATATGCTTTTAGAACTATAAACGTGCTATACTATAACTTTTTTTAGGACTTTTTTCGATGTGAAATACTATGAATTTGTTATGACTTTTTCACTTTTTTCCTACGATCTATCTTTTCGACACGCTATACTATGACTTGTTTTTTTTTTAATATATATATATATACGGTAACAATTGTTGCCAGGCAATCAGTAGCGTTCTACAAATAGTCATTATTTATGTTACCTGACAGAAGCTCGATTACCTGGACGCCATATGATGTCATAGATGTAAGCTATTGAAAGTATTAAAATAGATAGCGGATGATAAAAATATGAGCAGGCCACACGTGAGAAACTATGGTCTTAATACATAACACATAATGTTGTCGTTATAAGAACGTCGTCCATCTTCTCCGGGCCCCCAGAGGGTGACGTCACATCGGACTCACCTCGTCAAACGTGAAACGTTCACAAGCCGGAAGGTTTGGAGAAAAACTGAAGATTTGACAGAACAATTTCCTTTTTGGAAGATAAAATGTTGTTGATCCAGATAATGAACAGGAAATTATGTTCCAGCTTTACAGTTTGTGTGTTACAACCGAGAGAATCCGTAATGAGGTATAAAAATATATATATATAAACATATATATATATATATATATATATATATAAATATATATATATATATATAAATATATAAATATATATATATAATATATATATATATATAAATATATATATATATATATATATATATATATATATATATATAAAAAAATATATATATATATATAAATAAATATATAAATATATATATATAAATATATATATAAACACATATATATATATAAACATATAAACATATATATATAAACACATATATATATATAAACATATAAACATATATATATACATACACATATATATATATATACACATATATATATTTTTTATTTTTAGATGTGACAGCTGTCCAAAATGTCATCACTTCATCATTTTATCCGATTATACATTTGTGTAAAATTGTCATCATTTGCACATGAATTCTTGAGTTATAGCCAAATGTGTGTTTTGTGAGGTCACGTGTCCTTGACCTTTGACCTCCAGATTCTAATCAGTCCAAGTGAATGTTATTCATCAGGTCTCTGCAGTTCCTTTACGTAAACTGATCGTTGATTTACACCTGCTGCACACCATGAAACATTTTTGGAGTCAAACTCAGAATTGATAGTTGAAGCTCAGGTGATGACGGTTAAAGTTGTTTTTTTGAGCAGTGAAACAGACGCCACGAAGAAAAGACAACCTGCTGGTGGTTTCGGTTCGTTTTTTTTTTCATTGAATTTTATTTAGAGTAGGAAAAAAAGTCCGGTCACTGACATGTTATTGCAGTGTTGCATACTTACTCACTCACACCTTTTTTCCAAAATGCTGTAGACTAAATTACTCATTAAGGCCAATATTGGGGTTTTTTTCATAGCTTTGTACAGAAATAGTTGCTGCTTCGGGGGCAGCGCTGTCCTGCCGTTTAAGAAAAAGACACACACAAAGTAATTTAAAAATGTAGAGACTCAACCAATAAGAACAAATAGATCTCCAGCTTGCTGTCACACAAACGTAACTATGACGACGCCGTAACGGTGAAGGAGAGTAACGCACCACTGACGGACAGCGATCCGCCGTGTGATCCTGTTGGGTTGCATAGTCGGTTTAGTTCAATAACCTGGAGCCAGCTGTGACTTTCTACTTGGACCCTGAGTTTTATTTTTTATTTATTTTTTTTTGTTCTAATGAGCTGCCAATCTGGGCCCTCTCGAATAGTTTGACATTTTGAGAAATGAAGCTTTCTTTCCGAGAGGTAGATCATCAGATCGAGATCGTCCTGGTTTTTAAAAAACGTGCACAAACGTAAATGTAAAAATAACAAATTGTTGCTGCTGGAACATTTCATCCAACTGCCCAGTATTTCTGTTTGTATTCATATTTAATAAGATTGACCTTGTTTATTGGTATATATTTAGAGGCGTGTGCATGTCTGCTTCACTTCCCTCAGCTTCCAGTCTTCACGCTACGCTATCGCACAGACTCGAGGGGGACAACTATCTTTTCGGAAAGAAAGCATGTAAGTGTATTTCCAAACTATGAATCTATTCCCTGACGACTCCAGGCACAAGGAAGCTTCGATTTAACCGATTAAAATCTGGGCCAATTGTACGATTCAGCAAAAGGACACATTGAGTCTCAGAGCTGGAGGAGAGGAGGGACAACAAAGGGCTTTGCTACGAAATCTCACTAAACGCATGTAGCGCACCTGTATGAGAAACACCAAAGTGCAGTGGTGGATTCTGGGTTTGTTTTGTGGGGGTTAAGGGTGGGGGGGTTGGGGGGGTGGGAGGGGGTTAGGGGACAGGTTTTAAGCAGCATTGTGTGGATGTTGGAGTGTTAATGACGAGCTTAGAGGGTAAAAACCTCTGAATGAGACAAAACGGACAAAGACTATGTAAAAGTTTGGTTCAGCTTCATTCAAATATACATCTTAACTTCCGTGCACACACGCATACATACATACATACATACATACATACATACATACATACATACATACAATCTTCCAAATATGCCAGAAACCAACAACAACAAAATCTCACAGTTATTTTAAAAAAATAGCGAAAAGTTCTTTGTACACTTACACACAACGACTGGTAACATGTTCCCAAACCCTGACGTACGACATTCAGTCCCAAACACGAGGTTGTAAGCATCGAGCTACAGAGTGCTTTTTTTTTTTTTTTTTTTATAAAAACACATGATCACAGTAGTTTAAATAAAATGGCTCCTTTTTTCAAATAAATAAAACAGTAACAAAATGACCTTCGGTACAAACGATCGGTGCACGACTTCGACACCTTTTTGATTCTTCATGATTCAAAAAGAAAAGCTCCAGTAAGTCGACTACAGAAGCTGGTTGTTTGCTCCCAGCTCTGACATAAATAAATAAAAAGGGGATCTACAAACACTTGTGGGTGAAAACCTCTCCTGAACCCACACACACACACAGAGACACACACACACACACACACACACACACACACACACACACACACACACACACAGCTCATTGCCTCACCTGCTGCACCACATAAGTGACTTAAAAGATGAGCCAGCGAGTCACCTCCTTGTAAAAAACACAGGAAAAAGAACCTTAAAAGATGCCGTTGTTTACGAACTCTTCTTGCACGGTAAAACACAGACTCCCCTTTTTCTTTAGCTTAAAAAAATCCAAGATTCAGCGAGCACTACTTGGATGCACGACCGCCACCTCCCTGAAAGCTTCAGGATATTTCCCCCCCCGGCCTCTTCTCTGATTCAGCAGACTCTGGAGAGTTGAAACATTTATAGTGTACTGCAGTGAGGTGAGTTTGAGGTCTGATTTTGAGGAGTAATGGCAGGTAGAGGTGAAAAAAAAGGGGTCTTTGAAATATTTCAGCGAGACCGGCAGGAGTGGTGAAACAGACGCGTAGAAGAACAGCTAAAACTATGACGAGAGCACTCGATGTTCTTTTTTTCTCCTCTCAGGGGTCCTACGAGGAAAAGAAGAAGGGATTGTTCTCCCAGGATTCATTGTGGCTGGTTGTGGGAGGACGGTACAAGAGGTTTTTTTTTTACAGAGAAAGAGACAAAGGGAGGCTGAAGAGAAGGCGAGCAGCAATTTGACGAGATTCCTTTCGTCTCTCGTCATCTACTTTACAGAAGTGTTTTTTGTTTTCCCCTCCAGGTGAGCGGCTTCAGAACTTCTTGGGGCCCCAGGCGGACGCTTGCTTCGGGGCCACACCCGTCCCAAAAGTGGGGAAATCCTCCGCACTGCTCATGTCAGGAGCCTGGAACAAACAGAGGACTGCGCTGATAACCTGGACGCAATGCAAGACACATTATTAAATATGAAAGGCATCTCTTTTAAAGGTGCAGCGCCCTTTTCCACCATCTACATTTCTAACTACTTCTCTAATGCATCGCCTCTTTCCAACTCATTAAGATTCAGTAAAGGATCATTTCATTTCCCTCGGACCACTATTCCTAAACTTCTACATTCATAAATTAATTTAAAGTAAAAGAAAGAAAACAGCATGTCAGACCTTGTTCCCCGCAGCGTTCCAGGGGGCGTCCCGCACAACAAAGCCCTTAGCCGGAGCCCCGCTGCTATCATCCACTCCGGCTCCCCCTCCCCCTCCGTAGCGAGATGGAGGCTTCATGTAAGCTGCCAATGTCTCCGTCTCGGTCACGCTGAGCATCTGAGAGAGGCGGAGAAAGGACGGAGGGAGAGGAGAAGAAACTCGCTCTTCAAACTGCCAGCGGAGAAACACTGAATTCATACATTTTGCGCGATTGCTACTGTTTGTGGGAACTCACATATTCCTCCTCCAAGTTGAGCAGGTGGTCGATGGCGTTGTCGACCGTCTCGGGGAGGCCCGTCACCGTCACTTTGTCGGGCTCGTCGGAGCCCGGCTGAGGGAACCGGATATCCACCTGAACACAAGAAGAACAGGAGAACCGGTTAAAATAGAGAAAACAACAACAGGAGAAAAATCACACAAGACATAATAACACCAATCAGAACTTTTCCCCTCCGTATTCAGAGTAACAATGTAACGGTGAACCGGCGTGTGAAAGTCTAACCTTGAACTCCTCCATCAGCTTGCGGATGGCTTTCCCACGGGCTCCGATGATGCGAGCGTGGGTCCTCGGGTCCAGGTGAACATCATGGCTCACCATCTCCTGCCATTCGGCCACCAGCTGCTGGATGGCTTGACTCGCCTCCTCCACGTTACGCTCGTACCCCAAGATCGCGATCAGATCCTGGAGGAATGAGGAAGTGTGTATCAACAGCTCAAGATAAAGACTTGAAGGCCACCGAAGTTCGCCGATTGAAAAGGGAGAGGTGAGAAGACACACACACACACACACACACACACACACACACACACACACACACACACACACACACACACACACACACACACACAC
Organism: Ophiodon elongatus; assembly: GCA_016806645.1. NCBI lineage: Eukaryota > Metazoa > Chordata > Actinopteri > Perciformes > Hexagrammidae > Ophiodon > Ophiodon elongatus. The sequence goes on along the minus strand of JACSYO010000521.1, from coordinate 279,506 downwards.
ACACCTGCTGCTCGTCTCCTTTGTCGGGGAACTGGATGCTGACGTCGTGGTCTTTCCTGATCTGAGAGATGACCGCCCCTTTGCGGCCGATGATCTTGGGATGAAACTTTGGATCCACAGACATGGTCACCTTGAAACTGCGCAGGGCCTGAAAGGAGACGGGGGGGCGAAGACCGCAAACATTTTTTCAATATGATGATAAGATAAAATTAAAAAATAAAAATAAAAATTATGTTGGAGACTTGCAAAAGCCAGGAAGTGCTGTTTTGTGTGTGTGTGTGTGTGTGTGTGTGTGTGTGTGTGTGTGTGTGTGTGTACCCTGTCAGCCTGCTCCGCCTGCAGTTCTTTGACCCGGTCAAGCAGACCCAGTTTGGCTCGCTCCACGTTGGCCACCAGGCCCGTCACCTTGATCACATCCAGCTGCTTCTCTGGCTGTGGCACCCAGATGTTCACCTGCACACGCAAAACCACACGCACACAAAATGCAGTCAACTTGAGATTTTTTTTTTTTTTAAGATATCCCCTTTAAATACACGCCAACTTTTTCATCAATACACCTAATCAAATGTATAACAATAACTAAGCGTGTTTACCAGCCAAAAGCTTTAAAACGCATATTTTATTGATCTGCAGTATGAAAGGTCACATGGCCAGAAGATGGCACCATTGAGTACTCGCTAACCTCGTATTCCTCCATCATCTTCCTGATCCCACTGCCCTTCTGGCCGATGATGTAGCGATGCAGCTCGTAAGACACTTCAACGTCCTCCGTTATGGGAACCAGCGCCTGAAAGAGAGAAAGAGGAATATTATTGAGGAAACGGGTGATCGAGAGGACAGAAGAACAGACAGCGTCACGTCTGTAATTGAAGTACCAGTACCGCCTACCAGCAGGGCGGCTTTCGCCGGCTCACACTTCTCTGCACGACCAGCGATGGTGATGATGTCACACTTGCGGGCAACGAACTCCGCCTCTGGACTGACCTCACCGTTTTCCTGTGGTGGAGCCTCCTGACCTGTCGTTTCACAACGGATAACTCATTAAAAGAAATGTTTTGCTCGCCTGTTTCCTGTGTAAACAAATAACTTTGGGTGCAATTTCCATTTCCACTGGCAGCCACATTATATCACTTTTTCAACCCGGCTTCAAAAACTGGCTGATACGACGATGAGAGGTGGTAATTTGTAATTTAAATAGAAAATAATTATATGATATATTTCTTTATTAATATGTCCATGATGTGAAACCAGATGTCATGGTTCCTGTACTCAGAGAGCACTATTTTCTTATTTTTCTGCTTTATTTGTGGTGGCAACGTCTTAACAACACCATTAGTGTTGTAGCTGCAGGTGCACGCCTCTGGTGTGTTGTGCGTCTGACCTGCAGTGCTGTCGTCTCTCTCTGGGAACTTGATTTGGACCTCGTGCTCCCTGGTGATGAGCTGGATGCGGCAACCTTTGGGCCCCATGATGGCTCGGTGGTAGCGCTGAGGGATGGCCACCTCCACGCTCACCTGGGACTCCTGCTCGAGAGACGAGAGACAGGTTGGGTAACAACGGCACCGACATGCAAACAAAGACTCATCACGACGACTTCAGGAGGATTAAAATCCTTTACATATTTAACCTGGGCAAAATTGATCAATATGAACATACACAAAAGATTTTTTTTTTGCAAAAATGTTTCGTAAATGAAAGGAAGTCTCACCAGGTCCTCAATGATCTCCTGGATGCGTTTCTTGGCGGCCTCCACACAGTCTTTGGCTCCCTTCAGAGTGACCCGCTGGCTGTTGGCTCCCGTACGGGGGAAGCTCACGGCTGCGCCGCCGTACTCCTCCGCTAGCTCCCGCAGCACCTGGCCTCTCCGACACACAAAGTAGCGGTGGTGGCGAACGTCTACCACCATGCTGTCCTCCACCACGTCGTCCTGGAGACGGAGACAACGGCAACGTAGTGAGTGGAGGTACAGAAAAGGGACGGTTAAGAATGCGACGCTGAATTTCTTTTTTTTTTTTTTTTGGAGAATACATTTTCCTACATTCTAGACAATGTGACAAAAATTTGTCAAAAATAAATAGTGTAGTGTGGTAATTACCAGGTTTTTGACGAGGCATTCCAGCTCCTTCTGCGCCTGACGAACGGCTTCCTCCTTCCCTACAATGGTGATCAGTTCCTGCTCGGTGTCATCCGGCGACGGGAAGATGATGCGGGCCCCCGTTTTGTCCCGCACGCGACGAATATTGGCCCCTCCACGGCCGATCAGGAACTTGTGGTACTCCGGTTTTGCCTGAAGCTCAGCTGTGAAGTTGTTGACTTGCTGAGGAGGACAAAGGACAGGAAAGGGATGTAAGTATTTGACCTCTCTTCCCTTCCTCTCTATGGTTACTCACTTATCTCTCGTTTTAAGTCACCTCTTGTGTTCATTAACTCTTTGTATCCATTCTTCAAACTTTTCTTTCCCCACCCACCTTCTCCTCAGCCAGCTGCAGTAGCTGCTTCTTGGCCTTCTCCACCTCACCGACAGGCCCTCTGATGGTGACCTTGTCCGAGCCGGAGCCCTCAGAGGGGAAATGGATGTGGACGCCGCCGCAGTCCTCCATGATGGAGCGCACGAGGCAGCCCTTGGAGCCAATCAGAGAGTTGTGCAGCCTGGAAGGGATGGCGACCTCAGTCTCCTTAATATTGGCCTGAAGAGATGAAGAGACAAATGTGAGTCAGGGAGATATTGAAGCACAGCTGCATTTGCTTATGGTTTATCTGGAGCGTCCACTCCAGAAACCTTTCTAGGCGCTTCTTAGGATTTTCCACCATGGTTTCCGCCATAGTCTTAGCTGCTGCTCCGTCACTATGGTGACCACCTTCCTGCAGAGGTTTCCATTGCAACGATAATCAGCATCGTGTGAACTTGTTTGGCAAGAGCTTGAATGTAACGTACGTTCATCTATATGTTAAAGTCCCGCACACCAGCTTTAAATTTGGGTCAAAATCTTTTAATTTAGGTTGTAATTTTGGGTTATATTTGAATCAAAATGAAATTATTATTATTTATATTATTACGATTAGAAAGCAAGAGTGGAAAGATGGCAGGAAATGAGGCAGACAGAGATGCAACATAGGTTGCCACCCCTTTCCGGAGCTTTAAACCACACCTTATGCTCATCACCTGATGAGGAGGAATGCAAGATACGATTGAAAGCTCAGGAAAAAGCTGGGAAGTACACCTTGAAAAAAAGTATAGAAACAAAATGGATTTTAGGGTATTACTGCTAAATGTCTCAATATTGTTAATCACATCCATTGTGTGCTTTTCTTTTGGGGGGGGGACCATGAAGGAAGGTAAATACAAAAGAAAAACCAAAAACCCTGGAAGCTGCAACAAATGATAAAACAGTCCTGCGTCTCTCACCAGTTCCCTCTGGATGGCGAGGATTCGATCTCTGGCTGCGTCACAGTTGCTCTTCTTTCCGGTGATGACGATCATCTCAGAGTTACTGTTCTCTGTCGGCAGGTCGATCTTGGTGTTGGTCTCTTCACGGATCTGTTGGCATCAAACGACATCTGTTATTTTCTGCCTTTACCATAATGTAACATTTATTCTGGCAACACTTTAAAAACAGATTTCAGCAATAATGTTCAGGTTTCAATATAGGTCAATTTCAGATAATGTTTTTTAAAAAAATTGCAATAATGCAAAGTCCCCTTCAAAGTCTCACCTTTTTGATGTTGGCGCCGCCCTTACCGATGATGTTTTTGTGAAACTGCTTAAAGATGGGAACAGAGAGCGAGAAGCTGTTCTCAATCTGGAAGAGAAAGAAAGCTGCAGTGAAGTCAAGTCTAGAGGGACGGAGACAGGTGAAGAGACAGAGATATAACGAGCTGGGTCGTACCAGGTCGGCAATGATTTTCTGGAGGAACTTTCCACATTTCTCCACCTCGTTCTTCGGCCCTCTCAGCTGGACAATGTCACTCTTCTGCGACGGGTCGGGGAAATTGATAATGACCTAGAAGCAGATGAGCTGGGTTAGAAACTAATTATTTCACAATAAGTGGGGAGATAAAGGGCCGTAAGGGTCAGAGGAAATGTTCACCTCGGGGAACTTGTCTCGAACTTCTTTAATCTTTTCTCCCTTCTGCCCGATGATTGTTCGATGGAGCTTCTGCTCCACGATCAGTTCTTTGGTGCGCTCGTTTTCCTGGAAATTGGGAAAAATGTGTGAGCAGCCCACTTTGTAATCCGTGTACAGAGCTTCTTTTTTTTTTTTAATTTATGCCAACTAGCAGAATGAATGAACCAACCTAAACTTTGACCCCATTCTCACCATTCTCTGGACCATCTCAATGAGCTCTCTGCGCGCCAGCTGGACCCCTTTAGGGTCTCCCTCGATCCGGACCAGGCCACTTCGGTCAGAGTCCTGGGGGATTCGTACCGACACTTTGTACTGCTCCTTGATCCGATTGACTGTCGTAGGGGGGGTGATGGATTGTGTGACAGAAGTGTGACAAAATTGAGCAGGTTGTAATTTCAAAAGATGTGTGAGAAGTTTTTCACCCAAATCTGCATAAAAAAACCTCATAACTACAGGCATGAAAAGTGGCTGAAAAGAGGATGTAGGTTTGTCTGTCATAGACCACATTGGCTGTGAGAAACTTGCCACAGTCTTCCTTCGTCCTAATCTATTTCTTCGCGTTACACTGATGTCGAGACTAATGGTCTCTACTGCAGTCCGACTTTTTACAGCTACTTTTCAAGCCCTTAAGACTTCATCGCTACAAATTTAAAATGTATTTTAAGTGCATGCCAGATTGTGTGTCAAGACCCACATAGAAATTATTGTCAGACAGTACAGTAACATAATATGATTACAACAGACATACAACACAAGTAAAACAAAAAAGTATATTCTGTTGCATGATGGAAACCACAACTTGATGCAGGGTCTCTTAACTGGCTGTCCCAATATACCGTTGGACAAGCAAACAAGTAATTTGCAGAAGATGTGACGCTTCTGACTAAAAGAGTAAAAAAGGTGGTAACATTTACTGAGTCAGAGGCGTCAAAAAACAGCAAAAAATGGCTGGTATTTGAACTCTAAACCCAATAAATGTTGATGTGGTTTTTTTTTTTTGCTGTGGTCAGGTGAACAGACGTGTACTCACTGTTGGCTCCGTTCTTTCCGATGAGGTGTCTGTGGAAACGCTGATCTATGATGACTTCAGTGTAGTCCATCCTCACCAGCTGGACACAGAGGGGCAGAGGGACATCTATCACTAAATGTGTTCCCTGAGCCACAGTACTCGACCCAAACTAATCTGGATCCATTCTGCGATTGTGTGTGTGTGTGTGTGTGTGTGTGTGTGTGTGTGTGTGTGTGTGTGTGTGTGTGTGTGTGTGCGTGTGTGTGTGTGTGTACTCACCAGGTCCTTGATGATCTCTTGCATTTGAGTCTGAGCCTGTTCCACCTCCGCTGTTGGACCCTCCAGACTGATGCGCTCCTCACCGTCAGTAAACTCTATGTGAACCTACACACACACACACAAACCACACCCACACACACACACACACACACACACACACACACACACACACACACACAAATAAAGATGATGTGTGACTTCTCCTGACTCACACTGTCACAGTAAATAAACATCTCAGAATATGTTACAAGTGTCCTCCGCTCTCCGGGGGAGAAGATCCTTTTCTGCCTACACTGCCACATGCACCCATTCATGCACTTCACGACTGACAACTGATACCTACACATTTTATGTTTGTGGCAAATGATTTCTGGTATTAGCAGACAGCGCGCTTGTCTTCCTGTTTTGTCTCTGGGCCGGGCTCTCTCCCTCCCCCCCGACCCCCTTTACCCGTGGTAGCTGCTGTGTGATCCGCCCAATGTTCTGTCCTTTCTTGCCGATGATGAAGCGATGCAGCCAGGCCGGAGCGGTCACCTCCACCACCATCGCACTCTTCGCCTGCACAGGGACAAAAAGGCTTACAAGTTCACATCCAATTTACATTCACAACCTCACTGAAATCTCTAAATAGCTGGCTGGAAACTAAAGCTGCAGCAGCACATTTTATATTGAAAATGGATCAAATGACTCCAAGTAATGTGAGAGGGGTGGCTAGTGTGACGAACCAAAAGATAATCATGCACTCTCAACCTCCCCTCTTCTTACCTTTGCGTACACCTGTGTGAGCGCCGGTCCCAGCTTGTCAGGCTCCCCTCTGAGGATGATGGTCTCTGAGCCGGAGTCCAGAGGAGGCATCTCCACAGACACCCCCGTGGTCTCCAGGATCTCCTGCAGGGTGTTGCCCTTTGGACCTATGATGTACTTGTGCTGAGACTTCTTCACCTCCACGGAGATGGTGGTGGTCTTCCTCTTCTGCAGGGTGGGATGGGGAGAAGATTAGAATTGATGAGTGAGTTGCACGGAAAAGAAGACGGCCGTGAGAGGAAGGACGGAGGGAGGAAGTGGGTAAATGGAGGAGCACAGTGAGGGATGGATGGGGCCACAACAGGAGACAGACAGAGGAAGGACAGACAACAGGAAGGACAGTGCAGATGTAAGTTGTAATGAGTAAGACGCGACCGTGAGACAAAAGGAAATAAGCTGGCAAGAAGTGAGCAGAGAGGGAGAGGAGAGTGATTAAATGCAAGAGAATATATTTGTTTTTGCCTCTCATGCATATGCACTAAATGACATTAGCATTCTCATCCTGTTGTTCTCTGGTGAAATCCAATCTTCTCTCCGCATTATCTCCGGCCTGCCTATCGCCAGCATTCATCTAGCACACACACACACACACACTTCCTCTCCACGTTTCATCCATTTATTGTGTGTGGTAGAAAATAAAACAACACCAATGTTGTAAACAACGATAAAACCTCCTTTTTCCAAAAAACACACAGTCTGTGTAACTTCACCAAACATCGCGATTGCAGATGAGGCTTAAGATCCAGGCAGCAGAGTGAAAAAGTGGGTTAAGTGAGACTGGTGAAAACAGAGGACCACAAAGTTAACATCTGCAATCCTGTGTTGTCCCATAAAGCCTCATTCAGGTCAAGTGTAGCACCGACTAAAGATTTGCATAAATTACTGAAAAATCCACAAAATGTCTGGATGATCCGAGAACAAGAGCCGGTAGGAATGTAAACAAACAAGTGAGTAACTGTCCGTAATCTGATGTACACGTTTTGTTTTGCTTTAGTGCTTCTTGCCAAGCGTACATTGATAAGTTTGTGGATTCTTCATTCAACATTTTGAAAACAAAAACTATTTCAACAGCTGTGATAGAATGAAAATCTCTGAAACAAATAAATAGATTAAAAAAACTGAATCAAATAGGAATTTGACAAAAAATGTAAAATAACAAACAGCAAATAAATGGTAAATGGACCTGTACAGGGCTTTTCTTGTCTTCCGACCAATCACAGTGCTTTAACACTACATGACATCATTCACCCATTCACACCCATTCATACACTGATGGGAGGGGCTACCATGCAAGGTGCCACCTGCCCATCAGGACTAACTCACATTCATACAACATTCACACACCGTAGGCACAACTACGGGAGCAATTTGGGGTTAAACGTCTTGCCCAAGGACACATCGACATGGGCTAGCGGAGCCGGGGATCGAACCGCCGATCCTCTGATTGAAAGATAATGGACTCAGAGAAATTATAATATTACAGTTTAAAGTAATAAAGTAAGTTATACCAAAGTTTAAGGCCCCTTAGTGCAAATGATCAATCAACTATTAACTGTATTTTTGATCCAGATGAAACAAAATAATTTGTATTTAAAGGTTTTTTGGCCTCCATAGAAGGAGAGAGAGCTGTAAGCCATTAAACAAAGGTCCCCAAACGCTGCAGTTACATGATATGTGTCTTTATCATTAGTCCACCCACACAATCAAATAGATTGGAGTTACATTAAAGACTAATGGCTTTAAAAAGAATCAATGAAGCATTACAAATAAATTCTTCAGTCAATCAGGTGAGTTAGTTCGAGCTCTATCGTCACTAGAAACCGTTCATTTTTTTTTTATCAAACACACCTTGTCATCATAGATGGCTCGGATGCGGCTGAGCGCCAGGGCGACCGCCTCCTTCTCCCCGGTGATGACGATCTCGTCCTTGGGCAGGCTGGGTGGGGGGATGCTGATGCGAGCGCCCGTCTCCTGGCTCAGCTCCTGCACCAGCCGGTTGTGGGCGCCCGCGATGAACGGGTGGAAGGCCTTCTCCAGGGCCAGACGCTCCACTGCACGCTTGTCCTGTTGAGCGGGTGAGCGTGAGGAGGCGGAGGGGTGTTAGCCAATTAAAATACCTGATGAGCGTATCACGAGCATATATTTATACGTTAATCAACCGCAAGGCCATTTAACCTTCAACTACTTCCGGTTTCAGGCCTCCATCTTTAAAGATGACTTCAAACCCCACAGCTCACCTGTTCAGCAGAGATCAGAAGTATTTCATGGCGAGCCTTCTCGATGCCTTCCTTGGTGCCAGTGATGCGGATGTTGGTGCTGGGGTCGTCGGGACGTGGAATAGCGATCTTGGTGGCGGTCTTCAGCTCCAGCTCCTGCAGCTTTTCACCGTTCTTACCGATGACAAAACGATGGTGCTCCTTGGGGATGGCGACCGTAGCTGAGGCCTGGGAGGAGCGGGAGGAAGTTATATTCAGACTTGCATTGGAAAAAGTAAAACTGAACTTCTTTCATTAGCATTATGTCGATCTTTCTTAAAAAAGTTAGGGGTCAGACATATCCTCAAAAATATAGGATTGTTGATGTAGCAGCTGCGGTTTTGACATTTCCATGATATTAGAATATAAATTCTCTAGTTTACCCAGGACCATAATTATCAGTAAGAATGGAATATTTAAGTTTTCAGTCGGTAAACAAAAACAAAAGCTTTTGACCTTGCGAAGAGGACGGATTGTTTTTCTGCATTACTGTATCAATAACTGCAGTTCAGCTATACGGATGGACCTCGGTGCATCAATTGAAGTGGAAATCAGCATGTTTTACTGCTGAAGCCCAGAAAGGCCACCCTCGGGAGCTGACGGTCATTTTTTCAGCTCTACTTTTTGTCCTCCACCGGCCTGCCTGCACCGATAGGATTCTTCAAGCTGCAGCTAGAACTAACTCTCCTATATCATTTTGTGAGGATGTAAAAAAAAGCAAACACCAATAAAAGTAACAGATGTCACATTTTTAATGTCGCATTAAAACCTCGGATCCCATTCATAAGTTTGAGTGATGCGAGTCGTTTTTCTTCCTCAAAGAAACATCTGTTACTCCTTGGCATTTTTCCAGTATTCACCATTTAGACAAAATAACTTTTATATTTGAGTCAATGAGATAGACTTGGTGAGGTTCCAAAATACAGGAATATATAATCCCTAAAAACACATTAATCAGCACACAATGGGCTTGCACCAATATATCGTCACTCAATGTATTAATAATAAAGACGTCACGACAGGCATGTTTGAAATGGCAAAATGATTTTTTTTTTCAAAATGAAAGGCAACAACGTTTATCTATTTTATTCTGTATTTTATTATTGGTAATATGACTTTAATTTGCAACAACGGTCGAGACGAATGCATCGATGCTTCGGACTGCTTCATCTTTATTTAGCCAAATAAAGGCAATATTTTCAATAGATCCAGTATCCCCGCAACCCAACCGTTTAAACATATAACTAAATAGAAGCACAAAACACTGAGGTGAATTTACCTGTGTTTGCAGGCGAGCTACGATTTCCTTGCGAGCCTTCATGACAGAGTCCAGTTTGCCGGTGACCATGATGGACAGGCCCTGGTCTTTGGCCAGGGACAGCTCAATGTGAGCGCCCGTCCGCTGCATGATGTCCAGGCACACTTTGGCCTCCTCGCCTTCCCCGAACTGGCTGTTGTCCTTGTAGCGACGCTCCTCCAGGGGCACGTGGAACACCTACACACAGAGCAGGTTAGAGGGGGGAGGCAGGGGAGGTTCAAATTTCAGGCAACGTGTCTCATTTGCTTATTTTCCCATAACTGGTGCATCTTATCGACCGCTTTGTGGCCAGATTCAGTTACTTTGAGAAAGAGATCTAAAGAGCAGAGGAATGAACGACAGACATCGATGGATAGTAGTGATGCATTACATGTGTGTAGTCAGTGGCTGCCTGACCTGGGTGATGACGGAGGCTTTGATGGGCCTGATCTTGCCCCCCCACGCCGAAGCTGGCTCCCCGGTCTTTTCCCCTGGTGCCTCCTTCTCCGGCAGCGGAGGAAAGGCCTCCAGGTAGGTAGGGATGTAGGCCTCATCCTCCGGGACGCAGCCTGGCCCGGAGAGACAAAGATAAATAAGGCAAGGATGGAGGTGAGGATGGAGAAAGAAAACAGAATGTATGCATGTATGGAGAGAGGAGGATTATTCAAATCAAGGATAGTTAGGGGGGGTGGGGGGGTTAGTAGGGGAAAATCTAAATGTGTTTACCCAAGTGTCTAACTAGCTCGGGCCCCTGAGGTGAAAGCCTTCGAACAAAAGGAAAAACAGGTAAAAGGACGACGGGCGGATCTTACCCGTCATCTCCTGGTCCTTCAGACCACTGCGATGCTCCGCAAAGCTTTCCGGGGTCAACACTGCCACTGAGCTCATGATTCAAGACGTATTCCGCTTTTCCACTAAAACAGAGAGGTGTGAAGGATGGAGTGAAAAAAAAAGAGGAAGAAATCAATCCTTAGAATGTCTGAGGAGGAAAATTGTTGTATTGAACGATGATGAAATTTCCTTATAAAGTAATAACTGGACGATCCAACTGCAGAGAGCCATCAGAGACACAGAAACCTGATTCAAACTGTTTCTCTTACATTGTACTTCCCCCCTACTTTGATTGCCTTGTTGTATATTCTCTAGGATTGCTTTCCACAAGCCCCAGAAGATTTACTTCACAGCACCGGTGCTGCACTTTACACCTGAGATGCTCCAATTAACACTTTGCATGCCTCAGACAAACACACGGAGGCACAAAGCCTCGGGCACAGGGTTATCACAAGTCTCCGTCTAAAAACAACGGCTGCCGACATCCCTCGTGAATCAGAATCCCGGGATCTAGCGGGTCTTCACAGAGACAGTGATTTAGGGGGCATATTATATTTAATGGCTGGTGCAGCGATAAAATGAAAATCATTAAAATGATATAAACCACACATTTACGAGAACCTCGTAAAAATGTTTCTCTAATTAAGTTAAAGGGGGGGGGAAATCAGGTTGTTTTCTCTTACTTGTACCTTTAAGATAAAGTCATGATCCAAAATAACGGTTGCATTGTCAAAGATTATGGGAATCACTCATTTTTACGTTATATTTTTTGCTCTAATATGTGTTTTTCTCACTCACAAACGGGTATGCACATCCACCCCCCCTCGCTGTGTGATGTTACTGTGTGTTCCCAGTTTGTAATCTGATCATAACTGTCATGTGAAATCCGTCCCTGCTGGTAAATACACTGCTAAGCCCTTCTAAAAGCCAAGGAAACGTGACTACACTAAAAAAAAAGAAAAAAAAAAGTCTTGAGGAAAATATAAAAGTAAACAGCAACACGAAGGTAAAGATGTGATCAAACGACAGCAGCTTGTGTATTATATAATAGTATCGTACAAAGGGAGCCCAGGCTTACCTGCAAAAGGTCAATTGCCAGAGAGTCCGTCCAGTTAGCGGCTACCGTAGACGCTTCAGTGTGAGTGTGTGTTTCAGCTCCTGGTTGCACAGGAAGGGGAAAAAAAAGACTGAAAGCGAACACTGTAAATCAAAAAAGGTATCCAGCACGGAGGCTGGGTTATTACTGTGAACACCCACACTGCACTGCACCTCACACGTCTGGATCTGTTTCACTCTCCTACTCTCTCTTCCCCTCCCATCTCCACATCTCTCGGCTCACCTCCCCACCTTTACAGTTTTACAAAAAGAAAAATCAATGGCCCAGGAAATTCGAGAGGAAAAGAAAACTAAATGTGACTCTGTACACTGTTATAATATAGTTATAATAGTTATTCTGTCTGTATATATAATATTACAGTTATTGTGGATTCTTTACTGTTCTTTTATTGCTTATTTGCTTATTTGCTTATTTATAATACTTGTTTCTTTTTACTATGTCTCTTGTTTGCACTACACACTATGCTGCTGTAAATCCTTTAAATTTCTCTGCTGCATGACTAATAAAGGATTATCTTATCTTATCTCATCTACTGCACTTGGGAAACAAACAACAAAACATGATTTTTTTCATACATTGGCTTTATAGTTTACAACGTTTTGGGAAAACGTGTATAAAATGTTGCACAAATAATGTGGAAAAGGTCTATTTGATGGACTTGTGCAGCCAAAAAACACATGAAATAGCTCCATATGAACCAAATACTACAGTAAAATGTTTAGTGAAGTACAGTAAGTCTAGTAAAAAGCTACTTACACATTAATGCAGCAATATTAATTAGTGCAACTATAACATGTAACTGACTGTTACATGTCTATTTTTCTATTAAAATTCTAAGGTACATTTTCAAAAATCATAGTACAATTGTGAACGCAGCACTTTAAACTGTATTATTATTTCTTTACATCTTTTTTTATTAAAGTAACGTTTCCACTGTTTAATTAACTGTTGAAATAATAACCGTTAATTTGAACGTGAGACCAAAAATAAAAAAAAGGAACAAAGAGGCAACAAAGGAACAGTTCAACGTTCACTTCGCGGCGGTTGGGACCGAAACACAAACCGCCGTCACCGAATCTCCGTAGACTAATAAAGAACTCCGAACGGCTGACGGTTGAATTAATCCAACCGTCCGCCGCGCGAGCTAACGGCTCCCATCGAACGCGTCTCCCTCGCGCGCACCGCCGGGTTCACTTCCAGCTCGAGGATGCGCTGCGCGTCTGCTCCCAGTTAGCTCGACGGCTGTCGTTCACCTCCGCGGACGTGCAGGGGAACGACCGCGGAGGGTTTTAAACGTTAGTGGGGCGAGTTGGCGAAGCTAACGCACATCTCCTCGGATGATTAAGCGCAAGGACTTTCTGATAATCGGCTAAAAAACAAGCCAGGCGGACAGACAACCAGCTCTCCGCTTCTCCGGGGGGCGCTAACCTTGCTAACCCCGGCCGCTTCTCGCCGCAGGTGAACCGGCTTCCTCAATGGCATTAACGGCGCCCGAGTCCCTCCCGTGGGGCCCACGTTTAGAGACATGGCGAACATTAAATAAATAGAGAATTCCTACCTTTCAGAGAGAAAATATAGCAGAGGATGCGTGTTTGACAGGTGATGGTGTAAACACAGATGTGATTGGTCTAGGAGCATTTCCTCTGCCGGCGGAGTGATACCGGCATGCACTGCGACTCACCGAGTATAAAGGAAAATGCCGCAGTATCTTTGCGCAACAGGAGCATCTAACTTAAGTAGACCCGCTTGGTTTTTAGTTTCCCTCTGCCCACTCTGCTGTTACTCTCAGATGTGAAAGAGTGAAATGTGGTGTCCGGGAGGGTAATCGATAAGTGGAAGAAAGTTTCAAGTAATCAGCCCTCGCAACGTCTCAATTTCGTCAAACTAACCGGGTCTACTTCTCATTCATAATGGCCTGTGAGCGCCACACATGGCTCCACAGGAGGCAGAAACTCATACTTGTATTTTCAAACATAAAGTTATATGCAGCCTAGATATTATGGAAGTCCACTTTCACCAGGAAAGGGAAACATAGATAATGAGTTATTAATAATAATAACTTTATTTATATAGCACCTTTCAAAACAGAGTTCACAAAGTGCTCTACAGAGAAGGAAAGCATAGACAAAGCCAAAACAAGAAGACAACAACAATAAATGCAAGAGCAGAACGTCAATACAAACAGAAATAAAGAAAACAAAAGGCAAAAAAGAGACCATGCCATAAGGGCAATGAACACAACAAAACCAACAAACCAAAAAAAAGAGCAAAAGGAATAGAAAACAAACAAATAAATAAATAAATGAAACAAAATGAGAGGAACAAATGATATTAATGATATAAATAAAAAGAAATGTTCATGGTAAAACAACAAAGAGATACGTGAAAATGTACAATTGTTGACTAATATATTGAAATTATGAGATTGTAATTAAAAATGTTTACTTTCTAAGTCAAGTTCTTGAGATTGTTAATTATGAGATAAGTCAAAAGTAAAAGATAATAAGTAAAGATTTTGTCTTATGAGATAGTAAGTCAGAAATATGATGGCAAGTCAACACTAATGATAAAGTTGGTTCAAAGTTTGGATTACTAAATCAGAAATGTTATATAGTAAATAAATAAAATATTAAATTAATTAAAGCTAAATAGTCAGCCGATTTTTGAAACAGTGAACCCGAATTATAAGACATTACATTTTAAGTGGCAGCTCTTACTTTCCATCTATTTATTTTTTATTTTCCTCGCAGAAATGGGCTTCAATAATATATTGATCTGCAGAACCATGAACACATTATGAGTCCAGTACCTCCTCTAAGGCGCTAGGTGGAAGTAGGATAGAAATGTAAAATACAGAGGTTGGAGGAGGGACGTCAGCAGGAGCCAAGCACCTCCTCCTGTGCACTTGTCTGAGGTTATAACACGTAATCCACCGTAAATAGTTGTTATATGGTGTATCACGTGATACCCATTTACAGGCAGCATAACATTATGTAACTGCGTTGGTCGTTAAAAAAGTAATGATTATTATTGTTATTTAATGAGGGACTGTGTCTCAATTTGAAACAGCACGTTTTTCACTGTTAAACTGAAACCATGCAAATACTTTTCTGTAAGTAACAAACACAATACAATAATTTTTCAATATAAACCTTTAAATTAAACAAATATTTAGAGATTTATTTCAGCTTCTGGCACGTTGGTAGAATGGAAAACCAAAGAAAAGTGAAGTCTATGATAAACACCCAAGAAGTGACAGAATTGGGACATTTTGGCCTTCAAAATAAGAGTGCTAAAATAAAGAGGGTAAGGGAGTGGATGCCAGTATTTTTTTTAAGTTCAAATATTTATCTTATGAAATAAAATAGCATATTACTGGAATTTTGTAGATCTTGTTTTTATAATGTTTCACTTGTAGTTTCACACTGGTAAGAAATTGGCTGGTGAAAGAAATGTATTAGATTAGATTAGATAGAATAGGTATTAATTTCTGACACTAAGGATATTTTTGGCATGTACTGTATGCTGCACAACCTTTATACAATTTTATGTTTTCAATTGTAAGGATTTCAGTTAATTGTGAATCTCATGGGAAAATTAGGATAACATTCATAGTTCTCATGCTATGTGTGAATAAATGTGGGTAATAATTAATTCAAGTGATTTTAATTTACATCTGTAGTGAGCAACACTGTAACACTGTAATGTAGTCCCCTTCTTTTTTCCCTTTGAATTATTGTTATTTATTAGTTTTAAATTGGTTTAAATGTGTTTTGGCTTATCAAAGTAAATAAAACATGTATTTTATATTCTATACAATAAATATGTGTTGATAATAATCATTTTGTAGTTTGATTCAGCTCTACTACTTTATTGTCCCTGGTGGTAAATTTGTCTTGCAGCCAGGTAAACCACAGAACACTCACAGACTTAAACAGAAAACATTACAAAATTCCTAAAACACACAATAAAATATGTAAAACAAATGTTAAAACCCACCACACAGGCTCCCATTAAATCATGTACATCTGGAATACATCTATCCATCATTGTCCAACCTCATCAATTGTTAAAATACAAATATAACAGCATTCAGATTGCCTTTTCTGCAGTATTCTCAGCATTTGCCTATATAACCTTGTTATATATAACCTCACCCTGGACAAAAACTGTTCGAGCTCCTTCCCTCTGGTAGGAGGCTGCGGTCCATCAGGACCAAGACCTCAAACCCCAGGACCCCCACTGACTCTGACACTTACATCCCCGGGAAAATGTGTCACTGTAACTCACTCCTGCACATCTTTTTTTTTCTTCTATTCAAATACACCTGCCACTTTGATAATACACTTGTTTTAAAGTACTGTTATTTGTTTATTTGTTTGTTTCCCATATTTCTATTGCACATTTTAATCTCGTTCTAATTTTTTAACTATGTCTAATGTTATCGCACTGTGTTTTTTTTCTTTATTTTTTATTATCACGCACCTTTCACCATGTCAAATTCCCTGTACGTGTGACGTACTTGGCAATAAACAGTTCTGACTGATTGAATTGATATTTTATTTTGAAATCCCTTCCAGGAACCTCTGCACGTCACGCCCTGTGCCTTGTCGCGCGCGGCCCTCAGGGGGGTCGCTGCTCTCCTGCCTCCCGTCCGCTGCTCTCACACATGCTGCTGGTAACAAAGGAGACAACAACAGTGGGATGGTGGGTGCTCACACAACCAGCCTGTCAGAGACACAATAAGAACCGCAGCCGCTCGTGGAGCATTTTTTTATTAACAGTATATTTAACGAGCGTTTTTATTATATTTATTATTCTCGCTCTCTGCGGGACGAGTTGCGTATAAAGTAACGCAGCTGCACCCCGGACCGATTTTGGAGCAATTTTGCGTTTTGTTCCTTGTTTTGTGCCAAAGCTACCCATGTTGGAGAGCCAGCACTAGAGCCGAATGACTGGAGGGGGAGAGCCAGACGCGCCCGAGGGACATCGGTGAGGTTTCCTTCATGTTTTCTGTGAGATTGGTTCATTATTGGTCATTTCGCAGGTGAGGTTTGGTTCACGGTTGAGCCCGGACGCACCTGTGCCCAAGGGAGCCGCTGTAACACTTGTTAAGGGTTTATGCGATTGTAGTGACGTTGTCACGATGAAATATAATAATTATTTCAACCCTTGTGGTACTACTGTAGAATATCTTGAAGTAGTTGAATACCGTGAAATATTATCTGGTTATGCAGGTTACAGTGTACAGGGGCTGGGCCATAGAACTCTGATTTTCAACATGTTATGAATGGTCTGCCCATAAAACTTAAATTATATTGGGAAACGCGTTTTGTTATAATAATGATCTGATGGCAGCTTCAGATGTGCACGTTTGACATATAATACCTAAACATTATATCGACATTTACAATTATAGGGTTTTCTTGTAGCCTAGCTACCACTTGTGTCACCACACCAACTCTATATGCCTATTCCTCTTTCCTGGATTCCCACCCAGTGTGTGTGTGTGTGTGTGTGTGTGTGTGTGTGTGTGTGTGTGTGTGTGTGTGTGTGTGTGTGTGTGTGTGTGTTTTCCTTCTCCACACACCTTTTCCATCCCTTCTTCCTGTCCAACGTGGAGCTTATGCACATCACATGAATTGTAATGGTAGCTCTCTTAAAGCCCCCATACCCATTTTGTATATACACACTGACCCATTAGTGTCCAGAGCAGATGGCATAATGTACAGAGAGAGAGAGAGAGAGAGAGAGAGAGAGAGAGAGAGAGAGAGAGAGAGAGAGAGAGACATTGTGTTAATGGGCGCCCAAGCACTTAAGGATTGTCCTCAAACTGCTCTGATTTAAGGGATCGCACCATATCTGATGCATATTGGAGTTACCGGGACAAATACACTTCCTGGAATGAATGACTGTCCCACTGACCCCAGCCTGAGAGCGTGTAGCGTCCAGTAGACTGGAGGAGCTATTGAACTAACCAGGTCAATAGAGCAAAAGGAAACAAAAGAGAAGTGAAGTCTGGTGGGGGGCTGATTGAAAGAAAGTCAGGGGGGAATTGTAACCTCAAGTCTCGTCTCTCACTTGGTCTATAAGTGCATTAACACACACTCAGAACGTGTTATCCCCACTGCGAAGAAGAGTGCTTTGTGAGCGTACACACCCTCCTAGCTGAGGTTTCTGTGTCACCATGTAGACAATAATAATAACCCGGAGGGCCAAAACTGAAACCTGGATAGACCTACATTATACACACCCACATACACGTTCAAATACAAGTAAAAAGTACTCAAAATCAAGAATTTTTGAAGACTTCAAAGAAAAGGAGTGTCAGAAAATGAACCCAGATTGATGGTGCGTGGTTAGAAAAGGGAACCGCCTGCCAGTTAACCTTCGGATACATTCATGCTATGTCATGTCCCAATGATCCAACACTGTTCGTCTGACCAGAAACATTTTCCTATCGGACTGAAACGTGAAACCTCGTCAGTCTTTCTTTCATTATAAGCTCACTGACTGCGCAGCATGCACATCCCTTCCCAACTGGTCTGACTCGCTGGTGCACTTTCTCAATAACACACAGCGACCGGTTGTGTGTTATTGACTTTAGTGAGCTGCCGTGCTTCTGTTTATACCTGCTGTCGTTAAGGCACTAGTCTCCATTCATTTCTTGGAAATGTTGTCCGGTCACGACCTCGTGTGAAATGACTGGCGCTTTATATAAAATGAACAGCCTCTAATCTTTCACCGAGCGAGTGAACACTTTGTGAATGCCCCAGTAATCGGGTACTCCACTGATTTGGTATTGTTCTTGCATAAAAATGGGTGACTTGAGAGAGACAGGTTTAAAAAAATAAAGCTAAAAGTTGATGTCTGTAGTGTGGTTTGAGCTCCAAAAACACAGACCCCTACATTGTCCATGATGTTAATCAATTATAATTGAATGCTTTGATAAGAAGGCAGCAGTTTCACATTCGTAGTCTTTATCAGAAGTGCTGACTAGGACGGCAACTGGCAATTAATCTGTTGAAGGAAAATGCCCATCACCGTTTCCATAGAGCCAAAGATGACGTGTTCAAATGTCCTGTTTTTAAGATATAAAATTGTCCGCAATATAAAGCCGAGAAAAGCTGACCGCTCTCATATTTTGAGAAGTCTGACGAGTGATTGTTTCAGCATTTGTTCTGAAACCAGCAAATAGTTGTTGAGATATTTCAGTCTGGAGCAAACTGACCAACATTCTCACTACTTGAGGTTCATATGACTGCCAGCTGCTTATTGGTCCTTATTTTTAAACACTCACAGACTGAGCGATTTATCAATGAATCCAAAACACGATGAGCACATTTATCGTCAAATTTGAATTGTTGTTTGTTTTTCGGCCTTTAATCAACGATGTTTGTGTGAAGCATGCAGCGACAAGCAAAAATCAAAGAGTCACACGAAGCAGCAACGTCGTCTTCTGTACCTCGGCTCGGCTCTCTGGATGACTCATCAGATCACTCTGAAGCACCAAACCCTCTTTTGGTTTGGTGTTGCATCAGCTGTTGCACGCGCACACACACACACACACACACACACGCACACACACGATGAGAAGAATCCGCAGCATGGCCATTTGGTTGCCCAGAATGGAAACCTGACATTTCTCATTATTGTCATCACTTTTCTTTTCATAGACACGTGTACATTTATAGAAGTGTCTCGTTTTGAATGACTGAAAGAGTGCTGCTTTCAATAAGGAAATGTCTGGGGTTTGAATGTTACAGGATTTTATCAGCGTGGACTTGTGTGAGTTCAGTTTTGACGGATGGTCATTGAATTCCGAGTTATGAGTTATTTTCCGTGTTTAAGGAACGGCTGCACACACTTCATATTTGTAAAATGGCCTTTTATGTGAAGACTTCAGACCATGTTGGAAGGAATATTAGGGAGCGTAAAAAAAAAAAAAAAAAAAAAGATGGCACTCTGTCCCCTGTATTTAAACAGTGGTGAATTATTAATTGAAATAAAACAGTGTCACATGAATCCCATAAAGCTGTTCAAAAAGTCAGCTTGCTACGCAGGTGTTACACATGAATTAACAGCGAACCAAAGAAGAACTGCCGTTTGTATTTGTTGCTTCACAATGTCCTCTCACCGAGGGCCGGAGCTGTAAATGGGAAAATAGTTTCCAGAGGCCGACTCTAGCTGATCAGCTGTGAGTCATTAATAAATAACCATTTAAGAAGTTGTACACAGATTTTTAGGCAACTTTATGATTGAAAAATCCATTATTTGTAGTCACAGCTGGATTTCCCTTCACTGCGTCACCTTGTAAGCAGACTTGTCCGCTCAGCTGTACATCAGCTGATGATTTTCTTTGTGGGAGTGTGTTCTCGCTGAAGGAGTGGGCGTCTTACGGTGCGAGGCCTTCCTCGGAGGCCTTGCAGTGGGGGTTTTGTAGCACGGAGCTCCAAAGTCTGATTTTGATATTATACTGTCATGCAAATACTGAATTGATGTCGTGTTTATTGGATTGTGTAAATGTTCATATCATGTATGATACACATAGTACAGTACGTGACTATAATTGTCGTGAGTTGTGTCCTTTTTCAAGGAGTCACAAGCCAAAGAGGTTGAGAACCACTAACCTCGAGGGGTAAGGCGGTCGCTGGGCAACCGCTACTTCCTCAGTCACAGTCCGACCTGCGACCTTTTCTCTCTTTCGTCTCCAAATCCCGTCCTGCTGTCTGGCGCAGGCATGAAATGCCAGAAAGAGTTTCTTTTAGACATTACATCTGATATAATATCAAACTGGTCCTCAACTTTCTTTTCCTTTCTCTTTACTCATCAGGTGATGATGCCATGCTCACATTGACCTTTGCCCTTAAAGCCTGACCTCTGTCTGGTCAGGGCTGGGAGTTGAACACATCGTGAGAGAAGACTCCAGCTGCCATGTCGGTCCAGGAAGCATCCCAACGGCCCACGTCATCCCCGGCCCTCAAACCGAGACCGGATATCCCTCCCAAACCGTCAGCGCAGAGCAGCTCCCCTC
Source organism: Ophiodon elongatus (assembly GCA_016806645.1). Taxonomy (NCBI): domain Eukaryota; kingdom Metazoa; phylum Chordata; class Actinopteri; order Perciformes; family Hexagrammidae; genus Ophiodon; species Ophiodon elongatus. Next base: position 258,753 of record JACSYO010000521.1, on the reverse strand, counting down.
CTCTGGGAGACCGGGGCAGCAGTACGAGCCCCTCCAAGGGTAAGGTCAAGAGGATTGTGAACAAGTTTAGCAAAAAGGAGTCAACTGAAGTGGAGGAACAACCCACAAATGGTACTGCGGAGCTACCGTCGGTCAAACGGTTCAAAAGGCCGCCGACGGTCAAGCCCAAACCGGGGCGCGCCAGTCTGCAGCTTCAGATCGGGGGAGAGAAGCCGCCTCCTCTCCCCATGAAGAGGAGCCGCACCGCACAGAGGCCGAGAGCGAGGCAGGGGGGGGAGAAGAGAGAGGAGGGGGAGAAGGGGGACGGTGTGGAAGGAGGTCGATCAGGTACAGTGGATTTTACTTTTTTTTTTTTTTTTTTTTTACTTTCTGTCTTTGGCTTCATTTACTGCTTTTTAATATAGTATTTGACTTTTTAAATATATTTCACACATTCTTTTTTATTTTTCAAAACATCATTTATATGTTTCTGACTGCAGATTGTCGCTGTCACCTGTACTGTCCTGTGTCACGCCGTGCTGTCAACCGAGTTTACTTTGGGATGATGATAAAGTCAAAAAGTGAAGCTCAAGTATTTATTATAGGATCACCTATTAGGGCAGCAGTGGCAGTTGGCACGCCTCCAACTTGACATGGTAAACATCAGGAAGCCGTGTCATGTGATTTCTTGAAAATCACTTCACACACACTGGACCGAGTGTAGTTTTTGAGGTAACTCTTATGAATAAAACTGAAAACCCCCCCCATAATTTTACACGATTGGACATTTGTTAGTTGACAGCAAGAAGTGTGTATGTGCATGTACTTATATTTGCATGCGAGTGTGTTTTAATTTAATTGAAAGTCAAATCTACGGGATAATTGGTCTGAATGAGAACTCTCAAACAGCCAGGTGTGGTTCCTCTTAAAGAATATGAACCAACAGCCATAAACAGGTTCTCTCAGTCAGCTGATCATATGTGTGTGTGTGTGTGTGTGTGTGTGTGTGTGTGTGTGTGTGTGTGTGTGTGTGTGTGTGTGTGTGTGTGCGCGTGTGTGCGTGCGTGTGCGTGTAGAAGATGTTGAGATACAGAGGAATGTCCCCTGAAGTGTCATGTTCAGTTTTGTCCTTACTCAACAAGGAAGCCACAGAGATTTTATTGGAGTAAATATAGAGTTGTGTGTTCCTCCACAGCTACGCATACTGTGCTTTCACTTCGTTGTTTCGGTTCCCCGTCAGATATGAGAAGCCTTGAAAGACGCCAGATTCTGTGGCGATACATCCACATACCACCAGAAATGATCAATAAAGGTTTCAAAAGCCAATATTTTTTTTACTGGACATTATTGCCTGTAACGATTCATCGGTCAGTTATTTTCTGATCAATCGTTTTCGACAGACAATTGTGAAAAATAATTGAGAAGTTGGGGTCCAGAGAATGTTTGACATTTGTATAACCGTCACGATTAATCCAGTATCAAAATAGTGAAAAGTGCAATCCTCTTTATTTAACTATATTTATAAGACGTCTGTATTGGCTAATATGGAAATGTTGGATATTGAGTTGGGCTTTTTTTTTTTTTTAACTTCATCTTCTTTTCCTTCCATATGACCCATTTAACCTTCATCCTCTCTCGTCTCTCTCTTTCCTCCCCCTCTTTCATTTCCTTTTGTCAATATTGGATTTTCTTTGCCCAATGCAACGCTCAAAGCTTCCCATGAATATTTGAAGACCCACTTGCAGACTTGCTGTATTTGCATATTGATGAACTGCTGACTCGACAGTCCAGCGTGTGCTAGTGTGAAGCTGGAAAAAAAAGAAGCTCTATATGAAAGTGAGCCGTCCCATCTGGGGATACACATGTAGGAAAGAAGTGGACAGGAAGCAGCTCAGTCACACCTATTAGCTGAGTGTTTGAGCCTGGAGGAAAAAGTAGCCATGTGTTTCCTTCAATGTAGGAACTAAAACAAATTCCAAGAATTCTACGGTGATTTTATTTTCATAAACGTTTCAAAGCAGTTCATCTGTGTTGCTTCTTTTCCACGCAGCTCCTGACGGAAAAGAGGTGGAGGTTCAGCTGACTGGAGGAGGCGAAGCGGAGGCGGAGCACAGGCCTCACACGCCTCTCAGTCCGAGCTGCGAGCCGAGCTGCAGCTGTGTGTGCCACCTCCAGTGGCCCGGCATGAAACTAATATGGGTGCCCGTGGACGTGGACGATAGCGGGGAGGAGGAGGGAGGAGGCGGAGACGAGGATGAGACCGACATGGAAGAGCACAGGGGGGAGGACGCGGATTATTGGGAGGAGGATGTAGAGGTGGTGACGGGAGGGGAAGAGGTGGACAGGATGTCTGCGATTGATGAGAGTGAAGTGATGAAACTTGAAAAGGCAAAGTTCCACCAATGTCTGGATGTTTTGATCGCCGACGGTAACCGGAGACTTTCGGACCCGGGGCCTCACTCCGTCCTCTCCTCTCTCGCCATCACTCGCTCTCAGTCCCCCCCGGTACCCCCGAAACGGGCTCAGTCACCACAGATTCACTACTCATCCACTCAGGACGAAGAGGAGAGTATTTACGAGATCACACTTCCAGTGGTCAACCTGGCTCCTAAAAAGTCCACGACCGTGTGTAAGGAACTGGATATTCCTCTTATCAAGGTACGCAAACCAGCTCGCCGGTCTAAACTGTCCTACAGCACCTCAGACCCGACATCCGAGTTTCAGACGGACACGGAGCCCATCTCGAGCCCGGACGACGGGCCGCCTGCCGTCCCGCCGAGGATGCCTGTGATTCCCGACAGCCGCAGCCTCACGCCGGTCCACCGGGGCATTCTCTTACCCCAGCCCACGCCGGAGGAGTGGCGCAACCTGCGGCCCTCGTCCCCTAGCGGCCCCACAGCCAGCGGACTGAGCCCCCAGATGGCCGTCACTCCCACGCCACCCAGCCCCCACAGACCCCCGCCTCCACCACCAAAGATGGATCCCAGGAGGCTCAGTAGTGCCTCGATGCAATCGCTCACTCAGAGAAGAGGTTTGTGCCGAACACACGTTATCGTCTTTTGCCTGAGATGAGCTATGGATGATTCACAAATTGTTCATGTTCTGCGCGATCGAAAGCGATGACTCCATTGCTTTGTCTTTTCAGAAGGAGAGGAGAATGGAGGGAATGAAGGAGAGAAGGAGGACACGGCTGAAGAACAGTGAGTCATCAGCCTCACTTTACCTCTTACCTTCATTGTTAAAAGGACAAAGCTGACCATATTTTTTTTTCTTCTATGTGACAAAAAAAAAAACATGAAAAGACCAAAGCCATCCATTAATTGATCCTATTTACAAGTATTATCTGTGTAGCTGCTTCTTCTGTGACTTAGAAATCCATTGTTGTATGAAAGCTACTAAAAACCAATGAGACACACTGTTGCACTCGATATTTCTTTATTGCCGTGCACAGCGGCACTGTAGTTTACTTTCAATCAATCATACACCCACCTGCTGTTGTAAAAACTGACGAGCACACCAAATATGTATTCATCCGCAGCTGAAAATAGTCCCTCACAAACGTACTGTTTAGTCCAGTTTCAGAACAACAGCCAGCGGTTTAAGGAAACTATTTTGCCTTTTTTTATATTTAATTCTTCAGCTGGACTTGGAGCTGAGAGATAGATCATATTCAGAGACGCAGCAACACATTTTTGGGTTTGGGCTTTTTATGGGATTTGTTGACAATAAGAAAGATATAAAATGTCCCCATCCTTATCCTATAAGTCAACATTAGTGTTTTGTGTGTATGGAGTGATCATTAAATGTGCCATTCACTCTTTTGCTTGGATAATTCTGTTTCATATCACCCTTGTTGAGCCCTTCCTCTTTCCATACTTCCTGTTTTAGGCGTCCAGTCAGGAGTGGCTCCCTCAGGAGGGTGTCTTCGTTCAGCTGGGAGTCCCGGCTGCAGGATGGTAAGACGGACACCTGTAACAAACAAAACATGAAAGGACAAAGATGAGTCAGGCTACTGAAAAAGTCACAGTAATGCCTGTAACAGGACACAATGGCTAGCCCTCACCATCATCACTTGTTACTTGTATACTTGGATTTACTAAGAACTTGCTGTTTCCCCACAGAGCCTATGTATCAGACGTACCGCGCCACTGTCATCACCAAGGAGATCCGACGCCAGACAGTTTGTCGCAACATCAGCAAAACGAGTGTGGACTACGCCATGGACTGGACAGCCCGTCGGGGGACTGGTACTGGGACTGGTACTGGGACTGGGACTGCGACTGGTACTGGAAATGGAGGGCCGAGGGGCAGCCCTGTGCCCATGGCGGCCCAGAGCACCCTGTGGCAGGACCTCCCGGCTGTGCGGGAGGGAGGGGTGCTGGAGCAGCTCACCCCCGAGCAGTGCAAGTACCAGGAGGTGAGGGACTGACGTGAGGAGAGGAGGGAGGGGCTAATGTGCAGAGGAGAAATCAATGATGCGAGGAGAAGAGAAATGGGAGATGCAGCATCAAGTTTTAAATCACATCGTAAAATAATAATGTGGCGTTTTTTTTTTTTTATATAAATAAAGATCCACTCCACTTCGCTGTATCACTCGGAGCTGTAATATCATATTGATTCACTACATACCCAGTTCATGAAAGCTTTTACAGTCAACTTTCCAACATCGGGAAGGGAAAATAAATCCTGTTAAGTACAGGAAGTAAAAGATAAGTGATGCATAACATTTACAAGCAATAGTTTAAATGATGATAATTTTCTGATAAACCACCAACATTTACATCCTTAGATAGAAGACTCACATTTTGGCTCACAGGGTGGAGAACCTTGCAAATGTTTTCTACAGGAAACCTACAGTAACGAAGAGTCCCACACCACAGTATCACATTTAAGGCTGAAGTTAATATGTGTGTTGTTGTTTTTTGTCCCTGGCAGAGTATGTTCGAGGTTTTGACCTCCGAGACGTCTTACCTTCGATCACTGCGAGTTCTGACCGACCACTTCCTGAACAGCCGGGAGCTGGAGGAAACGATGATCATCAGAGACAAGAAAACCCTCTTCTCCAACATCCTGAGGGTCCGAGAGGTCAGCGAGAGGTGAGAGATGGCGGAAGGAAGGATGAAGGGAGATAAAAGAAAAGGGGGAAATAGGAAGACGATTGATGGCTTGAACTATCATAAGGTCACTTGGGACAAAGATACCAAGAGACAGGAAGGAAAAGCAAAGATGTAATGAGTCTTTTCCTGAGTCAATCAAAGCCTCGTCACCTTTTCTGTTTAGTGAAACCTTTGCTGTCTGACAGGTTCTTGAAGGACCTGGAGGAACGCATATTCAAGGACCTGGTCTTCCATGACATCTGTGACATTATCCACTACCACGCCCAGCACAACTTCCCGGCCTACATCGACTACGTCCGCAACCAGATCTACCAGGATAAGACCTACACCTTGCTCTTGTAAGGAATTCTCACAAATACTTTTTTTTTTTCCCCCACTAATTTCAAATTTCATGGCATTTGGGAGAACCTTCCTCTCTCTCGTGTGTCGTATTCATCCACAGCGTTTGGGAAATGTCAGGAAAACTAAATGCCACAGTAAGCGTTGATCGTTAATGTTCTTGTTGTTATTCTCCTTTGTCCCTTTCCTCCCTCCGTTGCTGTATTTCACACGAATACGAACATCAGCGGCTGCATTACATACCGTTTAAATGTGCATTTATGCTTATCTACAGGAAGAACAACGCACAGTTTGCTACGGTCATCACTCGTCTCCAAGAGTCGCCTCAATGCCAGCGGCTGCCCTTCATGTCCTTCTTGCTGCTGCCCTTCCAGCGAATAACACGCATCAAAATGCTCCTTGAGGTGAGCGGCATCACAGGAGCACTAGTTAAATGACGTTTTTTAACAGTACAGAACAAATACAGTAGCGGTCTCTTTTTATATATTTCAGTTCGTCTACAGATTAAACAATAACAGAGGCATGTTGTAGGTGCAAAGCTTAGGCCGGAGAACAGCACCAGAGAAACAGTAATCCCTGCACACGGACTCTAAAATATTGATTATTTAAAAAGAAAATGTTTCGGTCCCAATTGGATCTTAGTAATGTAGAAATGATTAAATAATCAGATTGGGAATTAAATGTCGACTTAAATCTTTTCATGGTTGAGTCAGTTCGCAGCAGTCTTTCTCTTTCCCTGTGAGGAAAAAGCTCAGGAGGTTATTGTTACGGTCATGTGACGGCTACGCAACTACAGTGCATTCGTAACCTTTAAATGATTTCCTCAATGGCCTTTACAGAACGCCAGTTCATTCTGTAGAACTGACCCTACAGGCAATAGCCTGAGTTCATCACGGTGTGTTGCCTCGTGGAATGTTCTCATGCCGGCGTAATCTTCCCCGTTCACACTCGCCACTGCCTTGACCTGTGAGCAAACACACGGGCCGAGCCTGCTTCGACCTCATGACCTCGTTTGCATTTAGACGGGAGACAACGTGTCCTGTTGCTGCCGTTTGTCCGTCGCAGAAACAGAAAGTTGCCGTTTTGTCGTTCCAGAACATCCTGAGGAGAACGAAGGAGAAGACGACCGAGGAGCAGACGGCCTCCAAGGCTTTGATTTCGGTGTCGAAGGTAAACGCCCCTCGCTCTTCACCCGCTCTTCTGCCTACAAATCCATATAATTAGACTCCAGAGTGATGCGCATTGCCTCTGGATATTTGATGTCAGCCATTGTCTGAGTGAAGGATCTCCTATAGAAAGAGCTCTGCAGTGACACTGAATCATGCGCATCACCGAGGACAAAGGCAGTGTGAGATAGTTTGCTCAGACAGGGAGACATTTGTCAAAGGAATGAACCCGATACTCCCAATGAGATGCAGCCAGTTCTATATCACGTCAGGTTTCTAAGTGTGGAAAGAAAATAAATCTTGTGTTATTTTATGCTCTCGTCTCTTTTTTCATCATCCCACAGATCATCGAGGAGTGTAACACACAGGTGGGAAAGATGCGACAGATGGAGGAGTTATACCATGTCTCTCAAACACTGGAGTTTGACAAGCTCAAGGTAAACAAACACACACAAAGAAACGTGTGCACGGTTTTTATTTGTCAGTATTTCTGTTGGACTTGAGCTCCCTCTGACATTTATTTTGGAAAAACAAGCAATATGTACCTACTGTTGCCTGCGTCTCCTCCAGGCCGTCCCGATCATCTCCCAGACGCGGTACTTGGAGAAGAAAGGGGAGCTGCAGGAAATGTCCAAAGGAGCAACTCTCTTCAACATGAGGTCAAAGTTCATCCCCGTCTACCTCTTCCTCTTCAATGATCTGCTCATCATCGCTGCCAAGAAAGGGTGAGGGCACAACTGATTGATTTCTAACACCAATAGTGGTGTGGCTCGAGGGATGGCAATGTGTTTGTCTGGGGTCGGTCAGTCCACAAATATCTAAACAACTATTTGATGGATTGGCGGGAAATCATGTACAGACGTCCGATGTGCACAGAGGATGAATCCTAATGATCCATAATGTCCTCTAGCGCCACAAAGCCACATTTTCAAGTTGTCCAGTACTTTGGTTTGTGACCAAATACCTGCAACACAAATGGCCTTCCCATCAGACTCGGGTGTACTTTCTGTTTCGTGACGATCATCAAGTGGTAGCATGCTAATAAGCTCAGCTAAGATGGTGAACATAGAGGAACTATACATATTTTTAACATCAGCATGTCAGCATTTTCAATACGAGCTTGACAACCGACCGCAAAAGCGAAACTCTTTAACAGTGGGTCATCGCAAGTGAATTTAGTCTAAACTTCCTCAAATGTAGCAGGAAGTAGTGTTTGAAGAGAACTGAGAGGAATTCAAATATACCATCACTGATACATAGACGGCAGATACGATTACAAAAGAAGTGCATAAAATATGCATATTATACAAAATGCTCTTAAGCACATGCTTCGGTATTTATCACTGCACGTGATTTCTCCCTTTAAGTCCTTCTTGTTTCTTTAACAGTGCCGAGCGTTTTGTGGTGCTCGACCACGCCCACCGCTCTCTGGTCCAGGTGCAGCCAGCAGACGAAGGCGGGGGCGGCGTCGCCGCCGTAGAGCACTGCTTCAACCTCACCCTGCTGGAGAACCACCAGGGACGCATGATGGAGCGGCTGCTCAAAGCTCCCTCCCAGTGAGTCGCGTTCTTAGTGACGTTCCCGTCTGCCCTCTTTCATGGTGAGCTAATTGTTTCTATGAACAGGTCAGACATGCACAGGTGGATGGCGGCCTTCCCCAACCCGACCAACCCAGACAGAGATGAAGAAGAAGTGATTTATGAGGACTGGGGTGAGGGCACGCACCAGATGCACACAAATTGAAACTACAGTACATGTTTGTGTGTGTTTCATGCCCATAGTTTATTTCTGTGTGTGTGTGTGTGTGTGTGTCAGATTGTCCTCAGGTGCAGTGCGTGGAGCAGTACGTTGCCCAGCAGGCAGACGAGCTGGCCCTGGAGCCCACTGAGATCGTCAACATCATCCGCAAAACCAACGAGGGTAAGAACGAGGAAGAGTTTATTGACTTATCAGACTTCCACAGAGCCGTAAGACGTAAAAAAAAAAAAAAAATAAAAAAAAAAGATTAGAAGAGATCATCACAGACACGGTTATACACATTTCTTCTATTACAGAGCACAGCTCTGCAGCTGAAAGTGACCAAAAGTGATATGAATCTTCTCCGGCGTCAAATCATTTTTATCCACTCGTCCATACAGGTTTTTCGATAAAAAAAAAGTGAAATGTGCCGACATGACATAAATCACATCATTAAAATGCACCTTCCTTTGACTCTGCTCGTTTATACACCCCGATCCTCATAACTGCCTCATTCCTCAACCTTCTCACTGTAGCAGTTCATTGATTTGTTTTTGACTTCCTTGCATGAACGATACAGAAACCACCAATCTTCCCTCGTTTGTTACCCCCCCCCCCCCTCCTACTTCTCCTTTCCCTCAGGCTGTTATGAAGGCATCCGCCTGTCCGACGGCCAGAAGGGCTGGTTCCCCGCAGCAAACGTCATAGAGATCACCAACGAGCACGTGAGGCGGCGAAACCTCCGAGAGCGCTACAGAGTCATGCAGGCTGCGATCGTGGTCGCCAGCAGCAAGACCAGCACCCTGCATTAGGACCGATGGAGCGAGGATGTTTACATTAAAAAAAAAAAAAATAGGGGAAATGAAAGATAAAAGGAGAAGGGTGACGATCACGAGAGATCAGAATAGTAATTATCACCTTATTTATATGACTGGAGCTTGAGTTTGATGATTTACCCCTGAGAGAGACTATGGGAATGTGCATGCATCCATTCAGTAACAGAGACCTGCCTCTTACAGCTGGAGTGGCGTTTACCTCTACTCGTGTGCACGCAGCCCTTCATTACCATCTCCTCACGCACTGCTGTGAACCGGCAGGTTTGAAATACCAACCATTCATGGCAATGGCTTTGTTCAGAATGTAAATGTATCAAAGCTGCTGCGAAAGAAAAGGGTTGGGCGTTTTCCGGTCGGTGCCTCTTATGTCATAGCCGCTGCCTGCTCACAGAGGTTCGATGTGTGAGCCAGAATACAGGATAAACACGTTTTTAAGAATCTTGTTTCAAAAACTCAACGGTAAAAGTAATTTATCTCACCACAAGAACACCTTTTAATAAAAATGTAATCAGGAAGTGCCTTTCAATAACCTCAAAACACTGAACTACCCACCAGGACTTCTCTCTGGATCATATCTTGCACAAGAGCTTTGAACATGCGTGTAAATATGGGCTGAGCTTCCATTATGACGTTTCAGTCGTTGTCCACTATCTTGTTAGCTTGTGTCAGTAGCCATTATGGATTAATACTGTAGCGCCCCCTGCAGTTTGTTGTCTGTAAAGACATGGATATTATTTGTGGATAGATATGCTGTACATGTACAATATGTTGTAAATAATGAGCGAGGGGCATTCTCTCCTTCAAAAAAACGTAGTTGTGATTTTATTAAAAATATGTGTCTTTTTAGATAGAGGCTCAGCGGTTGATCATTTTTATTGAACACTGATACAGTAGTGAGAAAATTACAAGGAAAATGTGCAATACATAAAGGAGGACTTAGAAATAGATTCTCATTGGAGAAAATTAAGGGGTTTTGGTGTCCAAACTTTATGAGCTACCAGTGCAAATAATCCTCAACTAGTGATTTCCATAATAAAAAAAAGAGGTAGTAAAGTCCCTTACAAACTCACCCAGGGACAAGAGGACCCTCAGGTTTAAGACAATCACTGCACGATAGCCAACGCTCCCGTGTCTCCGAGGCTCAGGAGCACGCGCACAGCATCTCCCTCCGAATCTGAGAGCGTCCACGTCTTCACCGCTGAAAGACCTCCAGAGGCGCTCGATCCTCTGTTCGTCTTTGAGTCCGAGGACAGCGAAGACTCACAAACAGACATATGAACATCAGCATTCTTCACCTCCACAAACCCCAAATCCCCCCCGCTGGGTTCTCCATATTCCCTGGCACAACTAACGCTGATGTATCTAACATTGTTTTGGGCACAATCAGCAGTTATTAAAGGAGGAAAGTTCTCAGATCCGTGTTGGGTTTCAGTGTTTGTTGATGAATCCTCGGGATGCTGGTACAGCAGAGGATCACGAGGTCTTGCTGCTGATTTATTGTGGTTTTGGCCCCGGATCCTGTCCTCCTCCATCAGGCTGAAGCCACTCATGAGGGTGTTGGCTGCCTCGAGCTCTGTATCTGACCAACACCTTCCATGCTGCAACTGACTTCGCATACTGGCCTCTCTCGCATACGGCACATCACTACAGAGGGGCTCGAATACTTCCTCAGCCGAGTCCAAATGCAAAGGCTCTTCTTGGTGGTGCAGTTTCAGGAGATTAGTAACGGCCTGGTCCTCCTCCTGGGTAAGCTGGAGGACGACCCGGCTTGGCTGCACTGGAAGGTGGAGAGTGTTTACGTTCAAGGTGAGGCTGCCCAGATCCCTGGTGGGGTGGGGTCCCGATCCGAATGGGTCTGGACGGGTTGGTGGAGCTGGGACGGCGGACATGACCGGTGACGGAGTGTTGAGCTGGAAGCAATCGAAAACCTGACGGAGAGAGAGATGAGAGCGGAAAGAGTTTTAATACAGGTTTTAACGGAAAAAAAAAACAGACAAGAATGAAGTCTAATTACAAGATGACTTAAAGCTACACACAGCAAATTTGAACGTTAATGTCTCACATGTGCATATTTTACCATATTTTATGTCCAACATTAAAAGTGCCAACAACTCCAGTATGCAACAGCTACTTTTACAGGAATACATTTTCTTTTACAGCATTTCTTGTGGCTTCTTGCCACCCCCTCCGTCTGTTTTATGCACTTTCCTTTTCTGTGCTGCTGTCAAATTAATTCGTGAAATTTCTGGTGCTTTCACAAAATACAATATAAGGATAGTATTTCCTGTCAAAAGAAACTGCCTCCTCCTTTGCCCGTGGTCTCAATTTCCTTGCAGCCCCCTGGTCAGGCTCTTAGATCGAGTCTGACAGGACTGAGCCAAACTTATTAAATATCCTCGTCTGTCTGAGCCCCTCTGTAAACATTACTCTACCACCACCCAGAGAGCACAGAGGACAGCCTGAACCCCCCTCATCTCCTCAACACGTTCTCACATGCCTCTGTAGTTTATATTAAGTTTATTTACAGGGTGTTATGACACTTTTAACACCCCCGTGCCTATTCAATATAAACTAGTATTCACATTTATTTGCAATAAATTGCCCATACATCCAGCCTCGGTTTGTCTTTGGATGCACTTTTTAAATTAAATGCAACTGGAAACTGTCTTGAAAATGACTTAACGTGGTCTTGACAGAGGCCCAGCATTTACCAAAACTTTATTACATTTTGTGTGGGAAGAAGAAAAAAAAGATGTCTGTAAACCACCTAAAATCTCTAAAGCGTTAGAGTTTATGATATATTTCCAGAGACTTAACCCCGTGGTTATTGGGGATATGGCTGGGGGCGTTTAGACTTACCCTCAGCTCACTCACTATGTTGGGGACCCTCTTCCCACAGGTCATGGTGGGGTCAGTGTAGAAGAACTCTGCTGGGATGATGGGGAGCACTGGGGAGGAGACAAGTCGTCAGCTTCGACTGCTGCATAAAGTTTTGTGGGTTAAAAACAAAACAAAACGGACTGACCCGTTTGGTTGCTGCAGTCGGTGTGATGGTGCGCGAAGCCCGCAGCCATGTAGGCGGGCATGAAAGAGGGGTGGCGCAGGGTCCTGGTGGAGAGAGGAGGCAGCGTGGGCCGCCGAGACCTCTGAGGAGAAACACGGGGACGTGGTTACAACTCGTGTCCGCCCACGTGGTTGAATGTTGCGTGGTAGTAAACTCACGTCATGCGCTTCATTGCTCATGGTTGACTTCGCTGCTCAGTTTTGTAGCTCGAAGACGGTGAACAAGTGTCTTCCGGCTGGTTGGCTAACTCACATGTTGGTGCCGAGTCACAAACAGTCGGGGGTGGGACTGCTGGCGCCCCCTGCTGGTTCACTTTGGAGACCCCGTTCTTTGGACTGACTTGCATCTTATACACTATTTTTTTTTTTTTACATATATAAAACACCCAAAGTGTCTGCAGAGATTAAGAGAAAAAAATAACTTTGTAAATGCCAGTTTAAACTAAAATATAAAAGTTTTATGGACAGATGTCCTAGTTTTATGAATAGCCCTCTCTCAAAATGTAGAAGCCCATTTAAGTGTTCTTAAATGTCATGCTAAAAAGTTAAGAGCTTGTACTTATGGCCTGGGTGAGTCAAGTGCATTGTCCTATTGATTATGCTCACACTACCAAGGGGAGGGGGGGGGGGGGGGTAGTATTCAGATGCTTAAAAGCACCTGTAGAAATTCTAAAAAGTGTAATACTCCACTAAGGGATATATCCTGCATTGAAAAATGTTTCCTTTCCATAAGGTAATCTGCTGCTGGACTTTAAGGTGAAGCCATTTTTAACTACTCAGTGTAATAGAGTTCTGAGCCAATAATGTTCTTCAATTAAATCTGAAGGGGAATTGGCAATTATAGCAGAGCGACAATTTAGTTAAGTAGTACTTTATTTCCCTTCGGAAATGGATTAGAGTTGTAAAGAAGCATAAAATAGATCTAATGCTCAATCTACAATGACAATCTAATGATTTTGTATTGAGCTACTTGAATGTGTTCAGCAACAGGTCTCCCTCACTAGCCAGCTTTAATCTTTTCACCCAAATCAATACTCCTTTTACACATTTGTGTTTAACTTCCTGTGTCTAAATGCATGTCTGTCGTAGAAGTTGGACACATATTTAATAGACGCAACACTTAAGAAAACTGCTTTATTACATTTCAAATTCTCCATTTAAAAATTACACTTCCTTCAAATTAGGGCAGGGTGTACTTTAGTTCTCCAGAATCCTGGTGTTCCTGTGAAGAGATTAAGAAAAAGTTAACAAAGTGAGACCATGGCTCGTAAATACAGGTTTGAAATGATAAACGGTCTCACCTTCTCTCACAACCCTGTAATAATTGTTAAAGCTATACACTTTGATGAAGCGAGCAGTGGGGTGGATGGCAGGCATGTACGAGACGGGTCGCCTAGCAGTTGTGGTTTCAAGTGCTGCAGTGGGCTTGATGGTGGAACTCTGCAGATCTGCAGCTCAGAAAGATGAGAAATATACCAAATCCAATATGATGAGTGATAACTGATCATGTCCTGACAAGTGAACAAACTACTGCACCTGCTGTGAGCCGTGTAGTGTGGAGGATGCTGCCGACACCAGTCATGTCAGACTCAAACCTAAACACTGAGAAGAGGCGATGAAGACCAGCCACAGGATATGTACACTGTATTATCACCCTGTAAGAAAGAAAACAATGAAATCCCCCCCTCTTGTGCAATACAGCATTTAAGAATTTATCATTTTAACACTGTATTGTGATACATACCTCTCAGTAGAATCATCAGAAACTACCGTACTCGTCTTGCTATAGAAAATCTCATTTTGATAAGTCACATATCCCATGTTGAACTAAAAAAAGAAAATGCAAATAGTGACACAATATGACATTTAGATTAGTCATCCGTTCGGTCGAAGGCAACGACGGTTTTAAATCTGCAGCGGCAGTACCTTGATGGTGGATCCACAGCTGTTGAGTGAAAAAGAGAACAGAGCCCTGGTGCTGTCCGTCTCTTTGGGTTCACAGTCTTCGTCGATCAGGTTGAACTTTGCAGGAACTCCTCCAGTTGGGACGACCAGAGACACGTCAGCCACCACAGTCATCCTCCCATCAGTTGAACACGCTAGAGAAAGAGGCATTAGGGAACTTTATCAACTACACAGAGACCCCACCAGCTCTCAAAGTAAGTAACAGGATGCCCTTACTAATGAGTTCAGTAGTAGAGAACGGACAAGTCTTGATGGTTGAGCTCTGGACCTCTGAGCTCTCACGAGGCCGCATGAGGATCTCGAAGGTACCAATGAAGCCGGTCAACGTAACGTCCTATAAAACACATGCAGCGTCGTCATTCATCTCCAAATCAACTGAAGGACACAAGTCGATGCTTCCAATAAGTCTCATCTCACCTTGTAGCCGTAGCCCCGAGAGTAGAGCGGCACCTCGAGCAGCAGACTCTGGCTATCGTTGTGCATGACGTAGCCGCGCTGGATCGCCAGCTCTGGTGTCAGCAGGTCTGAGCCGATACTGATCTCCCAGAAGTAGTCACCAGGCCGGTGGTCCAGCTTGAAGCTGATGCCAGACTCAGAACAGACGGCGTCAAAAGTCGGAGGAGCTGTCAGACACAAAGCGGGCTGCTCATGGACAATTCAAACATTAATAAAGAGCCAACTATTCCATTGAGTGGACTTACAGACGTCGGTGAGCAATGCCACAATATGCACCAGTTGGTAAAAAGACGCGTTCTCAGGCAAAACTGTCAATTGGAAATTTATGTCCAGCAAATGAATAACTGCATCTTTAGAGTACTAGGAGAAAAAAAAAAAAACACAATTATATCTGAGCTCAGGTGACAGTTACAAGACTTTAAAGTTACTTTCAACAGAACTCTTACCTTCTGCACCACAACAGGGTCGTCAAAAGAAACCTTCAGAGTGTAGCCGAGAGTGTTGTTGGGGTGAACAACTTCAGTGATCGTGTGGTTGATTGCGTTTGTAAAGGGAACTGTGAATTCTTGTCCATTCAAATGAACAGCAGCCAACTGTACGTCTTCGGGGACGTCTCCGAGGTAGACCGTGAACGTGTGTTCGCCAAGAACCGTTTGGTTCTCAGTGAAAACGGGCCGTGGCAGCAGGGGAGTGGACAGAGTCCTCTGAAATCGTAGTCTGGTTTCTACGTGATGCTCATCCGCCAGGATTTGCTCCAAGTAGAGATGAAATGTATAAAACTCATAGAGCTCGCCAGACACAAAGCACTGAAACAGACGCATGCAGAATACACAGAACAGGTAAAACAACAAAAATTCTGATGCTGCTGGTTTTCAGTTAATATTTTTTCTATGGAGTTTAATGTTCTATATTATTTTACAGCAACCTATAATAATATTTAGAGAACTAGGAGTTTTATTTGTTGACCTTGAAGGCATCTGACGATTACTATCGATTTAGACTTCTAAGCCCATTACACTCATAAGTTTGTCTTCTGACCTTCCTGTATCCTCCTTCAGCGTCATAGGGGAAGCTTATCTGGACTGTTGCGTTGTTCTTCTCCACAATAAAGCCCATCTCCTCTGCAACTGGCTGCTCCGCAAGTTCACCATTGAGCCCGACGTTGAGTTGTGTGCTGTGAAGACCGCGGTACGGTGCCTCAGGAGTTTCCCACATCATGTAGCTGCGGTTATCATCATCAGATCCTTGATCTGTGGACATTACACTTGTATTATAGCTTTACTTGTCCAGCAAGGGGAGAAGAAGCCACAGCACTAAAGGTTGTGATACTGACGCGTGGAGCAAACGGCCACCAGGTCGACCATGAAGACAATCCAGCTTTGTCTGGAGAACAGAGTCGCATGGACCGCCTCTACTGGAACACCGTTGACCTGGAGAGAGACTCAAAAAAATAAATACCGGCTTTGAACTCAACAAGACAGATTTATGCGTCGGTGGTTTACCTCAGTGCTGATCGAGTGCGGTTGTCCATACGGAGTACGAAACACCAGCCTGCCATCGGTCACGTCAAACGCGTAGCCCTGCTTGCGCGCGTCAGAGAGGTTCATGGGCGGCAACTGCTCCTCATTTCTCTGAAACATCACCTGCCAGTCTGAGGTGGTGGAGCTATGTGCCTGGGAAGGGATTCAAAGTCTTAAAACAAAAAAAAAGGTGGCACTTTACTGCACAGCATTGGAAATCCATTCAGCTTTTTAAACATACAGCTTCGAGAGACTGCCAGTCATCCTTTATTGTCTGAGGGGAACAGGTGACTTCACTCCTCACAGAGACCTGGGAAGAAATCATAATTGGTAAACATCTGAAACTTTCCCATGAGTTTAAATAAAAACAAAAAAAACACAAGCTTACCTCCATGTAGTTTTCCTCACAGGTAATTTCTCTGGGAGACCAGGGGAGAGAGGGAGAACAGGTCTTTTTCAGAGCATAGGAGTCCTCCTTTCCTTCACGTGTTGCAAGCAAGTTGAAGTTAAATGTGAAGACCTCATCATCCTGAAAGAGCAGAGTAGAAAATACCTAGTCTGTACAGTAAAAGTAAAAAAAAAAATGTTTTCCCTGCAATTTGTACGCACCTTGTTGTCTGTGTGACAGCTGAAGTAAGAGGCTCGGAGCTCCAAGCGGCCCGGTAGAAGGGGGAGACCGACACTGTAGCCACACTGAGCTGCATACTGCTTGGTGATGGTGTACACACCCGTCTCATCTGGAAGACAAATATTACACGAGTACGGAAGGCTTAATATCATCTCCAAATCTGTTCTTGTTAAAGTACAGTAATCCTAGTAGCTCACCAGTGATTAATTAGAAATCCATGCTGGAATTTGAATTGAGACTATAAACAGTGATTTCATTACTTAGATGGTTGCTTGAAGGTGGACCATTCATGTGGAATAAGGTTGGATATAAATTAATAAAATACTTAATTCCCCTCACAGCACGTGTCACCCTGTTTCAGATGGCGATGGCCCAGCATGATGAAGCTATGCAGGACTTACCAACAGCCTCAAAGTGAGATTCCTCCCCAGTGAAGGAGCGATCAACAGCTATCGTGAAGTAACGATCACGACACTCCATATGAAGAGCTCCTATGTGCACAAACAAGGGAAGGTCAAAATACAGAGATTCTATTAATTATTGTAGATCAATGAGCCAAATATTTTAGTTACCTTTGGGAATGTCAGAACATTGTGCGGTTGACCACACAGCCAGGATTAAGGAAACACTGCAAGACAAAAGCACACGTCTCCTGTTAATAAAAATAAAGCTCCATAGACTGTAGGTTGCCCCAAATAAAAAAAAAAAAAACTTACCCAAGACTGAACCAAAAAGCCATAGCCACTGATATGTTGGCAGTGTCTAAAGCTAAGCTAGCTGCTAGCAAACTACACCTGCCAACCAACACGCGCTAAAGTGAACCACTTGCTTCGTATATATCCTGACTAAAGTGGCTGCTGCACCAACTTTTATAAGTTTCCTCACCCATGAGGCTGAAAGGCCACTCTCACCTCAACTGATTGGACGTGAGCTTAATCGCTAACGAGATACACATTTGGTTGTAACGCCTGAAGGCCTCTGATTGGTGAATAAACCGAATAAACCGAAGCTGGTGCAGGAGATGAGCAGCCACATGGTGCCTTTTTGGCCAGGCTATACATTAAGCAAGTGGTTCACTTTAGCAGGTGTGGGATTTTTTGTTTAAGCAGCTTAGCTAGCTTTATACACTGCCAACACATCAGTGGCTATGGCCTTTGCCTTGAGTAAGTGACTTTCAAAGGTCATTTACAAACTGCTGGTTGACATTTTTGCAATTTGTTTGCAATATGTTGGTCTTAGTGTGACCGTGCTCCTGTCTGTGTGGGCAACTGCAAAATGTGATTCCTGATGGTAAGATTTTAAATGGTTATGAGCCAACTATAATAACTGCAAACCCTTTTGACACTTTGTTCATGCAAGAGCTCTTCATATGTCGTGATCGTTACTTCATGATGGATGTTCTCTCCACTGTGAATGAGCCTCACTTTGAGGCTGTTAAGTCCTGCATAGCTTCATTAGGTACAGCAGGTGTGGGCTGTAGTTGAGTGCTCCCTCTTCAACCCCATTTCTTGAGTTCATTCTAGAGACTGACCTGACTGGGTTTAATTGAGCTACTAAAATATAGCCAAATTTAAACTGGTCAGAACTGACTCAAGACATGGGCTTTAAAAGCCCATGGGCTTTAAAAGTCCATGTCAACAAGAGCTCACACCTGCTGTACCTAATGAAGCTATGCAGGACTTAACAGCCTCAAAGTGAGGCTCATCCAAGTGAAGGAGAGATTAGCTGTCGTGGACTAACACGACACTCCATATGAACAAAGGAAGTGTGAAAATGTTTGTTGGCTTAAAAGCTTGCCATTGAGAATATAATCACATTTTGCAGTTGCCCACACAGACGGGAGCAACGTCACGCTAAAACCAAAAGCTTGTAAATTCCCCATGAAAGTCGTGTAATCAAGGCAAAAGCCGTAGCCACTGATGTGTGGGAGTGTCGAAAGCTAGCCTAGCTGCTAACACAAGCTAAAGTTAACGACTTGGTGTATGTGGCTGCTTGTAGTTCAGTCACTAACCCAGGCCTTCAGGTGGCCCACATGTGAATCTCATTAGCAAACAAGTTCATGTCAAGTGTATCTTTCATGGCAGGAAAAGCACAGGTGTAACAAATTACATTAACGATGGCTAATGTAGATTTCTTGGTAAGCAGCATGTTAATATGAAAAGTTACTGCAGATGTTATTAATTCAACCTGCTCTGACAGGAAAATGTCATACCATTAAAAAGGTCTATTACAGCTAATGAGGTTAAGGTTTGTCTGCTTTACCTTCTATAACATATATTTGGCCCTGGTATTTAAGAAAGCTTTTAAAAAGCACCACTAGTTTCTTTTTCAGTTGTAGGTACTTGATGTAGGCAAAGCCAGTGTTAGACTATATAAGTCTATAGTGAATAAATTAAACAATCCCAGAATGGATTACAAAGAGACTGTCTTTTCCTGGGTTCTCATATCTTGTCAGGATAAACAACAGAGCAAATACATTAAATAACTTACAAAGACCAAATTGAAATGTAAAACAAAAAAAGTGTTCATTTATTTAATTCACAGGTCATGTATGAAGAAACCCATGAGCAGAGCGTCCATGTGGTCCACACTGAAACTCCAGATGAGAAGAGACAAGAGGTTAAACATTGAGTTCGTTACACCAACTTTAATGACAGTAAATGCTATATGACTCTCTGTATTTAGGTTTCAATACAAAGTAGATTTGTGTAGAACATTAAGCACAGTGTTAATGAATTAGTTACAGTTTAAATAAAGTTTCACTACCGAGATTTTGGTTCTGCTGTCTCCCAAATTCACTCTATTTGCTTTGGCCTGATTGGAGAACAAATCACACATTTACATAATTAATATGAAATATGAGTCGCAGGTTGACTGGCATCTTTAAAAAAATAATTCTAAATAAAGTCACAGCTTTACACACACACACACACACACACACACACACCTGTGTTTGCAGCTTCCCTGCGTGTGCGTTTGACTGGTATGGACGAAAGGTCCAGAGAGGAGTTCAAAGGGTGCTGGATAGCGAGAGTACTACTCTGGTTTGCAGGGTAGCGACACTGAATTGTCAGCCTGAAACAGACAAGACTTACATCAACACCATCATTTGAAGACGGACTGAGTTCAGTGTGTAGGTGTCTCACCTGTCTCACCTGTATGGAGAGTCTCTGTGTATGAGAGGATCATCCAAAGGCAGAAAATCTTGAAGGTAACTGATCTGGTTTTCATAAACAAGGACGTTTCCCTCAGTCTGAGGAAATATGAGATCAGAAAACACGCCAGAGAGCACATTTAATATGTGGATTTCTATTAATTAAAAAGGTATCTCACAGTCACAGTCGTCCCACAGGAGTCCAGGCTGAAGTTGAACAGGGCTCTGGCGCTGTCCGTCTCCATGGGAACACAGCTGGGGTCCAATAGGGTGGTGCGGTTGGGCTTAGTGGGCGGGATGGTGTGGGTGGTGTCCACTACTGCCACCATCCTCCCTTCAGGCAAACATACTGTCAGAGAAACAATGCGAGTGTCAAGTTTATTAAAAACTAGAACAAAAATGTTTACGCTTCAGTTTGAGCTTGCGGTTCGTACCAAGTAGTTCTATAACAGCAAAGGTGCATTCATGGACAAGAGTGTCCCTCACTTTCAGAGACTCTGCGTCCACGACAGACACTTCCACTCCAGAGACCAGACCCTGCAATGTCAGATCCTGCATGGGGAAAGAAAAGGAGCAAATGTAAATTTTTACAGCAGCAATATGATGGAGTGACAGCAGGATTCTTGTAAAGTGAATTACACTGACAAACAGTCCATTAAATATCCATGATGCATTAAAATCCTCTCTTTGCATTAAGATGTTTTCAAGAAACTAAGAGTGCGTGTTTAAAATCCTTAATTAAGTTAAAAAAACACAAGCATCTGCTAATAATCTTTCTGTGACTCTGAAGAACTGCTCGGTAACGCAGCACAAGGTAAACTATAAAATCCTCCCAGAGATAATGCAAATGTGAAGCAACAACTGAATCATCCACCACAGAACGCGTAAACGTTACGTCGGCTGAAAGACGAGGATTGATCACCACGTAGTTCATCCCAACGCTGTAGCGGGGGATCTCCAGGGTCAGGTAGTCCGCCTCTGCCTCCACCAGGAACCCGCCCATCTCCACCAGGTCCCAGTCCAGTTTGCGACCCCCTAAGAAGAGCTCCCACTGCAGCTCATTCGGGGCCCCGTGGTGCAGCAGCACCAGCAGGCTGCTCTCTGTGCACTTCCCCTGCAGCTTGGGGGAACCTGGAGCTGCACCAGGGTAGATAGGGACTCAACAGTATTTTGATTTAAACTGCACCAGCTGGTCTGAAATCAGTGGCGACTAATGGAGCACTCACCTTTGTATTCAACGCTCGGCTCTATTGTGGCTTGATGGTAAAACACCTCTCCACCGGGTGAGATGTTAAGAAGGAAGGTAAAAGAGAGACTGTACGTCTCATAGCCACCACCTATATACTGGGATTAGACAGCAGGATGTTTCAGATATATAAATAGATAATATAACGTAATAGCAAAGGGTCAGTGTTGGTTAATCTCACCTCTGGGATTATTTTTGGGTGCGACAAGAGGAAACTAATCTGGTAGGAGTGGCTCCCGTTGAAGTAGGAGAACCTGGACACACTCAGGTCGTCTGTGTCCACGGTCCAGGTCAAAAGGTCACCAGCACCATCTACTGTCACCTTCTGGAGGGAAACGTCAGGCGCAAAGAGGCCTAAAGTGACGGAGAACAATCCCTCAGATGACAATGTGTCTGTGGAGAGAGAGAGAGAGAGAGAGAGAGAGAGAGAGAGAGAGAGAGAGAGAGAGAGAGAGAGAGAGAGAGAGAGAGAGAGAGAGAGAGAGAGAGATCAATGGCTGCAGTGTATTCAACACATTTGAAACAAAATCTACCCTTTTATCCCAAACAAGCTCTCATGTTTATTTTCAGTTTTAAAGATAAGATACAGTTTTAGTGATCCTCAGTGGGGAAATTTGGTTGTTGCAAAAGTACAGATAAATAGAGAAAGTAATAGAAATAAATAGTATAAGAGGTATATAAAACTAAAATGAAAATAAAATAAAAAATAGAAGAGCATATGGAGACAAAAATTGCAAGGAAAAAAAAGTGACAAAAGTGTGACTTATTTGTAATTAATTGAATGTTTGGGAGACATCGCAAACAGAATATTAGTTTATAATGTCACAATATTAAAAAGTGCATTTATCTGACATTGACATACGTCATTATATACCAACTGCGTGCAAAATCCCATTTAAAATAATGACAATGACCTCCAATGCAAAGAAAGCTGTTCTTTTATAAGACAAAGCTCTTCAAATGTGTAAAATAAAACTTTAAATATCAATTGTTTCATCGTCTAATGATATTTTTGCTTAATAAATAAAGTGCAGCTTTGCTATGCACCCATTTTATTTTAAAAATCAATACTGAATCATCACCCAGCCCTGATGCACAATCTGTATTTGATAGTTTTTAATCAATTAAATATTAAATATTAAATATTAAATGTATGCATAAAGAAGTAAGTTAACTTACTGTTGGTGAGGACTGGGATTCGTGGGACGAGAGGAGTCTTTAGGTGCCTGAAGGAGCGATGCTGTGTGAGAGGCCAGCGCTCGTCCTCCCACTGACTCATGAAGAACAGATCCGCTGACACGGCCTGGCTGTACTGTCCCCTCACGAGCCCGCTCTGGAAGAAGTGTCAATCAAACAATCAAACTTTATTCACACCGCGCCTCTCGAACAAATCAAATGCATTTCAAAGTGCTTTGCGAGCGATTGCCGACACTAAAGACAAATAAAGTAAAAATAATTCACAACAATCAACATTTACAATGTTGATAACAACAAAATATAGGAAAATACATATTAAAAAATGATAATAGAATAAGTGCAAATGGTAAAAACACAAGGATTATAAAACATAAAAGGCCTGACTGAATAGCTGGGTTTTTAGTTAACATTTAAAAATAGGAATGTTTTCAGCTTCTCAGAGATTCTTTGCTGTTCCAGCGGCTGAAATCAGTCACTCAGAACGTTTTCCAGACATTTTTGAGGATTTATAATTGATTTATATTCCTATAAGTAAAAACATTTGAGAATTGTCATAGAAAATACACAATTCTCTGTGCAAGAAATCTCATTTTTCTTTCTCATCCATCCTGTAAATCATCTTATTGTCCCTCAGATGTTCCCAGGTCAGATCAGGTTTGATCTTATTTGTGTACCTGAATGCGTCCACCACGGGCTCCTGCAGGAATCCTGACCTCCACTCTCCCCTCCTGCAGGCCGATCTTGTATCCCCTCTTTTTATTTTCAGACTCACTCAGAGTTTGGCCGTTCACTCCGATGCTCAAGCCTCTGTCCCTGAACCGACCGTGGACCAACGTTGACAGGACATGAGGGACAGTCCACAGCAGGTCAGACCCATCTGCTGTAGCCTCATCTAGGGGAGAGGGAGGGAGGGAGGGGGGGGGGGGGTCAACACAGGAGACGTTTCACTCTGGTATTTTACAGTTGTCAAATAGTGCAATACTGATAAACAGTACTAACTCAGAGCACAGGCAATGGAGGCGTCAAAAGCTAGGAAGTTGCTCTGGTGTCGGTACAGGATGGTTGCTCTGACAATCTCTAAATCCACTCCCCTCTCCTGGGAAACACACACACACACACACACACACACACACACACACAGTCCAGAAAAATTAAAAAATAAGAAACACCGACACTAAAAGCAGGTATTTAACCTTGAATATGCAAACCAAATCCCCGGTGAAGAATATCGTCTCTTGGTACCTTGACAAAGTATGAGAGACGGGAGGAGTAGGGGCAGCGGAGGGTGAGGTGAGGGCCACGCAGTGAGACGTGGTAGCCCAGAGCAGCAGCCTCTGTCGGGGACAAGACCTTCGCTTCCTCTGGAGGCCGATCGTCTCTGTGGAACATCACGGCCACGTCGGCCTCATCAGCCCCATCAGCCCCCTGCTCAGGGACGAAGGAGCCATAGAGCGAAACATCATATAAAAACATATACAATATACACACATATACATACATACATACATACATACATACATACATACATACATACATACATACATACAGGAAGCAACTCGTTGTCTCTTTCGATCGATGCCATTTACGAACCTTCACATTTTGGGATGTGGTGGGCAGGACAGGCTGCTGGATGGACACCTGGAGAGGACAAAACAAAGCTTGATGTACCTTCACAAATCTATTTAATCTTCCCTCAGCCCTAGCTCATGTTCAACACAAATCTTCACATTACACAGAGTATACACACTCTATAAATATAAATATTTTCCCTTGGATGTGATGACATAACCACGCAGCTTAGTCATTCACCTCCATGTAGTTTTCCTCACAGACGATCTCTCTGGGGCTCCATCGGCCCCGCAGGGAGCAGCGGAGCTGGAAGGGAAACGCCGCCAGCGCCTCGTCCGCCTGCAGGCTCACGAGCCACAGACGCAGGTGGTAGTCCGCGTCTCTCTGCAAGAGGGGAGACAGAGGAGATGTGAGCAATGCAATCCTGCGACGCGTCAAAAGCACGAAAGAAATGGAGACAACTCCACCTGGCTGTGGACGTGACAGGCCAGGAAGGAGGCCCGAAGCAGCAGGTCTCCAGCGTCGTCGATGGAGACGGTGTAACCGCAGAGTGCGGCCTCCCGATCGGACAGGAAGTGGACTCCATGCTGGTCTGGTGGTTAAAGGTCATCAACGGGTCCTTCTTGGAGCTAGTGAGGATTTCTCTGGTGCACATTAATGTCAAGGAGGATAAAGAAGCATACCTTCAAAGTGAAAACGGATCTTCGGGCCCAGGAAGCTGGACTTGACAGAAAGCCAGAAGTGACGCTCGAGACATTTGGTCTGAAACGTTCCTGGAAATATTAAGAATGGCATCAATTCAAAACTAACTTCCAAAATAAGTATATTTTGTAAAGGGGTTCTTTGAATTTGAAAAAGCACTCGTGTGAGATTAGTTAATTCAGATGTTTCAGCGTATACCTGGGACCTTCTTCATTACAAACAAATACATGCAATAGGGCTGGGCATGGATTTAACATGAAGGACATTCTTTGGAATTGTATCATGTTTATATGAAAACTATATGAAAATGATATGCAAATTCACGTAAAAAAAAATCAAAAAGAGTTCATATTTCTGTTTTGTTTTACATCTGTTAATACACTGGTTTGGTGGTTGCGTCACAGTGAGACACAATTAATTGCCTTGCACATACATTTTGAACAATTTGTCGTATTATAAAGCCATATTTGAGATCATAGAAAGTAATATTACTGTGGTAAAATTGTACTAATATCAGCCATATTACTCTTTACACTATAGTTTAGAGTACTGTAGCAAACCGCATTTTCTACATCTTATTCCACACTGATTTGTTGACCTCCATATCTTATATATTTATCCTTTCAGACAGGAGCTCTCAAGCAGTGATACAAAATATATATATTTCCCCAGACATATAAAACTCTGTACATGGGCAGGTAATATATTAAATTGAAAGTAAAAAAAAAACATTTTATAATATATACTTCATGGCTGAAGTATAATATCCAGTTATTTTCCCGGAGCCCCCCAGAGCCCCCTGCCATGCATGATGACGTCACGGCACCTCACCTGTGGGCACTGGAGCTGTGACGCAGAGAGGTGAGGCGAGCAGCAGCACGCTGAAACACAAACACGTCACAGGTCTCTGCATGAGGCTGCAATTAAACAATGCGTTTATATATATATATTTTTTGCTTTTGGAACTTACCCACACAGAATATGGAAAGGTATTCTCATTGTTCAGGACTAACTGGAGGCTGAGTTGGAGTTAGTGTTTACCTTCTGGAAGAGTCGCCATTTTGACTGGCTCGCATGTTGAACAGGAGCTGATTAGCTCACGCCTCCGTTTTCTTTATGAGCACAGCTTGTAATTGACCTCGAAGTTAATTAGCGGAAACTCACACAGATATTCAATGAGATATTTGATTTATTATGTTCAGATATGTTCATACAGTCCTACAGCGACGCTCAGTGGACAAACCGTGGCACTGACGTAAATACACTTTAGTGTTAGGATTATGTTACTGTTATGTTACTGTTTTTATTTTAAGGTTAAATGTGTTATTGCTGGTTTGGAGTAATGTTAGTTTAAATTACACAAGTTGTTGCTTCTTAATAATCGGCCAACAATTTTTGTCTATTATTTATTTTTACTGAAGCCTACAAAAAAATATATTGGCCTACAGTAGCCTTATTTGAAATTTAAAAAAGAATGATCTAAAAGTAGATATTTAGTATTTAGTATTTATATTAAAGTAGATTGAATTAAAAGGCATCATGAAAGGGAAAACTAAACTTTTCCTTTTAACCTTGACGTGACTCAGTGGTGGAATGTAACTCAAGTAGGCTTCAAATTCACGAGGCCTTTATTGTAGTATTATTACCATTTTATGCAGCTTTATTATTCTACTCGACTACATCTCGCAGGCAAATATTGAACTTTTACTCCCCTACATAAGTATACGTTGAGAAATGTATCTGACTGCTTAAGATAAATAGAATAAAATACATTACTGTAAATAAAACTACACAACAGTATATAAAGTAGTTATAATCAGCACAACCACAGCAGTACGGTTGGTCTCCTGTTCAGTGTGAAATACTAATAATCTTCATTGATGCAGAAGACCAGATAAGATGTATGTTCTGTATGTCTACTCATCACAAACACCCAAACTAATTAACTGTACAACAATCCACGAGGTCCTCTTTCTTTTTCTTTTTTCTGAGAGATTTTTACTGAGCAGCTTTCTTCACATTCAGACGACACCAACTCAGTTGGGTGTGAATACGAGGCATTGTCATTTCATGAGTGAAAATCTTATGAACGTTGCACAAATCACAAGCCAGATGGAGACCAGAGGGAGGCAAAGACGAGTCTATCTCACCTCGTCCCCCGATTCAACCTTTCGACCTTTCGCTTTGTATTTGTATGAAAGTGTGTATCGCAAAGATGTCGATGCATTGTAATTAGTTGAAATCTAGGCCGAGAATAAAATACTGAAATGAATGAATTACGTGAGCTCTGCGCAAATCAGCAGGAGGAAGTGCTCCTTGTGAACCACAGGTGTTTAATTAACTCTGACAAACTGCCGGCACATTGTCACTATTTTCTTTTTTTTTTTTTATCATGTAGCCGCAGGTGTGGAGGCGTTGGAGGTGTGCGATCAGCTCATCCCTTCTCCTTTTGCCCGGAGCGGCACAGCTGGACGCCTGCGGGTCACGACATCCCCACTCCTCCTCCGAAAAAAGAAAAAAAGTTACTTAAAGTCAAGTGACGTCACGATTAAAGGCTGAGTAATCAGTGACGGCCCCGTGGAGAGAGAAAAGGTCACGACGCGTATTTTAAAGAATGAGCTGCGATAATTAGACTGTGCTCATCGCTGGTTGACGCTCTTGTTTGACTCGGCTGGCGTGTTTCTTCAAAAGGAAAATAATAATATTTTTTGAGAATACTAAAAAAAACAAAAAAAAAACTTGTTTTCTTGCAGAATACTATTTGTTAAGGATACCCAATACATAATACAAAATAAAAGAAAAATATACAAAGTGTAGATAGGTTATTCCCCACTGTTCCTGGATCATTTTGCAGAAAGGAGGTTTTACACTTTGGCCATCGATGTTACATAATGTGTTTTAAATGTGTCAAATACAAAACAGTTTTCACCTCTGTTGTGTTCGCAGCTTGACATTTAGATGCTCTCCGTGTTTGTTCCCCGCTGACTCAAAGTGACGGCATGGTGAGCGGCTTCATTAACATTTGAGTCACATTGTGTCATTAACAACGCTGCACAGCGGGCGGGCCTCGCGTCGAGTCCAGGGGCTCCCACGCGAAGCGGCCGCGGCTAATCATCGCTGACAAGAAACACCACTTGTTTTAAGTTTTAAAGTGTAATATTTGAAATGTAAAGTCAGTAAGTTACTGAGGTCGGATCTCGGAGAGGTTTTGCAGGAGCAGTTTGGTGCACGTGGTCGTGGCTGACGATGACCTTTTCCTGTCCGATGACACTTCATGTTCACACCTCCTCGCTCCCTCGCCGCACTATTCCTCTCCACCAATCACGTCCCGTTGTTGGCTTGAGGATGAGGAGGATCTGAGGATGAAGGGGCTTATTTATCAGCTGGACGCGTCCTCCTCGAGCAGCGATAACTTTCAGCTCTTCCAGCGTCCCTCTTCCTGATTGGACTTGGAAAAAGGAGAACACACGAGTTCCTCTGTTTTGCGGGATCAGGCGGAGATGCTCGGCTCTCAGGTGCAGGTGCTCCTCGTGACCTTGCTTTCCTCTGCGCTGCTGCTGGAGGTCAGCGGCGCTCCACGCAGAGACATGCTGACTCTGAGAGCAGACCTCGCCAACGACAAGGTGAGTGGGTTTAACACGGGCCCATGGGGAGGTGAGGCACGGAGTTTAAAAGTGTATTCAGCTCCGTTTCTGTCCTCCTTCAGGATCTCGCGTACTTGCTCTTGCTGAAGTTTGTGTCTGAGCTGACGGCAGCGAGAGGAGGAGAGACGCTCCCCGAGCTGGAGGAGGAGGAGGGGGGAGTCAGGGAGGAGGTGATGATGCGGCGACATCTCCCCCTCACCCAAAGAGAGCGGAAGGCAGGCTGTCGCAACTTCTTCTGGAAAACCTTCACCTCGTGTTAATACACACACACACACACACACACACACACACACCAAAAAAAAAAAGCTTTTATCAGTTGTTTTCAAATGTACTTTTTAAGGATAAATTCATCCATGTGTGCTCACTTTGTTGTAACTGGATCATTTTATTGCAAGATGCCAGACATACAGGTGTTTTGTAATGACAGTAAAAAAAGGTTGTATGTTTTGAGATTGACAGGGAAGCACAGTGTCTAAAATACATGTTTCTGATTTAAAAAGGGTATGTTTAATGTTTTTGTCTTAAAGGGGTATTCCAGTGATTTTGTATTACACTCCTGCAAAGTTTTTTGAGAGAACAAGAATCATTAGAATTGAAGCCAGAAGGTCTGAGATATCTTGACTTTAAGTCTCAAGTAAAAAAAAAAAAAAAAACTTTCCCATAATGCAATTTAATTGCATATTTTGTCAGACCCTCCTGGTAATCTGAAGACATTGATAGTAAACTGAACTTAATGTGTAAAAACCAGTGGAGTGCCCCTTTTATGTTTTGAACTATTTGCATAAAAAGTGACAAAACAAAACGATTGACTTGATGACATTTTAATAATTATGTTACTACAACCTGTATTAGGAGAAAATCCACCCATGTGTGCAACGTGCTCTCCCGTCAATGTAACCGCCGTTTCTACTTCAACGAACTGTTTGTTCGGTACAAAATGGCCCTTCTTCTCCGTAAGACGTCCTCGGTGGAAAAGCGGTCTGCTGCGGCTTTCATCCACGAGCTCCAAATCGAAGCAGCTCAGACTGAACACAGCGAGGATGACACATGACTTGGGTGTGAAGAAATAAAAAAAAAACTAAAACGATGTGATTTGAGGAGTATGACACAAGAGTTGGCATGGGCCGGGATTAAAAAAAAAAGAAAAAAATTAAAATATATGACACTTCTGAGCATGAATGAAATGATAACCTTGATGATCAAACGCAGATTAATGCAGTAAATAAATTAAGAGACGTTTTAGCATGATTTAAGAAAAAAAAAAAAAAAAAAACTGAATTCACAGACAATCTCAGTTTCAAAAAAATTGATTATGAAACTGAATGACATCCTTGAGATAAGGCTTTTCAAAGTTCTAGCCCTTTAAGTTAAACAAATACAAAAATCAGGACGGAAAGACAAGAGGGTTAAACACGATCACAAGAAATACTGAAGCAACAGGGAGCGACAACTCGGCCCACACGAGAGCGAGGACGAACAAGAGTTGCACTCCGAAAACCACCATCGCTGTTTTTTTTTCCGGGTAAAAAATACATCACATTTATGTCCGCTATTATTTTTTGTCAAATATAAAGAATGACTATTATGTAAAAGTACTTGTGAAATAAATCTATTCCCCTAAAATAATTTCAAATGAGTATAACTTTAGCGTCGCACTTCCTCCGGATGACACGTGTACGAACTCTTCACATGAGGCTCAGACTTCCAACAATAGGATGCTTTCGAGCCACACCGGTGACCCACACCCTGTTTTCCTAAGACAGAAGAAAGCATTTGACTTCATTGCACCATCGTCTTCAATGTAACAGTCAAGTATCGACCAACAACAAAGTAACAAAGTGTTAAACAAAAGATTGTGTTTCGTAGACATTCAAAAGTGTTATTGTGGATGATTAGAAAAAACAAAAAAAAACAAACATGGCAACAATCCTGTTATGAAACTAAACGTGTTGCCGTGACGTTGAGATGAATGAGGGATTTGTTCGAGCTAATATTGTACGAGCATTTCATACAAGCTAAAGTTTAAAAAAAGAAAAGAAAAAAGGTTACCTACAAGTTCCTTTCCTTCTACATTTCTCCTGCTACGTCTCTGCAAAGATTCACTGCACTAAAAAGGCGACATGCTTTCCCAAACAGTCGGGGGGCAGTTTCATAGTCGAACCGAACCAGCCCGTTATGTACAGTCACAGTTGTTGCATTATGTGCTTTTAAGATGCTTCTTATGAGGCAGTTCTGAAACTTTGACGTGTAGTGTTTTACAAATGTACAGGTCCCATTGTTAAGATAGTTTAGACACGCCTAAATATCATTTAAGCTGCTTCTCTGTAAAAGAAAAGCTCTTTTTTAGGTCTTAATCTGTGATATCCTTCCATACTTTCATTGTCT
Organism: Ophiodon elongatus; assembly: GCA_016806645.1. Classification (NCBI taxonomy): domain Eukaryota; kingdom Metazoa; phylum Chordata; class Actinopteri; order Perciformes; family Hexagrammidae; genus Ophiodon; species Ophiodon elongatus. The sequence goes on along the minus strand of JACSYO010000521.1, from coordinate 228,050 downwards.
TTGACTGATGATAATAATAATAATAATAATAATAATAATGTGCAAGCTAATAGTTGAGCAGTACCGATAAATGTGGAGCCCAAGCTGCCGGCAGGTCAGGCCACTGTCATACTAATACTGAATTAAACCGGACAAATGGGGCAGCCGTGTACCAAAAAATAAAAAATAAAAAATAAGTAAATGAAGTAGGACATCAGAATGAAAGGTGGCTGCTCCATCAGGACTCCATCGCAGAAAAAAAATGTTCCTCTGCAAACGAAATTACAGCTGGACACCAACAGAGGGAACTCGAGCAAAGTTTATGTCGTCGTTGGAGCAACAAAGAAAAAAATAAAAAAATAAAAGAGAAGCACCTCACAGGTCAAAGCAGGAGCACATCCTGTCTGCGACCATCAACAACGTGTGCGGCGTTGCGAGAGTGCCAAGCGGACCGCTAGCAGTCAGTGGAGATTTTGGCCGAGAGGTCCTGGATGCGGCAAGCGCTGCAGCTCTTACACAAGATGTGGCCGTCCAGCGGGTAGCAGCCTCGACCCTCGCCTTCAGAGGACAGCAGGAGCCCACATTCCTGTTGGACAGACACTTTCAGTAAACACTCATGTGGACTCATCCCGTAAATACGTTATGTAAAAACTGTAATGAATCCAGCAAAGGGGGGCGGGGCACTCTAAACCACTGCTTTTACTGGAGAGAATATGGTTAGTTAATCCTACTCTTTTGCAGAAATGTTGCAGAAATCAAAGGCTTTAAGCACCTAAATAGTTTAATAGAGCTTCAGAGACTCTGTAATTCAGATGTGTAGTTTATTTATGAATAAATGTGACACCAGTGATCTAAAATATAAAAAAGAACTATTGCACATTGGTGTTTCAAATTGAATGTCCTTTATTCTTCAACCAAAACTTAAGACTCACTATAAACCCTCAAACCTATCAAATAAGAAGTTTCAAGTCAACAAGTCCTGATGTTTCCGGTGTGTTGCGGTACATAATAAATGAAGTGGACCCACCTCACAGATGTAACAGTTAACATGGAAGCTGCGGTCCAGAGCCACGATCCTCACCGTCTCCTCCTGGCCCTGTTCGGGCATGATGGGCTCGCCGCAAACTGAACAGCGAGGAGCGTACTTCCTGTCGTGGGAGAACAAGCATTCTCTTCACACCGCAGCTCAAAGAGGCGGAATCATGGACGACCAACGTGGCGCTTGAATGTTTCCATACCTATGAAAGTCGTCGATGCAGTGGATCTGAGAGGTGGCGTCTACGGTGAAGGGCACGCCGTCCAGGCAGCAGTTGCAAACCACACATGTGAAACAGCGAGGGTGGTAGGCCTTTCCCATGGCCCGCAGGATACGGTCCAGGATGGGCTTGGAGCACTTTGAACAGCGCTCTAATGTACTCTGACAAGAAAAGCAGAAACAGGTGTGTGTGTGTGTGTGTGTGTGTGTGTGTGTGTGTGTGTGTGTGTGTGTGTGTGTTTGGATCAGAATGAGGAAGAGAAAGTACAATAAACCAGGATATAAACACAGATCTATTCATACTACCGAGAAACAGAATGAATGCTTACAATGTAACAACTCTCACAGTAACTCTTCTTGTCGAGGGCGTAGAAGGGTTGCCCCCGGAGACGGGCGTGGCAGGTGATGCACGTGAAACACTCCACGTGGAACACCTGCTCCATGGCGATGCAGCCACTGCCGTCTCCGACCACGTTGTCCCCACAGCGGGCGCAGCGGCCTGCAGGGCCATATAAAGTATGTTTATTTTGAACGCCGGCATATAGGTTTTAAGTTTATTAATTTAATGAGAGGGGACTGTACCAAAATAGTCCTCGACAGGGGGGTGGTTCATATCATATACCAACTTCTTGGTAAGTCGATCCAACTCTTCCTCTGGCCTGGTTGTTGCTATCCCCTGCTGGAAGAGAGGACACAAACAAAGATCAGAAACCATCCCTTTCATAACCAACTCCTTTAACGGCAAAGTTATTGAATATTTATGATAGTAGTTGTACATTCAACATTTGGTCGGATTCATAATTTGGTTAAGATATTAATTAATTTAGAGGTTATGTTCTTGTATATGTACATATATATTTTTATTTATTTATGTACATATATATTTTTTTTAATTTATTTATATATATTTTTTAAATTTATTTATATATTTTTTTTTATTTATTTATATATATATATATATATATATATATATTTATATATATTTATATATATATATATATATATATATATATATATATATATATATATAAAAATAATATTTGCAATGTTTGGCTGCTTCCGTTGGATGAAAACAGTTTTGCAGAAAAGCCTGTTGACATTTCTCAAAGTAACATATTGAAAAAGTATTATTTTAATATAAAACGCATTTGTCATACCGGCCCTAGTATATAAAATTGTCAAATGACACCCGGCCCGATAGTATATTTGTGTGTCTGTTTTTTTTGTCAGTAAAATGAATGCTCACATACAACCCTCAAACAGGCTGGAGATGTGTACACGTGTCTCTACGTGTCTCTACGTGTCTCTACCTTGCTGGACTGATAAGCAGGACTCTGCGCGGCCCCTGACCCGGTCTGATGGTTTTCCATCCCTCTCTTGGACTGTGGGACCTGGAGAACTCTCCCTCCAGGTCCCGAGCTGCTCCCCTTGTACACCACCTCGGAGTGCATCTCCTGAGCTTGCGAGCCGGGGTGCGGCGGGTACCAGCCCTGTGGACTCGTCTGAGGCGGGGTCCGTGACACGTGCTGGCGAGGAGGGGGCGGCGTGTAGGCCTGTTCGGCCTGCCTGCCCGTCTGAGAGTAGGTGACCGGCTGAGCCGTCTTCACCTGGACGCTGAACCTGGGCCCGGAAGGAGTTGAGGAAGTGGTGTAGGAAGCCGGGACGGGCTGAGGGTAGGGCTTAGGGGCCGAAGAGGAGGAGTAGTAGTCCGGCTGGTGGGAGGTGGAGTACTGCGGGGCCTGGTGCTCGCTGGGGTAGCGGGGGGCCGGGTGGTATTGGCTCTGGGGATGAGGGGGGTAGCCCACGGAGGGCCGACCCTGAGGAGGGCCTGCAGGCTGGTAGTGTTCCCCCGAGAGGTACTTGTTGTAAGGCACATTGTCGTACAGCTGTGGGGAGCCAGGAAATGCACACAATTCATTTTGATTATGAAAATATGGAGGCAAATGTGCGTGTGCAAGCTCTCAAATAATGCTTCCACTTGTGTATTGTCCTACTTGTGCGCTGGAGTCCTGCGGGTGGCTGTCCAGATCAGCGAGCATGCTGGTGAGGGAGTCAATGTCAGCGTCGATTTTAGAGTGATAGCTCGCTGGCTTTTCCGGACCGCGGTGCTAACAACACAAAACAACATGTAGGTCCATAAACGTGGCTCGACTTAAAAGTGTAGATTTTTTTTATCGTCAGCAAAGCGACATAGAAAAATAAAAATGAACCCACCATCAGCTCGTAACTGTCCATGTGAGGGCTCCAGTTGCGGTCTTCTTTGGGACCATGGGGAGGGGAGTAGTAGTGATCGCTAGACGAATGATGAACGGGCCCACCTTTAGGTGAGAGAGCAATCAAAAACAAATTACCCCCCAAATAATGACTAAATTCTTTAAAAAGAAAACAGACGATTTTAGTCATAAATAAATAATAAATAATAATTATTTATTATTATTATTATTATATATTATCTATAAATTGTATTGAGGGCTTGGAAATAAGGGGGAAAAAACCTGAATGAAACACTAATGAAAACACACATTATAACTGTAAGGAAACTTGTAAATGTTTGTCCAGTCTGGATAAAGTGGAGTAAATCCTTCCAAAAGCTGAACACATTAAATACAGTAAATAAAGTGATGCTATCATTGAGTTATTTGAATCTGAGTAGTGAGGCAAGTATGTGACTAGTGGTCTTCTTACCTGTGGGTCCAGTAGCCATGTACCTGTTGGCCATCCCTCCTCCTCCTCCTGCTCCTCCTCCTGCTCCTCCCCCACCTCCTCCTCCTCCTCCTCCTCCTCCTGCTGCTCCTCCGTTCTGGTCATAGGGGCCATATTTTGGCCGGAAGTCAGACGTCCCCTTCTTGTTGGGGGCTCTGTAGATTGCTGACCCAGCAGAGTGAGACATCTGGGGGGCGGCACGCTCGGGGCTATCCAGAGTCCTCGGTGGAAGCCAGGTGGGACCGGACATGGCAGGCTTCTGAGATCAAAAAGGGAGAAAAAGGAAAATGTTGCTCTATTAATAAAGTTCGTATTATAATATGAATGCACGACGCATGCATTCCTCCGTATCGACTCATGAGTATGCATGATTTTCATCTTCCATCCATAACTTGCTCGAGCACAGATGTTTCTGCTGCGTCTGTTTATGTCAGAGGTAACCAATGGAAACTAAGGGATGCTTCACACTTCGTTTCCTATGGCAACGGGGACACACGGAAAGAACAATAGACTGTGTTGAGGAGCAGGAAGAGAGCGGCCGTTCTGATCGGCTCGGGGATTTCCAGCAGGCTCGCACACTGCCTCTAAAAACGTGTGTGGTTTTTTTTTTTTTTTTTTTGCTTAGTGAGACAAACACTCGCGCAGAAGCTCTCCGAGCACACAAACTCATGCACAGACACACAAACAGGTGCAAATCTGCGCCGAGCCTCGCCTGTTTGTCCGCCACAATGGTTATTGTCTTTGGGTGTTTACACACTGGTATCATTGATTTCCAAATGAAGCGGAGACAAAAAAAAAAACGGCTACAGGAAATGTTGTGCAATGATGTGTGTCTGTGTGCACGTGAACACCTGGCTCGTAAACAATATGTTATGTAGTCTCCGTGGGATAAATAACAACGCCGCGGCTCACAGCTGAGCCGACAGAAGGGCCGACTTGCACCTTCGGGCCTCCGTTAAGACACCGATGGTTGAGGACATGCTTTGAAGTACATGACAGGGATGCACAGGAAGTGTCACAAATGACCTAACAAAAAAAAAAATACGATCCTTAATTGAAGACAACAAGAAAAGAGGTTCGCTAAACGAGGTAGTGCTGATTAGTCCATTTTTTATAATGAATAACCAATATATCTTTTTTAAACTGAATACTACTGGGGCTTAGACTGAGTGAGGCATTTCAAGACATCCCTTTGTGGTCTGGTGGACATCTGGCATTACATTTAACATTTCATAGAGTTAACCATTAACAGAAAAATATATAGTTGAATCGTCAATATCTCATTGCACAAAAGAAGATTGTTATATCTTTTTTCGGGGAGCCACTGTGTGATTGACAATAATTAAATGGAAGCAAGCCAGAACAAATAGTTATTGTCTGAGTGGAGAATCTCCCAGCCCACTCAGACTGATTGAATGAGGGTGGTGTGGCCGTCATAAATCCCTGGTAAGAGGATTATAATGATGGATGAGAAGATGATGTAGAACACGACATTTAAGCCTTTTGGGGTTTGTTTTTCCACTTTTATTATTTCTCTCCATGGGGATGTTACAGTTACAAGTAAAACTCTGCAGGATCAGCATGAAGTTGACTGTGGTTGCACAGAGACCACGTGGAGGAAAGAGTGACCAACACTTCCACTACCGACTTGATTTCAGCCTCATGAATCCGGACGAGCACACAGTCAAATCCGAGGATGTCTGGGCCAGGAAATCAATGTCAACGGGTTTATCGCCGGGTTTTCATGTCAATAGTGAGTTTTTTTATTAAAATGTAATTTACAAAAACACAAATCGTGTGCATTTGTCAACCTATTGTCTCGGCTGGACCTCTTCTTGGACCCGAAGGAGTCCAAGCAGCTCGTGAAATGTCAAAATTGATGACAGTGAAAAAGAATCAAGCGCGCGGGAATAAACAAAGACGACATCCGGTGTTTTCTTTTTTCAAAATAAAGGGTTCATACCTTCAGCGTTTCGGCAACACGTAAAAAAAAAAATAAGATTTAAAAAAGTAAAGCCAGTGCAACAGAAAGAAAGAAAATACAATGTTAAACCACGTCATCCCCATGTGCTCATGTTTCTAAGTTATACACAGTTATTGTTAGTCTGTGACACATTATGCTCTTTTATTTTGAAGGCAAGATGCTCTGGCTACCTTCACACATTTGACACAATGCATCTTAATGTAGCGACGTCTTGTTAAATTGTACAAAAATAACAGAAGATAACAGGATTCACGCCTAAATAAATACAAATAAGTAACTTAGATACAAAAAAAAAACATAAATGAACAGAAAGTCTCACCGACATTAACAAAACCCATTAGCATCTCTTACCTTATCACAGTACCTTTACTCTCCTCTTCCCTTCAGTCTCATCTACAGAACAAGAGCAACATAAAATGGGTAAAACAACTCAGACATGATGGTATATGTTCCTCTTCCTAACGGTGACGTTACGTCTGGTGCGAATGAATCACGTTAGAGACGAACTGCTCGCTCGCTCGTGCAAAAATGTCCTTTGTGCGTCACCTCCGTGTTTAAAACACACCGCGCAAGTAATACAACGACCCGCAAATGAAGCATAATCAGCGATAATTAACTTTAATAACAGGGTTGTTTACTTGTTTGCTCTCCTGTTTTGAACTCGAGCAGAGCTCGTGCCTTGCCTCCGGAGGGGCTAACTTCAGCAACCGGGGAGGAAACAATGAAATAACCGACACCTACCGCCCGAAACGAGCCCCGCAAACACGGCGTGCGCCTCCGTAAACATCCGAGGGCCAGAGAAAGTTGCCCCGAGATGGCTTTCTTTTAGCTTTAGCGTCGTTAACCTACTTTGTGACGGATCCTGAGGCCTTCAGCAGCGGCGGCAGCTCCTCACTGCATTCCCGATGTGTGACGTAACTGCTGTCGCTCTGTGTGTGTGCGTGTGTGTGTGTGTGTGTGTGTGTGTGTGTGTGTGTGTGTGTGTGTGTGGAGAGAGGTGGGGGGTCTGTCACATACGTTTATGAAAAATATAAGTATAAACAAAACTCGACCATACTATAAATACTAGCCTATTCACTTTGTATTATTATAAAATACCCATAATCATACATGACATGCAATTTTTTTTAAGAAAGAACCCCAGATTTATTTAGTTTTTTTGGGGGTGGCTGAATTTTCTGTTTAAGAAATAGCAACCTCAGACTTTTAAAGTAAATTGAAAATATTTGCCAAATAATGAAATAAGGCTAAAGAAAGCTTAATAAAGAAATACAACTTAACTAAAATGGTTTCTTCAAGAGGGCATAAAAAAAAAGCCCAGACAAAAAAAATCAACCCCACAATAACATGAAATATTCAATTGTGTTATAGTGAATAATAGTGAATAATGATAAAAATCTCAAAAGGAAATACTTGTGGCCAAGATACATAGTGAAATAAATACATATTATATATATATATGTATATATATATATAAATACAAATACAAATACATATAAATATATATTGCACTTAAATAAAAGTTAGAATAAAAGAAAAAAAAAAAAAAAACATTGGATCGAGAGTACAGAAAGGTGTTGTTATGATAAATACATGCATGTTCACAAACTGTGAACATTTGCTACCAGATGCATGCATATTCTTGACAGTATCCATTTTACATTTTGGGAATACACTTTATTTAGCATTCTGCTGTCAAAGTTTGATTTATGTTTGTAGTATATGAATAAGGTTATTTTATTCTGGGTTTTGAGGGGTAAGCAGACAGTTTGGTATCAATGTGAATGTTGTTTACCACCCTGCAAGCAGCAGTGAGTATGGAGGTCAAAGGAGCTTTATTATTTTGTAGTTCATGAGATTTGGGTCAACTGTCCCTCTCCTCCTACCCCCCTCCCTTCTTCTCCTTCTCCTTCTCCTTCTCCTTCCTCCCACTCCACCCAGCACCATGTTGGAGGCCCACCGCTTTCCCCAAGGCACTTCTTCAAAGGAAGCGTTTCATAACTTTATTATTTATTTTTTCCATGTCTCTCTCTGCCAATACGTGGACAAACGCCCGAGGCTGCTCCCTGGGATATCCCCGCTTCCTCCTCCTGCTCCTCCTTCCAGCAGCCTGAGCTTGTTTGCCCTTATATGTCCACAGTGCTCCGCAATCACAGGAAGAGGCAGTTCGAGCAGATCTGTTGTTGCTGTAGGAGCCATCAACATCTTTGGCACCGACTGGGGGATTTGAAGTCAAAGCACGCCTTCAGCCCATACATTATCAGAAACACAATATGGTTCTGTCCAGGCAACCAGGAAACCACAAAACACGGGGAATCCCTGCCTTTGTTCTGCTTGACGAGGACTGACAAGCAGTTTAAAAAAGATTGTTGAAACATTTTTTCTTTCCTCTCGAAATCTCACAGAATTTGTTTGTTCTTCCTTTTCGGAGTTGCAGAAGGTTTCATTACTTTGATGGAGAGCAGCGTGTTGATGAAGAGCCGGGTTTCTGACGGGCAGTGACAGACGGGTTAACATGCAGGAAGTCACTATGAGCGCGGCCAAGGCTTGCCAACGGGATGGACTCGATGGCTTCCGCCTATTGGTGAACCTGTTTAGTAATGTTCTCACTTTTCCTCAACCGCCCCCCTCATCCGTTCCTCTCACAATGACTGGAAGTAGCCGAGACCTACATCTCCCTCTCTGTTTTCTTAATCGTTGTTTTCCTTATTATTTTTTTTCTTTTTCTTTTGCCAAGCACACAACTGATCGCACCTCCATTCAAACAAATAAAAACACAAGGACACGCGCACTGGCTGTGCACCCTGAGTAAGCTTTACTTCCGAGTAATATTTTTCAGTGGATTTGTATCCAAACATGGTCATGTTGTCGGGTTAATTTCACATTTGACACGTTTGCTTTTCATAAAACGTATCTATAAAAGATATTTTTACAAGTTGCACCCAATGCCCAAACTAGTATCTTTTAATTATTGTACACCCCATTGAAGTGTCTCCTTGCTCTAAAATAGCAAACACTTCTTTTTCCTATTAACTACACACTTTGTACACTTGGTACATGTTGTATAAAGGAACAGCAGCTCAAAATGAATTACAGAATTTCATATTTGTCTTTGGTGGTATAGCTGACATACTCAATCTTAGACGTGAACATTTTAATAATTTTCCCTTTATTAATCAAAGGTCCACTTGCTTCATCCTGCAACCCTCACTTCTTGTGCAGGCTGCTCTTGTCTTTAACTCGATCAACCTCTCCTCCTCCAATGTCTCCTTCTGTAAATTACTTTGATGTGAAGGAAATTCAGTTCATAGTTCATAGTTTGCGGAGCCTCAATTAACTGTCCTGTTCTCCGTGAAAACACGGCTGCACTTAGGATGAGGTGACTTTCCACTTGTTTTTTTAGTTATTCATGACCTCTGAGCCCTTGTCCCCTCCCTGCATTACCCTCCTTCATCCCTCCATTCCTCCTACCTTGTCTCCTGCTCGCTTTATTATTGACGGATGTCCTGCGCTGGCATTTTCATCCATGTCTCTGAGCAGCTTTGCAGGATGCATTCAGAAGCGTGTGTGCGTGTGTGTGTGTGTGTGTGTGTGTGTGTGTGTGTGTGTGTGTGTGTGTGTGGGGGGAGGGGGTGGGGGGGGGGCAGTTCCTGCACATCTGTCGGCTGCATTTCACCCTGATGGGGCGGAGTAAAGGTTGTTTTTCACCACCAGGAGAAGGTGTCTCCCATCTAGAACGATCACTTTGGTCTCGCTTCCTTCCTTTTGGTCCTCATAACACGACGCCTCTGCTCTCGGGCAGCAGGCCAGAAGCTTCCGGACACTGTTGTGGAGCACTTGCTAATGCCCATTTATCTGAACCGGTCAACTCAGCATTGACACAGATTATCTTTACTTCCCATGTTTTAGAAACTTCCCTGACACATTGAGACATTCTTGAGGACTCTTGTAACAAAATATGAGTGAAACTTGAATGAATATTGAAAAAAAAAAAGTCCCTTGGTGAGATAGAATCTCAATGATGGGGGCACAGCTTGTTTATCCAACAATAAGTTGGTCTTCCAGCTTCCTCTCAGACGGCTTCCTCTGTCCTGGAGAGGGGCGATGGGGAGGAAAGCGTTGGTGGGGGGAGACTGGTGGCTTACCCCTGGATAGCCAGGCACGTACCACCTCTCCCCAAGGGTGCTCATATTTATTTTTTCAACGTGGCACAAAAACACACTACGCTTTCCTGCCATTACTTTGCTCAGAGCTATGGGGGTTTAGAAAAACTAATAGGCCACTAAAAATACTTGGAGCCGGGGGCCTGGGCCTAGGCTTTTCCTGCGTTGCTTCCAGTGGACGCGTGGGCCATTGAGGAAAGAGGAAACAAGCAGCCCTGGTTGTATGGGGGCTTCCTGTACGACATTATAAAGAGTTCCCTCCCGTCAGCCTCCCCTCACAGTGCTGCTCAGAGCCAGTGGAGACGGAGGGTGAGTCCCTGCTCCAGTCCTTTGATTGTAGACTCAACACAGAGCCGGGGATTTGACATCAGCGCGGCGCACGTTAGTTCTCGTCCCTGCTGGTCGGGGTGAGTTGGAAAATAATTTCTCAGTTTTTTAAATATTTTTAATGTTCTTGCTTTCACTGCTTGCTTGAGTTAATTGTTTGTTTTTATCCGGAGATGTTTGTGTTTTTTTTTGTTTTTTTCTTTCTTAATGTGGGACTTTGGTTGGTTGAATTTGAGATTTTTCACAACATTTTCAATGTCTCCATGACTTCTTTGTAATATCTACTTCGCTGCATTTTGCAACGCCCTCGATGTCTGCAATAATGTGAATGGTAGAACATAAGTATTCATATTAAAGAGTGGATGTTTCTTATTTCCTTCCTCGTGCAGGTACGAGTAGGGAGCTGGTCTCACCTAACTGATGTGTCTGGGACACTCCAGTCTATTTATTTCATCAATTACGCATAGGTAGGTCATTATTATGCACTCTAATAAATAAAAAAAAAACAACATATTCAAGATTCCCATTCATACACGGTGAAGTCAAGTGATGTGCATTGGTCGGTTGCCTCATTTCGTAACGCCTTCTCCACAGATACAGATGAGCGTGATGGAAGGATTCAGGGTCGACGGAGCGCAGGAGATGAGGTCTTCTGCTCCGGCCGAGGGATACGTGAAGGAGTTCACGCGCCACTCCAACGACGTGCTGCTCAACCTGAACGAACTCCGGCACCGCAACATCCTGACTGACACCACCCTGGTTGTCGGCAACGTACATCTACGAGCGCACTGTGCTGTGCTCGTGGCCTGCAGGTTGGTGCAAAGGACAATGGCTCGGCACAAAATAGTCCCTCTGCAGGAGTGTTGCATGTTTTACTTTGCTTTCCTTTTATAGATGCACTCCTCTGTATGTTCTTTTCTCTCTTCTTATGGTTTAACTCATAACTGTTGTTCAACTTTTCCTGCTTTCCAACACTGCACGTGATCCAAATAAAAACTCAGAAGAAACGCGTAGCTTACATCAAATATTTCTGCCTTCCCCTCCCTCCTCTCAGCGGGTTCTTCTACTCGCTGTACTCCCGCCGTGTTCTGCTTCAGGGGCGTGGCGGCGACGGGGAGCAGCTCATGACCGTGTCCCTCCCAAACACCTTGGACCCGTCCAGCATCTCCCTGCTGCTCGACTTCATGTACACCTCGCGCCTCCCGCTGACGCCGAGCACCGTCCCCGGGGTGCTCACGGCAGCCACCTACCTGCAGATGGACCACGTGGCCGATACCTGCCGGGATTTCATGCAGCTGCACTGGTGAGGGGCCGGGAGGAACATCTGTTGTCAGGCCAGGAGAGATTAAATCATGAATCAGGCATTCAAAACTATTTTGAATAAAAACATGCAACGTGATTTTAATGTGTAATCTTACATGTTTTTTTTTCACTTGAGTGGTTGACAACTTCTTTGTTTTTCAGCAGGGAGAAAATGAGTGCAAGACATCCTCAACCGGAGCTGGACTCCAGGGTGTCTGTAGCCTCTGTGGCCCCCGGAGGAGGGGACCTGCCCAATCCAGGACCCCAGAGATTACTCCCAACAGCAGTGGCAACAAGGTAGGCGGATTGTGTGTTTAATTAAAAACCATTAAATGAGCTGACGGTGGCAGAAAGTGCCTTTTTATCGGGTTTTTGTCACAGATTGTCACAAGTGCTGCTGCTGTGGTTTGTGTGCCTTGGTCAGGTTTAGCTCATTACAGCACTTCCTTGTTGTTTCTCCTGCAGGGTCCCTGCGGATGTCGGGGCCTCTCTCAAGCCGGGGGCTTTCCCGACCGGCCAGCCCGGGTCAAAAGAGCTGAAAGAGCCCGAGTTGCCCCTCATCGGCACCCCGACTCCATCTCCAGACAGCCCCGCCCGCTCCAGCTGCCAACCGAACTCTCCAGCAGAATCCAACACCTGCAACAAAAACCTCGTGGTGAGTTTAAAGAGGATTTTAAAGTTATTCATTCCGATATCAAAGCAAGTGGTGGTCCATGTCACCGCAGGGAAGTTGTGTTTTAAATTCAAATTGATGTAATTAACTGGACTTTGTTTATTTCTCCAGAGTGACATCAAAGCCACGCCGGACCCGAAGGCATGCAACTGGAAGAAATACAAGTACATCGTCCTCAACCCTCTCTGTGATGCCACCACGGTGAAGGAAGAGGAGATGGAGGAGGCACAAAGTCACACATCACCCGTCGGCGACAGGATGGGCTCGACACCCAAAGCAACAGAGGCGTGGTCTGGAGAAGTGCCTGGTCAGATTGATAGGTAAACTGGGAGAATTATAACACTTCTTCACTTGCATTCAGAGATATTTACTGCCGACGTTTCTGTACAGAGACCTTCATCGGGTGACTTAGTTTTTGGTTCTGTATTGTCGACCCTCGGTATTCTTCTACGCACCTGTCGACATGCTGGTGTGCAAACGTTTGCTCTTTGGAAGAATTAAAATTATGAGATGAGAGAGGAAAAATAATGCAACATTGATAAAATGATGAACCTTTCTTCCCCAGACAGGGGCAGGCCTCCTGCTACGAGGGTTCTGGCCGAGCCCCTCCCCTCGGGCCACCCCCCTCTGTGGATCACCCAACCGTGCCTCACACTCACAAGCAGGGAACAGGTGAAAACCAAAGCTCTTTCATAACGCAGACAATTTACCCTGAAACGCATTATGCCTTTTATATATATAAATATATTTTATTTTTCCAATATTTTCATGAATATATATTTTGTCTGCCTCCCCAGTCTCCCCCTGCACCATTTACCCAAACCTGCACCCCGCCGGTCCAGAAGCAGCCCAACATGCAATCAAGCGTGAGAACTGCTATGTGCCCTACTGTTACTCTGGCAACCTTCAAGGAACCAAGACTGTCTGCTCAGGTGAGGCTTTAAAAAAAACTAAAACAAAAACTCTTTCCCATTCTCTTTCTTTCTGTAAAACCAATGCCTGACGCCGACCTTTGACCCGGCAGGTGACAAGCCGTACCGCTGCAATGTGTGCGGCGCCCAGTTCAACCGACCGGCCAACCTGAAGACTCACTCTCGCATCCACTCGGGAGAGAAGCCGTACCGCTGTGACACCTGTGGCGCTCGATTTGTCCAGGTGAGGGTTAACTTATGTGTGTGTGTGTGTGTGTGTGTGTGTGTGTGTGCGCGTGTGAGCGCTTGAGGGAAGAGGAAGTGCATAAAACAGGTGTCAGAGAACAGAGTTTCCTCTTTTTTCTAATAAAAGGTCTTGTAGTTGCATGTCATGTGGAATAAATGAGATAGTTTCTAACCCAGTCTGCTCAAGAATTCATTCAGGAACTTGAAAACTTGTAAACTGTGAATTCTTGTGTTGAGGGAGACATATCGTACCTGACACCAGAGTTTTATTTGAACACATGGAGTCTTAAGATAATTACATTCACAAATTGCAATCTTCTCAAGCTGTTTGTTTGCTCCGGTCTGGTGTTAGGTTGCCCATCTGCGGGCCCACGTCCTGATCCACACGGGGGAGAAACCTTACCCCTGCCACACATGTGGCACCCGCTTCCGCCACCTGCAGACCCTGAAGAGCCATCTGCGCATTCACACTGGAGAGAAGCCGTACACTGTGAGTCAGAGACACACGCCGCCTGTTTGACCAACGGCATATATATTTCACAGGAAACACACGGCATGCACACTGACACGCTGACACGCTGCTTAATCTGTTGGCCTCTTGCTTTGCAGTGTGAGAAGTGTGACCTGCACTTCCGCCACAAGAGTCAGCTGCGTCTTCACCTGCGGCAAAAACACGGGGCCGTCACCAACACCAAGATCCGCTACAAGGTCCTGACCGAGCCCTACCAGACGATTCTGCAGGCCTGCTGAGAGGGCGTCTGACCTTTGACCCATTTATCAGAATAGTATCTGAATCACACTGTCAGAAAATGGGAAAATTTGGTGGATTATTTTTAATTATGAGAACCTGTTTTTCTTCTTTTTTTTTTTTTTTAACAGACTGGTTAGACGACCAGCTTGGACATTACATAAAAAGTTAGAATGGATTAAAGTAGGAGAAAGAGACATTTACATGTTGTTGGATGAGCTAATCATGAATCCTGGGTGGCTTTTTTGAGATGGAGATGGTGTGAAAAAAAAAGTGATTTTGAAGGTTTGAGAAGGGACGGAAAGAAGGAAACGAGATATGGAAAGAGAGGTCAAATGTGTACACTGAAGTTTGAGGAAGTATGAGTATGTGGATGGTTTGAACAGAAAGATAAAGCAGGTTTTATGAAGGAGAAGTTGGGAATGTGGGAGTTTCATTGAAGTAAATTAAATTGAAAAACACATTTGTTTATAGGCTAGAAAAATTCTTCTTAAATGTATATTTAACTTTTTTCTTAAGCTTGAGGCCTGGGGCCTGCATGTTCTTTAAAAAAGTATGCAGTAATGTCTGCTTTTATAGTCCGAGCAGGCAAAGGACTTAGTCGCACACTGATTGTAGTCAGTACAGAAGTTAAATGATATATTTTTTTCTGCCATGAAAAGATGTAAATTAAGGTGACTGTAAGAAATTGGATAAGTAATAATAATATTACAGTTGTATGTGTATGAGTTCATTTGCTGGACAAAGATGGTTTTGTACAATCTAAATTAAATCATTTTCTATGAATTGGAGCTTCGGTGTTCAGTGTCTCATTTAATATCTGACATATGCAATATTGTGTGTGATTTATAAACAAATGGTGAAACAAACAAAAATGTATTGCTAATATGAAAAAGCTCACAAAGCGCTGACCAGACTCCACATATTTTTCAACTCTTTCTCTGCCACACTTCCCTTCTTCGGCCTTTCTCCTCCCTGGACTTCCTTCCTGTCATTAACACACTCTTTCTCCCCATGAATCACGTCTTCTGTTGAGAAGTCCCGCCATTTTTCAGATTTTGGTTTTGTTTTTTCTTTCGGGTTGCTTTTGTGGAAAACAATGAAGCCGAGGGCACCTGTTTCCTCCGGGCTCCTAATAGCGGGTACTCACACACTACCAGCCGACAACACGTGTGTGAGCTCGCTGGTGCTTCCTGAAGGTGAGGAGGAGGAGGTGGAGGAGGAGGAGGGGGGCTGCAGACTCCTGCTGAACTCTCCCACCCTCTGTCATCCCCGCTTCCTGCTCCCTGATGAGTTGTGGCTCGCTGGCCTTATTGTCCGTGCTCAGCAGACAAACGTTGGAAGTCTGACGGGACTTTCCAACCTTCACCCCTCAACACCACTGGAAAAAAAAATGAAACCCGTAGTTTTTCCTCCTCTTTTGTGGCCAATAACAAGCTGCCAGGGGGGGTCTCCCCACAACAAATCAAGTCAGTAAAGTCACAAAGTTTAACAGAAAAGAGGAAAACAAATCTGCTATTGAATATTATTATTATTATTATTCCACTATTGTGAAATAATATTCTGCCACAATATTCTTTTTTAATTAAAAGAATCGAGGAGCATGCACCTTGTAAGTATACCATAGACTTCAATAAAGAAGGAATCATATCTAGATGGTGACACAGGGCCTCTCCTTGTCATCTGATTTCATGTCATGCTTTAGTGTCCTTGGTGCATTATGCAAATTCATATTTATGTTCTTTACTGATGTCATAGGTAGTGTTGTGGTTTCAAGGTTTGTCCTTCCTATTTACATACATGAGGGGGACAGAATATTAGAAACACCTTTGAATGAAATGCAATCTAATACAACGTGTCACTATTTATACCATCAATGCTAAGACATGTAATTTAATAGACACCTCTCTGACAGTGTATCTCAAACTCTGAACATTATAGACACCGTAAAAAGGGACTTAATAGTAGAACAGTTGTATTGGATTGCATTACACTGTACAGGTGTACCTAATAAAGTGGCCCCTAAGCCACTTCTACACAATATATCACACACAAAAAATCCATACATCTTGCAAAAAGAAGTACACACTGTGAAAAAAAAACTCCATTACAAGTGAAAGTCCTGTATTCAAATGTTAACTTAAGCAAAAGTACTGAAGTATCGTCGGCTAATTGTGGATAAAGATAAAACCAGAAGTTGGATTGAGGAACCTGAAACTATATATCTATCTATACAGCTGTCAGGTAAATGTAGTGGAGGTGAAAATATAATACTTACCTCTGGGCCAACGGTTATGTTCAGACCTAGAGTTTGCCTCCCTCTAGTGTCAGACAAGTGGAAACTCATGAATATGTTGGATCTATGTTACCTCGCCCACTCTGCCAGGCCTCTTTTAATCTCTGACCACCACATGGGGCTCTGTGGTGTTGTTGTTTTTTACTAGAAGCTGCTTTTTGTATGACATTTGTAAAATATGCACTCTGATCTGTAAACATACGTTTAAAATCATTGAGAGCTTAATTCCCAATGCTGTGTTTTGTTGTAATAATTTAGTTGTAAGTAATAACCGAACCGAGATTCTCTTACTTAATTAAAGTAAGAGAAATTAAAGTAGGGTGATCGTATGGTGTTTTTAACATAACTCGCCTAAAATAAGTTTCAACAGTGGATCTATTTTTGTTAATGCTGAGGTTTGTACACTTGTACACTCTTTTTTTTTTTTTTTAAAGAACAAAAGGGATCCTTTCTCTTCCTGTTTTTTGCCGGCATCCCATCATCCAGTCATGTGTTTCCTTAAAGTAGCAACAAATGGCACAAAGAAAATAATGATTATATTCATATCAGAAGATGGGATAGTTTCAGTTTAACTTTCATTTTGTACATTTTCGAGTGCAAACTTAACTTTTTCAACTGTGGCTTTGCTTTAGCTCAGCACACAGAGGTGGTGATTGGATAGAAGAATAACTGTTAGCACAACGTACACTTTTTCCAACAGGACAGTTTTGGAGTTGACTTTTGAATACAAATAGTTTTAATGAATGTATCTGAGCATGCTGGAGGAACTGAAAAGGAAGAAGGCGGATACTATATATATATTGTTCTAATATTTATATACTGTATTCGAACAAATACAGTATATATATATATTATTATATTATATTATATATATATATTGTTGTATTCGAACAAATACAGTATATATATACCTATATATACTGTATTTGTTCGAATATAATATATTTACTGAGAATACTTGGAGTGGCTTAAGAAGTACCTAACTAAATGTAATGGAGAGATCAACTTAAAACTTGAGAATCAGCAGGTTAGCCTACATTTGTTGACTGGCCAAAATAAATTATTGAATTATTTAAGAAATTATTTTAGAAAAACGTGTATAATGTATTTTTTTTGTCTCCCAGTGTGTTATTTTATTTAGGCATCATTTTTCTTGTTGTTGTGTTTTGTGTTCATCTTGTTTTATAGACATTCTTTCTTTAAAATTCAATAACATTATGACACTAAAACTAAACAAAGGAGAAAGAGTCTGCCATAAAACTATGAAACTACACTTTAAACCAAATGAAAGTGAACTTGTTGACACATAAAAGGACTTTAAAGGCTTTCACCCATCAGGACACATTTGTTTTTAATGTCGGAGGAGAAATGCACGAGGCATGAGGCCTAATAAATAAAAATGACGTGTAATTACTGGTTACACACACGTCTACATAAGTTATTATCCAAGCTATATGACAAAAGTACGCGTGCCCCGGTGAGCACTGCGCACGCGCACTTTCACTCCTCGCTGTGTTGTGATAGTGCCAGTAGAACTTTTACTCCGCGGCTCGTGGAGGAGAGAGACACCGCCCCCAGTCCGCTGTCTAGAGACCGGGGACCATGCGCTGCTCCGGGGACAGCTGACGGACCGAGGGTGAGTACCGTCGGGTCGCACCGGAGCTTTTTTATCTGCACGGGAACCGGTTCACATGACTGGAATATACATGAACGTTAACGGACGGATGTGGACGTGTTATTAGTCACGCGTTAATTCCGGTTAATTTCTCCAGGTAAATGTCATCATAACCTCACTCGCGCGGCTACAGCACAGAGCCCGAGGAGCAATTTAAAACCATAATACATTAGAGTTATATATGTTGACCAGTGCGCACGCGCCGTGTGGAGCGGACGTCATTTACGTGAAGTTATGATTGGAGAGGCTGCATACACTGCTTCCAGTGCGCGTTCCCGCCGATGTACCTGCTCGTAAGGTAATTAAGCATGAATGAAGCTGTCTGTTTGTATAAGGCTGCAGCTGTGTGGAGGAAAGTCAGCGCGAGCGCGTGTTTTGCTGGTGTGTGTGTGTGTGTGTGTGTATATACATCCTGGTGTCCATATTTCAGGGTCTTGCAATACATGTTTGTGACTTGGCTTCATGGGAAAACTAATTAATCAAACATTTGTATGTGGATTGGAACTCACCTGATTGGTTTCTAGTGTTGTGCGCGAGGGTGAATTTAGTATAATAGATGATCAAATGCTGCAAACACAAAGAGCACAGAAGAGAGAAGCACAGCTGTTTTATACGTTTTAAACTGATGTAGTAGTTTTGCCTTTATGGAAATAGATGATAACTCAGAGAGTTAATAGTATTGGAACTATATTATTTACTCACAATGACAAATGCCTTTTAGAAATACTGAGTTCTGAGAATTTGACCATCTTCAACCCAGAGCTGAAACCCTTTTTGTTTGCCCATAGAAAATATATATTTGACTAAATGAAACTTAAATGTCACATGACCTGCAGCTTTTGATTCCCTGAAATCTGGTGTTTGCGAACCTCCTGCATCTCTCCCTCAGCATTTAGCTTTCAATGTAGACAGCCATCTCATTAATATTTTGGAGATACCCAGTTTTCAAACCGAATGTAATCAAGTTTTAAGTTCAATTGTTGTATTTTCTGAAGTTTTAATTGTACTTCATTGTAAGTCTACATTAGTGCATATGTGTGTTTGAGCGAGTGCTCGGTGCAAATTCCAGTAATTCCAGCAGCAGCTGAGTGAATGGTGTTATGTTCGGAGAGGCTCAGATCACTGTGTGTTGCCACTTGTTGCTTTGGCTCAGCTCATGACAAAAACTCCCCCATATGAAGCAACAGAAGGGAACATCCAGCTCAAACAACAGCACACGCGTGTGTGTGTGTGTGTGTGTGAACCGTTCTCATTTTTTTGCAGCGTCAGTTAACAGAAAGCAGCTGCAGGATAAGCAAAGTATGTGCCTGTTGAGAGCACGACAGGTTGTTTGTCCATATTAGTGAGCTGACCGGTTACAGTGAATTGGAGGCACAGTTTCCAGGGAACCATGTCAGATGACTCAAGAAAAAAAAAAAAACTGATGTGAAAGCAGGAAAGATTCCTCCAGATATTCTCGGGAAAAAGCAGAAAGGTCATACGTCAGCATGTAGCCGTTGAAAGTTGTGATGAACGTCAGAGGAGGAACTTCAGTACTGTTGGCTGTATGCGGATCCTTCTTCATTTACGTCTCCGCCAGTAATTCATCTATTTAATGAGCCTCGTTTAATGAGAAATTACAGTCCTCATCTGCATATGTACTTAATTGTATCAAGTTTTTAATCATATTAATATAATTTTACTTCGTATCAGTGATTTAAAAACCACAGACAAAAAATAAATCATCATAACTGGGGAAAGTCTGTTTTGGGGACACATATTTGTACCTTGAGCAGTTGAGCCAAGTCTAACCAGCTGACTCCCTGGAGACCGCCATCTCCTTTACACCCCCTTTAATCTGCTGTGTCACCTTTGCAGACGACTGCTGTAATAGTGGAAGTTGATTAAGGGACTTTTTCTTCTTTCACTATTCAACGTGCAACTGTTTCTTCATAGCTGATCCACAAACCCGTCAGCAGTCAGAGTTCACCTCTCACCTATATCTGGTTCTCTAAAACGAAGGCCAACTTGTTAACCAATTGAGTAACACTTATATGGCACGACCAGGGAATCTATTGGCTCGGGGGAAAGTTAATCATTATGGCTATTGACAACCACAGAGAGGATCTGAGACCCGTTCCGCAAAGGTGAGAGCTCTCATTTGCATTTCCTGAGGCTGATAACTCCCTCACGCTGCTGCTTCCTTTCTCTTCTGATCTGCCCGCCTCACTCTGCTTTCACAGATCCATCTCTCCGAGACATGACCAACGCAAAGCCCAAAGCAGAGGGAAAGAGCCATGACGACGAGGCCCCGGATGGAGGCCGGGGATGGGTGCTGGTCGGCGCCCTGTTCGTCAGCACGAGCCTCGTGTTCGGCCTGATGCGCAGCTTGGGCATCTTCTTCGTGGAGTTCGTCCAGTACTTTGAGGAGAGCGCTCAGGCCATCTCCTGGATCTCGTCCACGGGCCTGGCAGCGCAGCAGTTCTTCAGTGAGTCCCTCTGTGTTCAAGCGTGACTGTGTCATTAATTGTGTTCATCATTGACGTGAAACTGAGATAAGGAGCTTTGATAACTGATTAATCAGCTAATCTTCTCACACGGGAACAGGTGTAACAAAGAGATGTAAGAGATGCAGACAATTTATGGAGGGCTTTTTAATTCCTGAGCGGTTTACAGATGCTTTGTGAAAAAAGGGGCTGCAACTCATTAACTCTTTGACAAGCCCCAGTGGGTCACTCATTACAAATGTATGCCTCAGAGCCAAACATTGCTCAAACCCACATAACTTGTAGTGGGAACTCCAAAGTGTCCAATGATGCCAAATATGTAAGTTTGGGGGAAATGTTTAGCAGTGGCACACAAGTCATCTATAAATATGTATTTAATTTTCATTGAAACATCACAAAGCATCAAAGTGCTGGAACAAGCTGACGCAGAAGAATACAAGAGTGTAGAATAAGATGATTTTAACAACCTGAAAGTACTTGAGAGGAAAATAAAGTGGAAAATTGTACATTATGGGTTCAGAATGAAGATGACCGTAATGTTTTGTTTCAAATTCAGCCATTTTTTCTTGGCGATTGCATGCACTTGCACAGTTGTGACCTGTGTGTGTGTGTGTGTGTGTGTGTGTGTGTGTGTGTTTTGCAGGTCCGCTGGGCGCAGCACTATGTAATGCATACGATACCCGGGTGGTGGTGATGACAGGGGGCTGTCTTGCCGGACTCGGCCTCATACTTGCCTCGCAGGCCACCAGTCTTGTCCACCTCTACCTCACCATGGGTGTTGTTTCCGGTAACGAAGCCTTGCACAAACATTCAAGATAACTGGTTCAGTTCTTGCTTCCTCTGGGACAACCGGTCTAAAAACCATATCCTGTTCCCTTTTAAATGCTTTGTAAAACAGGACATCTTTGGTTACATAGTAAACTGTTAACCTGGTGAACTACAGGTGATCTAAGTGACTCCTCCCCTCTCCCCCAGGTTTGGGCTGGGGGCTGGTCTTCACTCCCATGGTGGCTACAGTCATGGCTCACTTCACCCGCCGACGCAGCCTGGTGCTGGGAGTGGGCTTCTCGAGCATCGGCCTCTCGTCCTTCGCCTTCAACCCGCTCTTCCAGCTGCTGGTGGAGACGTACGCCTGGCGAGGGGCCCTCCTGATTCTGGGGGCCCTCAGCCTCAACATCGTGCCCTGCGGGGCTCTCATCCGCCCACGGCGACGCTCTAAAGCCCCAGCGAAGGTAGGACAAGATAGATATTATAAGTATCATCCTCCCTGACATTTATACGTTGTGATATGTTGTTCCTAATGAAGGGAAGCTGCTCCATTTCCTGCAGATAATTTAATAACTTCAAAATTACACAACCACAGTACCATGTGGTCTGTGAGTGCAGTTAAAGTTGTGGCTCACAAAATGTAATCTCACTTGAATTCAGTGATATCCTCGGCAGCTTCCAGATCTCTGAATCACTGCTCTTATCTCAGAGGGGTTTCGATCTTCTCATCTTCACATTATCTGCACTCGCTACTGATTGGCTAGAGCAGAACAACACAAAATTACACCCCCTCTCAAACAGAAATTGCCATAAATTAACACGAACACACTGATTAAGATGACTTTACTTTAATACACACTGTATATATAGAAGGTAAGGTTCTTACCCCAGCTCACTGTCTTAAGGCTGGCTGAAGCTGTACGGAGAAAGATAAATGTTTTAGTTTTTTTTTTTTAAATCACAAAAACACGAGGGTGTTGGATGACATATGTTAAGTGAAGATGAAGCTCAGCATTTCCTTCTCCTCCTCCTCACCCAGATGGACTCAGAGAGCAGGTCGTCGTGCACTGCAGCGCTGCGGCGGGTCTCCTCCTACCTGGAGCTGTCGCTGCTCACCGAGAGGCCGTACGTCACCTACACGTTGGCCGTCAGTCTTCTTAACGTCGGCTACTTTGTGCCTTATTTCCACCTGGTGGCCCACAGCCGCCAAGCCGGCTTCTCGGAGTACCAATCTGCTTTCGTCATGTCGGCTGCCGGTGCTTCGGACATTTTGGGCCGCGTGGCGTCGGGCTGGTTCTCGGACCTGGGTCACTTTCGGCTGATTCATTTGCTGACCATGTGGACCACTCTGGCAGGGCTGTTCATCATGTTGCTGCCCGTGAGCTCCTTGTGGGGTTCCTACGCCGCACTGATGGCGATCAGCCTCTTCTACGGCTTCTGCTCCGGGGCGCTGACCTCTGTGGTCTTCGCGGTGGTGCCTATGATTGTGGGTGTGGAGCGCATGATGGGGGCCCTCGGGCTGCTGCAGCTCATTGAGAGCAGCGCCGGACTTCTGGGGACACCTCTGTCAGGTACGCACACGTCGAAGGAGCAGAATGAGTCCATAACTACTGTGTGTCTCCCAATTAGTTAGTTATTTTAAGGGACTTAAATCAGTCCATAAACACACGTTAACACACTGAAGATAAACATGGTCAATCATTAATTGAATTCTGGTAATCAGCCAGTTTTCTTACTCCCTCTTTTGTTTTTAAAATCTCTGAAGTACACTCCCAACCTTAAAACACAGCTACAATGAGCCGACAGAGTGTGAACAGAATGTCTTAAAAGCTGTATTTTCTAAGCTAACCTCTAGTGATATGTGGATAATAGGTCTGAGGCTTGTCTTCATCCAAACACAATGGGGATGGATGAAATTTAATTTGTGGAGCTTAAAGCATTAAAAAAAGTAGGAACCTTTCTTCAGTAGAAAGTAGTTCCAATAATAATAATAATAATAATAATGCAGTAGGTCTGTGGTTTATCGAGACTAACAGGTCTTTAACTTGCCCACTCGAGAGAATTAAACATTTTCACAACCGACTGATGTGTTTGCTTCATGCGCATCATCAGTTTTTCTCCCCTCCCCCAAACAAAAGCCCGTCGTATCTTGTACATGACTTATTATATATTACATGATATTATCCTGAACCTTGAAAGCCATTGCCAGCATCAGAGCACTGTGCCCAGATTTCTTCCCGGCAGACATGTTGACTCGTCGTAGAAAGCAGAGCACAGGTGACACTAATAACATTAACGATGGCGTCGCTCCAGCAGCAATTAACATAATTAGTTACACCTGTGTTTGACGAGAGAAAGCAACGTCAGCTCGGCTTCTCTCCACACGTCTCCCCTCTGTCATGTGAACGCTCAGAAACAGATACATCACCAGTAGTGTTTTTTTTTTATTATTTACTGACCCTTTAGAACCAAATGAGTGTCACAGTAACCCAGAACGAGGTAGCTTCTCCGTTGAATGATTAAACGCACGACACATACACAAACTGCACAACGCTATATCAATATCACAATATCACTTTAGAGTAAAAGTTCTCTGCAGTTTTATTTGCACCCTTTTGCTCTTTTGATTTTCTCAATCTCAGTTTTGTGATTTCTTATATTTCTCATGCAACATCTTTATGCCCTTATTGCATCTTGTCTCCATGTCTCCATGTCTCTAGGGTTGCTCAAGGACATCACAGGCAACTACACAGCTTCCTTCATGGTCGCGGGCAGCTTCCTCGTTCTGGGTACTTTGACCATGACCACTCTGCCTCACTACTTCTCCTGGAAAGAGCCGCCGCATCCTCATATATGTTCACTTGATAACAAAGAGAAGGGTTTTCATCCAGAGTTGGCACAGATGCATAATTCGCCTTGTGACACCATTCACAGAGGAGTTAATGAAGTATCCAGTACGCCGCAAAAATGTGTAAGTTAACGGTTCAACAGCCTTGCTGATACTCTTCCGTCCAGCCAGCACAAGGATGGCGCCGACCTCAAGGCGCCATCGGTTAATATGCTGCTCCACATGTCGCTGAATGGCTACGTGTTTGCTATTATACCTCAGCGATTCAGACCCAAAGAAGAACAGAGCTTACTGTAAAAACTCTGACATCACAAAGGGGCCGGTGAGTCCCTCACCCTGTTACACATCCTAAACTCAGTATAATGTTTAGGACGCCACCTTCTGCCTAAGAGGAACCGCTTTATTTTCAACGTTTGCTTTACATGCCGGGTAGACTGGCATGCAAGATAGGAGTAGGATAGTTTTTGTTTTTATCATTACACAGGCCATCACGTTTCTGCATACTTGACTTGTATATAAAAAATGAGCACATGCATGATTGATCTTCACTATCCTCATTAGAACTATATTCTTTTAATGAGTATTGACTAGGAGTATGACTATTGGTCCCACCTGCTGTTTGTGCATTTGTATGTACATCTCCAAAGTTGACTGATTATTTGTAAAGAAGCCATTCTGCAAAACTGAACCTCAGGTAATGAAGCAGGACTCGTCATGAGTCCTTTAGCATTTATGCTAACATATTGTGCTAATTGGTGTGTGTTCCAAAATATCTAAATATTAGTTTGTTGATATTTACAGTCCAGTGTAATTTGTGCAAATAGATTTATGAATTAAAGAAACTGTCTTAATGATAGCTCTAATCAATAGCTCAAAAAGAGCTGCAGAAACCAGCAATGTTTCCAGAAACTCAGGACTTTGACTTGCAATCTGTGCTATATGTGTTACCATAGATGGGAACACAAGACTTCTTACTGAAGTCTATTTGCAGATCACACACTCATTGCCTTGCACAAGGTCTTTGTACTATTTCTAAACCATAAACTGTGTTAGTAAGTCAAAAACTTGGCTTTGATGCCAGGTTTTCAGGACGAGGAGTACTGGGTCACTATGACCTGCTGGCATCATGCAAAATATGTGTGACTGATGAAGTAAACATGTGTGTTAGACAATTAGTTTGTACTCGTTCTTGATTAAAAAGCAAAGTGTTTTTGTTTTAATGCGTCTTCACATTTTTGTGTGTCTTAAACATATCAAGCAGGTCTTCTGGGGTAACGTTATAACATGATGGCGCCCTCTGCTGGGGATGTGTACTCAGGGCAGCAGACGTACTGCTGTTGTTAAAACCATGAACCTAGACTTAAAAACACTTAAATGTATGTTTTGTATTGCAGTTTATTTGATCATGATACAAATCTCAAGTACCTCACAGTTTAACAAAACAGACATGAACACTGGAAATGTAAAAATCTGTATACATTACAATTTGATGGAAGAGTTCACTTAATCTTTGCAACAATTATGTCCATTTCTCAAACACTGCCCTTTTAGTTTAAAAAAAATAAAATAAAATCCCAAACAGATAAACCACATTTAATTAAGAAATCTTGGCAATGTGATGTTACCCTCTGCTACACATAAAGACACCTCATGCTGGTCTCATAAAGCTGCAACAGTGTTCCCACTTCTGACGCAATTGTTCTGGTCTGACGTGTTCACACAAAGAATTCCCTGTTTGGAGCGTTCGTCCCCTCTGAAGTCAACACCAGCTGAGCTATGCCCCAACACGTGGCAGGTAGCCAGGGAAAACGTGCGCGTCTGCGTGCTGGACACTAGCACGTTATCTATTTACGCGTTTGAAAGCATGCGAGTGGGGTGACGAGGAGGCCGGGCGGCCGGGTTAAGTTTTGGGGTCTGCACTGCGGCGCTTGAGCTTCTCCGGGTTGTTGGAGGCCATGTGGGAAAAGTCTCTGAAGATGTCGTGGTAGGTTTCATCACCTGGAAAAAAAAAAAGGAAAGAGAGAGAGACCAGAGAAAGAAGACATGAGCCTTTAAAAGCTTGACATTTTAAAAAGAGTATTACAGGCTTCAACGTTTAAGAATCCATTCTTAAATCAATGCCATCTCCTCTGACTTTAAATTCTTGGCTCTCTTCTAATGAGGCGCAGCTGTGTTTGAAACACAACATCTCTCATCAAAAGCGGCATCATTTTGGAGAGGACACATTCAGTTGTAATGGCCGTAAATCCACCCACTATTTCCTGAACACATTTAGAGTTGTAGCCCTAGAAGCGAGAGGCATGCAGTTGAACAAATAAACACACGCACGCACGCACGCACACACACACACACGCACGCACACACACACACACACACGGGGGCATGCACATGCACTTTACCTCTTAGTTTGCAGTAGGTGGCACACTGCACAAGCAGTTGAGACCAGCTGGACATCTCAGCGGGCAGAAGGCAAAAGGCACATGAGTGCACACAACAAAGACACACAGTGATAAAGCACGTCAAATACTGACCAGCAGTTGTTTCAAGCAGACAAAAGCGTCACGTTTCCATTCCTTCATGAGTGAAACCGTGATTGAAAACAGCTTATACAAGAACAAAAAAAAAAAAAGAAAGCCTTGATAGCCACTTGAGGACAATCATGAAAGAATGGACTTTGTAGCTTGAAAAGGAGCCAAATGACAAAAATGCAAACAAAACCCACTGTTAACCTTAAGCTCAAGAGCTGCAGCACAAAGCTCTTGAACTTCTGATAAATACAAACACGTAATGTATAACAGAGTTCAAACTGCGTCGCTATTCACAGAATAGCGGGATAAAATCCTCCTTGAGGACCAAACCAAGACATTGAATTTAGCTTACATAACTGGGCTGAAAAACAACACCACGGCCAGTACACATAAACACAATAAAAACTATCCGATGAAGCCAGAGCACTGTACATACTATGTATAAAAAATATCCCAAATATACAATATAAAAAAATAGGCCCGATGTAAGTCTGTTATATACATAAAACCTCAGTTGTACAACATTGGAAACACCCACATGCAGCGCTCTGCATTGACGCGGTATTCAGAGATTGTGTGGGTTTCAAAGTGCAGGATGATGTGCGTTTGTAAATTCAAAGTGCAACGTGGACTTTTGTTTCACATGACATTTTCCCGTCTTCACTGATGCAAGCAATCTGTTCTCACTTGTGACCTCGAGCCTTTATACTGTCATACCCGGTGTTCTGGTTTTTTACTTGGTTTCACAAGAATTGAATTTTAATGCTTTCTCAATGAAGGCAGTTTTCCTTCTTTTTTTTTTGTTTTTGTTTGTGATAATGCACGTTTCCTTGAATGACATGGATGGAAGGCCAGGGTAATTTATCTGCAGATGCTGCAGATAAACCCGCCGTGACACTGCAGAACCAGCGATTTTCTGATGCTGAACAACTAGACAAAAAACATGTTTTTCCTTTTATCTTACAACCAAAAACAGGCTCATTCCAGTCTCACGGCCTGTCTCTTGTCCTGGGCTGATTTCTATCCCACTAATCATTCTGCCCCCCTAAAGCCCAGCCACTTATGTGGTTCTTGAGAGCCTGGAGGCTCTTCCTGGTGTGGGCCCGCCCTCCTCCTGGCCCAACTAATAAACCCCCAGAGCCCGGCCCCCCCGATTGACCTGATTGGCCAAACGCGCCGTCCATCTCCCGCATCTCCTTGTTCATTTTGGCGATCCGCAGCCTGGAAAAGGAGAGGATCAGTTACTGTTTACTGGTTTACATCGTCACATGTGACCTTTTCTTTCTCGCCTCAAATACTCACAAAGTGACGATGTCAGCGTTGGCGGTGTCCACGGCGATGGTAATGGGGTCTTTCTGGGTCTTGTCTTTGGCGTTGTAGTCGGCTCCTCGCTTCAAGAAGAGACAAACCAGCCTGGAAAAGCAAAGAGATGAAGTGTGAGAGAATGTGTGTGTGCATAGCATAGGTCAGGTCCAAAAAACTAAATCTGACCACCTGACAGCAAGCCGGCTTTTCTTTGTGTGTCTTTTTGTAACCTTTTTATTCACCAAGTCAAACATCAGAGTTGCACAACATTAACGGGGGAATCGGGTACACATTTTAAGTAAGACATATCATAAAAGGAAAGACTAGGACAGCACACCAAATTTACATTTAAATATTGTCACATGGACGTTTCAGGCGAGACGTCCTTCTACAGTGTGTATTTTTTTCAATAATAAAAAATTAATTATTTAATTTTATATATATATATATATATATATATATATATATATATCCATGCAATTAACTTTATTAATTATATAAAGACAATTATTTATTTGTATTACAAGTTTTGATATTGCATGTTTAAATATTTATGAATTTACGAGAAATCTACAGCCACAACTGGACGATGTCGTAAAATAAACATCTAAAAGTGTATTTTGGATGTATTCTTTCCTCAAGTCAGAAATTGACCAGTGCAGGCCTTAAATAGTTAGAACACCACGATGACGATGTGTTGTTGTTTTCATGCATATGACAGTTGCAACTCAAAAAACTCCTTAACTTTTGAAATTCATCTTTGGACACATTTTCCTAATCTTTGCGGTTCTTCCGGAAGAGGAAATGCAAACAGTGAGTGCAGGAAGTGGACTTTTAAATCCTAGTTCTGCTCCTGAATGAAGTACCTGTGGCCCTTTTTTTGTTCTTGTAACTGTTTGATCAAAGGGGGGAGTCTTGTTCTCTTGCGAACCTTATTCTTGAATGTACTTTAAAAAAAAATAATCAAACTTTCTGACTTTCTGACAAGCAGTACAGCTACAAATAGTGAAATAATGATCTCCATGTTATCCGCATTTTGTTCCTCTCGGCCTAAACAACCCGGTTCATTTGGCAAAGTTCACCTGCTGTGAAGCCACAACGGGCAACAACAGTGCTTTAAACGCAAACATCTGACGTCAATACAAATGAACAATGAAAACTGCACAAACATAAAAAAAAAAAAACACTCTGACATGAAGCTGTAAAAAGTCTGAACTTAAAGTTGAGTTATGAGATCCTTTTATATTTTTATTTATCACTTCCTTTGTGCAGAGATTTCCCACTTTACGCAACACAGGAATGTCATTTGGCCAAACCGGGCGAATCTACTTCGCTTCAAGAATGGTTCTGGGCGCGTTGCCTCGAAAAGGCTTTGATAGTTTCTTTCACTTGCCTTTCTTCCTCTGTGTCAGTGCCTATTGTTGTTAGCATGTCTTTGTTTGTTTATTTCATTGTTACTTACTGGATGGGACATAGTTGTTTGTTTGGCTTATATTTATGTTATGTTATTTATGTTTCCAAGTTGTACTGATGACTTGACCAAAACATCCAGTTTTGTCACAGTGCGTCACCTGTTTTTTGGTCGACGTGGGGACAATTTGTTTCTGTGGAAGCCGACTGTTCATATGTGTAGCAGCTTGTGTGTGTGTGTGTGTGTGTGTGTGTGGGACAGGGCGTCCTACCCGGTGTGACCCAGGATGGTGGCGTGGTGAAGCGGTCCTCTCCCATCGCTGTCGGTCTGGTTGACGTTAGCGCCGTTCTGCAGCAGGAACTCGCAGGCAGCCAGCGCATTCTGCTCACGAAACAGGAAACAGGAAGCGCATGAGCATTTGTGTGTTTTCAGCTAACACACAACCTCCATGATCTCCTCTGAACCTCTCCCTGCTCGCGCCCTGTCCAAACAGGTAAACACTAAATGTGTAAAGCCCCACTAGTGGGCCCTAAGGACAAAGAAAAGACAGTTGCCTAATGGTGGCGCTAAAGGGAGAGGTCAAGAGGTCAAAATCCTCAAGTCAAGTTTAAGGCTCTCCTCACCGCTGAGACCGCCTGTATCAGCGGCGTGCTGGACTCCTCGACCGTGTTGACCCAGTTGACGCTGGCTCCGTGGGCCAAAGCGTCGGCCATGACGGGGAAGTTCTGCAGGGCTGCCGAGCGGTACAACAACGCCCCGGGGTGAAGTCCGCTCAGATCCTCTTCCTCCCCGTCCACATCTGAGGAGAGCACGGGGGGGTTAGCGTTTCTTTTTGTCAATTTGTCTTACTGATTTTTTTTTTTTTTTTTTTCCTCCTGCAGATGCCTAGTTTAAAAATGAGCTACTCTGACGGTCCATGTTAAACACATTGCACAAGCTCAGGCCAGACGTCCGCATCAGCGTGCCTGTGTGCAATGTTTATCTCACCTTTGTGTGTATTGTTCTTTTGGACAAGGTCACTGGGGCTCAGCCCTGAGGAAAGAGAGAGAGAGAGAGAGAGAGAGAGAGAGCGCCACGATTACTGGTTTATCCTGCTGACTGCAACAGCGCGCACACATAATGCAGCTGACTAGGCCCTTAGGATTATCAACTTTTGCTGGATCACCAACTTTGGGGATTGTGTGTGTGTGTGTGTGTGTGTGTGTGTGTGTGTGTGTGTGTGTGTGTGTGTGTGTGTGCGTGTGTGTTTTGTTGACATCAGCAGGAGTATGAAGAGTGATGGACTACTAGACAGCAAGCAAGCAGCTAGATTATTAGATCTTTCAAAGCACACTGGTTTCCGTGCATCAGTCCTGACTGCAGCCTCTGGGCGTGTACCTGTTCCCCGGGGCAGAGTGGCTCGGTTCGGTTTGGGTTTGAGCGGCGGCCGCTGTACGGCCCGGTCCTGCGTGTCGGCTCGGTTCCTCCTGCCGCTGGTTCGCCTCTGCAGGGGGTTCCTGCCAGTCTCGGGCAGCTTTTGGATGAACTTCTTTTCAACGTACTTCGATCGGATCCACGACTCCTTGTCTCCTCTGGGGGACAGAAATGATGGATTAGAGAGAAAGAGAAGCGCAAGATGGGAGGGAGTTCTTATTTCTTCAGCAGTCTTCTCTCACGCAGTAAAACAAACAAAGCAGACATGCAGGGCTGTGCGTCAGTATGTTTCTGGTTTTACTTGTTCTCAGTTGGACTCCACAACTTGCTTGTGCAGCTGCGAGACAAGAATGCTTCACACATGTCCCCCGAGGCGCTCGGTGTCTTTTAATGAAGTCATAAATTCTGTTAAAAAGAGCTCCATTTAGTGCCTCCTTTCTTTACTATTTAATTACAGCACAAACGCAAGCTGAATACCACTTAAAAACAATGAAATCCATGTTCATCAGCTGTGTTATAAAGGAATTTGAGTTGTCAATATGTCACAGAAAAACAAAAACAAAAAAAAACAAAAAAAAAATCAATATTCCAAAAGGAAAAAATAAATAAATAATAAAAAAAATCAAATAACATAAGCCCAAAGAGGACAAAACTGAAAGCTCATGCTGCAGAAAGCATGCAGCCTAACAGCAAGCTTCCGGAGGACACTTTAGTCACAACGTTAAATCATGTGTATCATGTACCTCTGGCACTTCCTGTCTGCTGCGACACAACAGAGGAGAACAGGAAGTCAAAAAATAGGTCTAAAGAGATTTATAGGCCGCCGGTATATTAATCTGTAAATCCACAAATACCTTTGCAGACGGTACATTTTTAAAGTTCAGCCACCGAAAACACTGATTCTCTCAACACGCATAAACCCTTTCAGAGATGTGGAGAGTCAATTCACGCACACGTGCTTCAAGTTAGTCTTCATCATCCATGTACAAATAGGCAGAATGAATCCTTTATGTAATGACATGAATATGACAGCAGGAGGAGATGAAGAGTGTTTTCTTTTTTATTTCTGCTGATTTCTGAGTCATGCTGGATCAACGGCTTGATAAATGAGGCTGGAAAGTCCTTATCATTAGGAAATAAAGTTCCTTCGGAGAAAGGTTGGTAGTACAGGTGTGTACTGTTGTCAAATTATGGAGGACCAAATATGACTCATTAGCAAACAGGCACATGATAACCAAAGCAGTTGAATAATACAGCTTTAAAAACACACCAAACAAAAAAAAGAAAGCGTAAACTTCCATAGATGTGTATGAATTCGATTCCATATTATTAATTTTGACTTTTGCTTTCACAACCAGGATGATTTTCTTTCAGCAGAATTCTTTTTCTTTCCTTTTTAGGAGATTAGGTTTGGTAGGAGGTTGCATTTGTCCACCAGAAGTTGAGATAGATGATGTGACAGATCGTTGAAACACCAGAAGTGTTTGATTAACATAACATTATTATACTCATTTGAGGTATTTTTGGGGAAATCCATCTCAAGGAAAACAAAGTTTCAGACTGTGGATTGAAAATAAAAAAAATTATATTGTGGAACATTTTGTGCATTTTTTCTTTAACTATTGGCTCCTTGTTTCATTCCCAGATGAATCAGGTTTGTGTCTTTTAACTTAAAGGGGTACTCCAACGATTTAGTGTTGGACTTCCACAACATTAGGAGACTTGGAAGAGACATGTTACAACAAGAATGGGTCCTACGTTTCCCATATTGCAACCAATAGCATCTTTTTGTTAGACCTTTCCTTTTAAATGCCCACATTGTCCTAACTCCATGCCCTAGTTACTACTTACTGCTGAAAATATGAAACCATAAGCCAAAGCCAAGATACCCCTGATGACATCACCTGGGTCATTGTCCTCCAGAGCCAGATAAGACATACTAGTACTATCTATGGAGAGTAAACTGAGCTGCATGTGTGTACACTGTGTGTCTGTGTGTTAGTTTGTACCTGGGACTGGAGGGGTGGGGCTTCTTGATGGTGATCTCATCAATCCGGGCCTCGTAGATCCTGTTGATTACTGTGTTTCCTAATTCACACATCAGCTAAAGAAGGCAAAGAAATGCAGTAATATATTTCAGCGCTGGTTGCTTTATTTGAAGAGTTCAGTTAAAAGGAAACTATTATACAATTTATTTCATAATCCTCTAACTGAGAGGACTTCTTGTTAACACAGCAAATGCAATAATGATGTGTAGCTGCTGCAATTAGAAGGTTATATTACCTTAATGAGCTCTGGCTCCCAGGAGTCGAGAGTGAGGGAGCGTACTTTGGAAAAATGGACTCCCAGGCTCCTGTTAAGGGGAGGAAACAATTAAAGCTAAGGTTTCAAGCCAAGTGCGTGTATAAGTGTGTGTGTATATGTGTGTGTGAATGTACCTGTGTATTCCTGAGCAGACGATACAAAGCGTGATGCCCAGGTTGATAGAGGCCCAATCAGGACCGGGCTCCCCACAGTCGCAGCACTGC
Source organism: Ophiodon elongatus (assembly GCA_016806645.1). Classification (NCBI taxonomy): domain Eukaryota; kingdom Metazoa; phylum Chordata; class Actinopteri; order Perciformes; family Hexagrammidae; genus Ophiodon; species Ophiodon elongatus. The sequence continues at coordinate 194,501 of JACSYO010000521.1, read as the reverse complement.
TTGTTCCCTGGGATCGCCTGGACCTCCTCCAAGGCCTTGCAGCCCTTGTTCTCCTGATCCACTCCCCCTCCTCCCCCTCCTCCCAAACTATTCAAAGACACCGAGCTGCAGCGCTGTCTCTGGTAACCACACACACGCACACACAAATACAGGAATGAGGAGACGAACAAAAGGCACACAACTTCCTCTGTATCTGCTCGGATTAAACTCCCACTGAAAAAATGCAGGTCGGAAGCTGATGTGTGTATATTGTGTGTGTATTGTGTGTGTGTATTGTGTGTGTGTGTGTTTCCTCACTGGGCTGTGTGGGTCCTCTCTGTGCTCCTGAAAGGCTGAGGCGATGCTGTTTTGGACGGCACTGATCCACGCCTGCTGCTGCCTCTCAGAGTCGGCCTGCAACAAACAACACCTACACACACACACACACACACACACACACACACACACACAAGAAATTGACTAGGACAAATTATCACAACCACAACCACAACCACCCCCGTCCCCCTTTCGCAGGACGCTCTAATCGTCACACTTAACGCTGATTAAATCCACCAGCGTCACTTAAATACGCGTACGCGTGAACGCACAAACATGTTCTCCCACACATACTCACTTTGATGGGGAGACCACTTCAAAGCAGAATCGCCTCTCGTTCTCAGCGCTGGGCTTCACTGTGCACAGACGCAAGTCCTCCACCACAGCTGTAGGTTGGTCCTGAGAGAGACACATGCAGGTCAGACCACGCGTGTTACATGCACATCTGTGTTCTTTATTTGGCTATTCAAGTCTTTTTTTTTTTTTTTATAAAAAAGGAGCACATTTTAAAAAAAAAAGTGACATTTATCTAAAATATACCTTGAATTTCTTCTGATACACCAGCTGATTTTTCTGAATTGAAAACCAACGCCTGGGAGGGAGAATACAAAATGAAGTCTTTAGAAAGAAGAGTCAATTAGTGGACACACACACACACACACACACACACACACACACACACACACACACGACATTTGAGTCCTTTTAGTGCAACGTATGGAGGGAGACATCCTGTGGGTGAACTCGTACCTGCTCCAGGTCTTGAAGGCGTTGCTGGCCCTCTTGTAGAGGTATCCCTCCATGGCGATCCCATTAGCCGCGTCAGCTTTGAAATCCATGATTGAGTCGTCATAGGACACGTCCTGGAAATTTTTTAGGAAAAACAAGTAACTTAGTGGAAATTAAATTAGCGTTAATGGCCTATTACTGTATTTTAGTTTTGATTCCAACATTTCTTTTGCATCCAATTGTAAATTTTCATGAATGCATTACCTTTTTCTTGATTGCAGCGTGTCTTTGCTCCATGTCCCTCTTCTCCCGGGCAGAGTTTAGGACAAACTGAGTGTGCTATTAAGACAGAAAGACTCAGAGGTTATTCTCCAGACACAAATATTGATTCTTAAATGATATACATAAGAGCTATGTTATGAGTGGAATAATGTACAATACATTAAACTCTCTGATACATTTATTGATTTGCAGTTTTACTCCACTAAGTGGAACAGGTTCAGGGATCAATGACGCATCAGCATGCTACTTACCAACAATGGGGCTTAAAACTCCAATATTCATAACACATTAACTAATTAAATATAATGCATGGAAATCTTAAATGATAATTTGAAAATGTGAATTTAAAGGCATTTGGTGAGGCTAAAGTTTTGTTTGTGTTTTATCTAGAAATGGGTAAAAGTAGAGAAGCGATTCCAAAATGAAATAAATATTATCCAAAACAAGTGTTGCATGGATTCTGATTTATGTACATATGCATCTCTATGTATTTCTGTTAGTGCCTATTCAGTTATTGCCTTTCCTGTCTATTCACTGAACTCAAGGACTGCTTTCCTTTCCCTTTCCTCTCTAGCATAAACAGACAGAAAGTTCAGAGTAGGTTATCACTCCTGCAGTCTTTGCTCTTCAGGAAAAAGGAACTAGGAAGTGTTGAAGCTTTTCCTCCATCTGGTGTCAAACTGAAGAACACCACTGGTAGTTTCTCTCGTGAATCGGTTTGTCCCAATTAAATAGTATGTCCCATGCAGTGTGCCAAAAATACCAGGGAGTCCTACTGCATCCAGGTGCAATGTTACAACAAAGTTTGTCCCAATTGAACGCTCACTGCATGCAACAGTACGTTGCACTGCAGTGCATACTAGAAGTAAAAATAAAAGGTTTGTGATTTGGAATACAGCTATTGTCTCTCTCATCTGCTTATTCTTGTTCCCATCATATCCTCTTGAAACAGGAAGTGCTTTAGCGCAGTTTGATTCGGACACTGAACGCCGACAAAATTCATTTCCTGTTTTAATTTAGCAGAAACACAATAATCCTGCTGATGTTCAAGGTGGATGGTGCAAAACGTGTTTTACAGTTTGGAAGGTCAAAGAACAGGAACTGACACACACACACACTCACACAGGCATGTGAAATATTTCCTGTTGTTGCTCACTTTTTCCTGTCACGGTGAAAGTGTGATGTCATCTTGTGACTCTTCAGAACTGACGGCCCTTAGAAAGATGTCAAGAACTCATCTGATGCAACTTACCCAAACTAAATTTGGAGTCTTATGCTTAAAAGATGCCGTGTGGTTTGTCACGCACACACACACACACACGCACGCGCTGGAATTTACATTTTGAAGCCACTGTATGCCTCATAAAAATGTTTCAATGTTTATCAGTTTGTGGTCAACTTCTCTTAAGCACACGCTCCGATTGTTTTAATTTGTACAATAGACCTTTTTCTCGGCAGACATTTTGACACGTTATAGTCGGAAAAGCACGGGTGTGATTAATAACGGTGTTGATAGCTGCTTTCCATGTAGGGGAGGCCCTGATATTGTGCAGGCTGGTTCACTGGAATAGCTGACAAGGACACTTAATGGAACTGAGCCATCATCAATATAATCAATTCCCCCCGTGCTCTCTCTGCTACGATAAGGCAAAACATGTCTGCTGTGACGAAGGTCCATGGAAGCTAGAGGAGGCAAACTATCCAACATTTCTTAATAAAAAGGCAAAGAGAAAAGTCCAAATAAAAAAAGAAAACACGCACAAAAGAAGCCACATTGCGTGTTGGTAAACTTTGCCTTTTCTTCCTTCCAATCTCAGAAACTTGAATTATGTCACCCCTGCATCCTTGTGTGCTGCAGAGCGGATGAAACAAACAACACAGAGACCTGCTCCTTAAAACACTGCTCTCCAGTAGTCAAACCTCCACAGGGCTCGAGGTATATTGTCCAATAAGCTCAAAAGCTCCAGAGCAGCTTCTAAAAAGTGACCTTGTGGCAAGGCTGTTATTTTAATTGCTTAAATATAATAGACATTGAACGTCTACATTTCCATGACAACTGGGCAAATTCTCATCCGCCGATTTATTTTGGGAAATACGCTTGGTCTCCTTTTCCTGCAGAGCTGTTATTCATTTAGTTAAGATTCGTACAGAGCCAGCTCTGTCATCAAAACAAGATGTTGTTATCTCACATGATCGTTCCAAGATACACCGGGAGAAAAGGATCAATCAGGCTTTAACTAGCAATTACCTCTTCGTTCAACTTCCGTCGATACTCATCCAGTTCTGAGAGAGACTGGTGGCCATGTTGGAAGAGCTGTGCCTGGGCATCCATCAGTGACAACATCTGACAGGAAGCACGAGAATGTATTTCAGAAACCTCTTACATCCATACATGTTTACAGATGTAGACACCACATTTTTACAAAAAACAACAACAACATGAATTTAAAATAGGTCAACATGAACTCACTGCCATCAGAATGTCTGTCTTCTTCTTGGCCTCAATGACGTTAATCTGAAACAAAAGGAAGCAGCGGTTTGAGACCGGGCTCGTGTTTCCAGAACCAAAAACTCATCGGCCAGTTCAACTTCTGGGAGTCACGGCAACAGGGCCGGGAGGAAAGCCCCGAGGCAAACCTGTTATCATTCAAAACAGCAAAAGCCCAACTATAATTAGACGTGCTGTTATGTGTGTCGTCCAGGCTGTTTTTGGTACCAGCGTGCTCTGATTATGTGACTGGTTTTCCCCTTTAAAACTTCTTTTGGCAGACTGGAACATTTGATTTATCACATATGTATTGCAAGCCTGTTTTTAAAAAAGCACACAAGTGCAGGGAATTAATTCATACTCCAACTTTAGCTTTATTACTATTATTACTACCGTCATCACAGAGGGAAATTTAGTTTGAATGCAGGCATTAAGACACTGATGACAATGTACAGCAACAATTAATAGTCAAGGACATACTGTAGCAAGCAATAAAATGTACCAAAAATATACATATAGAATATTGAAAAAATTTAATAAAAAAGATTTACAAATGATTACAACAGCCAATCAAGCCAAAGAAAGTAACACTACTACTATCTGGTCCATAAAAGTTAAGACTAATGTCAAACATATACAGTGCAGCTAAATAAAATGTAGTTCCTGGTAAGTGCAGGTGCAACCGTGAGTCCAAAGCGACTGTCGCCCAACACAAAGTGAAAAAGTAGGTCGTTTTGCGTTCCACCTGCAGGACGTAATCCATGGCCTCAGACCGAAAGGTCCTGCGAGCGTTGAGCAGAGCGTTGCTCGCCTCCTCCACTTCGTGTTGCTTCCCCCGCGGGGCCTGAGCGTTCCTCACCAGCGCCCCCTCCAGGCATTCGCTGCTGCGCTCAAACTCCTTGCGCACATCCTTGAAACGACGCACATCCCTGGGAAACGGGGAAGGACGAAAAGAGGGAAATTATGCGAGTATTTCACCTTTATTTGATGAATAAATTCCTAACATTGAAGAAACTACAGAGACGTTGGCTATTATATAATAACACACAATTGAAAGATTTGCATGACAGAGTTTAATGGAGGATACTGGAAGATTTAAGCTCAGAGTTAAACCACATTCAAAGTGTATCACTGGTGAAAAATCAAGCTAATTGCTATTGTCACATGCTATGAGACATCCCCTCTAATCTAATGCACCGTATCATTCCCACTAATAAGAGCAGACTGCAAGACAGAGTACGAGGGGAAGTCTAACGAAGGATCATAATCCTTTAATATTATTTATGTGTGTGCCAGTGATCTGCAGGGGGAGTGACCTGAAGGAGGCGGCTGTGTGCGTCTAAAAGATTAGATGAAAAAGCAGCTCACTGACTCTTTGACAAAGTTCTGCAGCTTCGTCTTGACCGACTTCTGCGTGGTCTCAATCACTTCCTAAAAAGGGAAAAAGGAGACAGAGACGAATCTATCACAATGAGCACAGATCACTGTTAAATGTCAAATGTGTCATATGGCACGCTGCAGCCTTGTTCGACCACATACGGCGGCCGATAAGCGTCATGACTAAAGTGGAGATGGTGGTGAAAAGACAGTGAGTCAGACAGACAGACAGGCAGACAGGCAGACAGGCAGACAGGCAGACAGGCAGGCAGGCAGACAGACAGACAGGCAGACAGGCAGACAGGCAGACAGGCAGACTCACCCCCTGAGCTTCCAAGATGATAGACAGCTTTTTGGAAAATTTGTCCAAACACTCCTGCAGGACAGACATTTTAGATTAGACTCATCAAATCTTAATACCGTGTTTATTTTCTATAACAATCATCTCTGTTTCGTCGTTCGAGTGCAGATTGTGATTCCAGGTTCAGTTCAGTGCATTTGGTTTCATTCAAACCCAAGTTAGATATCCTGAATTTGACGGTTTAATGAATCAGATTAAAATAGTACCTTCCAGGTGTACTTAAAAGTAAAAAGAAAAAAAGAAAAACACACACAAATGTGACATAATCTGAGTGGACTGTGCTTCTTTCACCTCCATCGTCTTGTCCCCAGAGCAGTGGTGTCCCAGATCCCGGAGGCCATTCACGAAGCTCTTGCTGGTCTGGCAGTAGACCCTGCCAGCCTCCAGCATGGCCTGGCATTGTTTCACAAGCTGGACGACACAAAAATGCAACACCACAGTCAGATTCATCCCGAATACTCAAACGAGACTTGAGAGGTGACTAACGACGGGCCACGCTCAGTGGGAATAATTAAACGTAATGAGTTATTCTAGGAAAAACACATTAAAGCAATGAAACAGTCAGAGTTGGAGGTTGTTCCAGTTGAGCGTAATTACTGCGCATGCTGAATATAACCTCCAGCTTCTGCTGAACACTGTCTGGAGTTCACGAAACTGCATTTGAGACAGATCATCACTGGATTTACGAGCTGGATTTTTACTTTTGAATACTGGGTTCTATATTTGATATATCTGATAACAATACGTCACTAATATGTTATCTGACAAAAAGACATGTGGGGAGGCAAGATATTTCACAGATTTTACAGTACAGATATAAAAAAATGACTAACGTTACATACAATATTACATTTAAAACAGTAACACTTTTTAAAAAGTAGTACTGGACATATCCCATCCATATTTTTCAGGTTGCTGTTAGCTAACATTTGCACATGGAGCAGCATTAGCATTCAATTGGAGTCATGTTTCTGGCCACCCTACGTATATAAATCCAATGTCCACTCTTCTTTTTGCTCTGTTCTGGTCTTTACTAACTCCTCAGGGAAATATCTGTCTCTTTAGCTGCTAAATGCTCCACTAGTTGCTAGCTTAGATAGTTGCAGACAAAGCTAGCTAGCTAGTTGCAGCATAACGTTACAGTGAACGACTCTGAGGAGAAGGGTGAGAGTGTAACTTAGCAAACACTAACATTGTGGACAATAAAGCCAAAAACAAGGAGCTGAAATAATAACCATGTAGCAATGTAACACAACATAAATATGTGTTCTACTTGAAATAAAATACGGGTTGAATACACATTGAACTGCAGCCGAGGAAATGTTCAGCCATGTTCCAACCACAAAAGGTGTTTCTACTTAATGTTAGACCTCGTCTCAGGACTGTGTGACAAAGATGCCTTTGTACGTTTTAATAGAGGAATGAAGTAATTCTTTCTCTTGCAAATATAAAGCGTTTAAAGGAGTACACAACACTCTTACTCGATTCAATACACACAGAGGTTTGACAGCTTCTGGTGTCTGATGTTAGCCAATGTCAGCAGACTTCAGATAGTTGTTGCTGTGGAACCGACATTTCTGGGTGACGTTGACTTTCTGACTCTTTTGTTCTTGTGCTGCTGAAGTTTTAGAAAACTTTGATGGCTTTGTTATTCCCAGCAGCTTCAATGTACTACAGTTTATTTTAGCTTATCCAACATTTACACTGATACTGATTTATCTGAAAAGCAACTGTGGGCCAATAGAAACATTTAGATTTGTCAAAGCAGGAAGGTAGTTGAGATACTTGTACTTTACATGTGTGTTCGCATTGTATGCTACTTTATAGTTTTAAGTTACATATAAAACATATGGTCGGCTATATATAGCTCTGCATGGTGAGTATTTTGTTTCTCTTTTGATATTTAATACTTTGAATAACTTTAATATTCTTCCAGACAAACGGGATCACTTTATTTATCTAAACTCACACTCAAACGTCCAACACTCGTGCAAGCAGGGACATTTATCTTTCTTTCTTTCTTTCTTTGTCAGAGGTCAGAGTTCAGCTAATGAGCAACCATTTCTTTTGTTCTGCTCAAGGACACACAAGGCAGATAAAAGCAGCCTGAGAGGGGTTTGAACCCAGTCAGGTTTTTTTCTAAATCAACGCATCTCCCTGCAGCCACACATAAATCCCTCACTTGCATGATGCTTTGCAGGGAAAGTTAAATGAACCAAGAGCTTTATCTAAACTAGGACAAGTATATTTCCATATTTTTTTATTATTCTTATTCTTATTAAGGAACAGAAACACAACATGTGACCTCTCTATCAGATGAATAGATTTGAAACTGTGTTGCATGCATGCAAACAGGGAATGGGGAATATACGTTATTGTATCGAAGCAGAACAAACTGTGGTTCTCTCCGCTGGAGGACAATACGATGGGGAAGCAGCACCTGCAGCTACTTCCTGCTTACGGTCAGGTGAAAAATACCTCAACTACCACTGCCCACCTCTCACATCACTGCTGCTTCACATGAGGAGTGTGTGTAGAACAGCAACTAAAACCTGTGTGTGTCTGTGCGAGTCTCTTTGCGTACGCGTTGGAGGGAACATTTTTGAAAGTAGAGCATTGACTCACTATGATATCATGAAAGTGTGCGTAGGAGTAGGTGCATGTATCTCACCTTTTCTAATCGTGTCTCGAGTTCACTCACATCGCTTTGGACCAGTTCGATTTCAGCTCTGAAACAGACACACAAAATATACAATATCACACACACAAAATAGCTTGGGGTCAAAGGTCGTGATACATTTACTCACAGAAACACATGAACCCCCGGGTGCTAATATTCCCCTCACATTTCATGGAATTTTACATAAGTTAAGTCAAGTCGAGGGTAGTCGAAGTGATTAGTTAATTAATTGATAACTCAATCAAAAGAAAATTGCTGAAAATGTTAAGAATTGATTAATTGTTTAAGTCAATTATGAAAAATATTTGACAAACGTTCACAGGTTTCAAACGTCTCAAATTTAAACTCTTACATCACTAACCCTTCTTGCTTGCATGCTGTGTATTGTGCTTCTATGCTGCATGTTTAAATTTGTAGCATAATGATACTCTACAAACAGTAATATTCCCTTTTTATTATTCTCGCTAAGCTTTCAATAAATCTTATTATATTTTTAGGTTGACGTTGTAACGTCTGTCAGGGGACAGCAGCTAACTCCGACAACGTCTCTGCTGAATAGAAAAATTACATTGATCAATACGTTTGAAAACATAAAAAAACAAACCAATCAATGATAAAAAAATAAACATTAGTTGCAACTTTCTTAGTATTCATTCTAAACTATGGAAAAAAAACTAAAATAAGTGCATGAAAAGTATTGAAATTGAAATGTCATAACTTCACACTTTTGTTTTTATAATTCTGCTGCATAATTATATTTTTCAGGGTTCAAAGTAATGCCTGTACCTCAACTTTAACTCTATCATTTCTTTATCAAAATGACAAAATATTTGACCCTGATTCACCCCTCAAGCTCTCAAATACAAATCCATGCAACACTGCATTTGTTTTAACGCCTCAATGAAGCTACAGCATTAATGGCTGCAATCCTTTTTACACTCACTTCATTGTAATTAAGAATATTGGTATTTTCAAAAACCTGAGGTCTTGAGAAGCATTTTAAAATGACATTTCTGTGGGTTTAAACATAGCTTAGATCATGTCGATGTTGCGTCTAAAGCCTGCACAATGGGCCCTGCAACAAATATCCAGGCTCAGTTATGGATTAATACACCTTAAATTTGTTTTTGAGTACAAGAGCTGGCCTTCTCAAACATCTCTCACGCACAGAAGCGCCTCTAGAAGTCCTGTGCACGGCTAGATTGACAGCTTTCGACGCAACAGTTGGTATCTCTTTCTGCCTCGCGTCTCTTCTCACACCGACATCAACCATGTGGTTTCCGCTGCCTTCCACCAACAGTACAGAGATACAGACAGACAGAGGAGGAGGGGGGCTGGGGGGGGGGGGAGAAGAGGCGAGACTGAGTGGAAAGAGAAGAGAGGAGGGCCTGGACACAGTAACTGTTTGTGTTTCTGTTTGTTAGTGCGGGGATGTTTGAATCAAAGTCTGAGGTCAGCTTGAAGGGAAAGAAAGGACAAGATGAAGGGAAGATAAAAAGAAAAAAAGATTCCTCCATTTAAAGGGGCACATCCTTTTTCAATTTGCGTCTGAATTGGTGTCACAGTCATAGTAAGAAAGCAAAAAGAAGACAGAAGCCAAAGCAGAGTTTCCGCCGTCGTTCTCCCCACAGAAAACACACTTCCTGCCCCCTCTGTTGATCACCTCAGCACATCTCGCCTCACTTCCTGTTGCCCTCCCACCTCACCGTTACCCAGCAACAGGAGGCAGCACATTTGAGTGCCTGTCCCGAGCTGTCAGTTACAGCTTTTTTTTCATTTTTTTTTTCATCCTCGGCCTTGTTTCACATTCTCTGCTTATCAGTTTTGATTGACTGTGTTTGCATGGGAGATAACTTTCCTTCCCTCCCCCCGACTTGTTCCTGCTCTCAGCCTGACACGAGACCTCACCGCTGCAGCTTCCACTACTCAAACTTTCCACCACTGTGCGAAGCCTCATAAACTCAGTACGGGCGAAGAGAGGCCCGAGACTCGGGGGTTGAAATATGCCAAATCAGCTGGAAGAGAGGACACCAGCCGCTGTGACTCAGGCAGAATGCCAACAAAAGATCAGGGCACACCCAAATTCTGCCCAACGCTCTCTTGAGCTGCTTGCAAAACCAATATAGCAACACTTCCCTTTTGGTTACACCAGATGCTGACTTCGTGTTGAAAGATGGGAGGCCGCAGTAGTGCTACATTGACAGCATAGTCAGGGACTTTAGAGGCCTTTAATGAGGCTTAAAGTCACTCAAAGAGGGCAGAATTCAGCGGGCAGCAGAAATGCATGCATTACACTCCATCCGTATAACTTGACTGACATGTTTCTAATAAAAGATGTTGAGTGACAACAGGGCTAATGTCAGCTTCCTGTGTTTCAGTGGCCCAGAGCAGCAGCATGTCACCTCAGAGTGGGTGTTTTCAGCCCTGCAGGCCTGCATGGAGTCTCGTTCCTTTTATTGACCCCCCAAACACTTGCAGTGACATGCACGGCTCACACCCAGAGGGACTGCTGACTGCGAGCATCAGCAGTTCAAATGGACTTATTAATAAGAAACACTGAATGCATTAATGCCATTTTTTTTTGGAGTCTGAAAGGCCACTAACATTGGGGCTATTGCAATACAACCTGCGTTAAGGAACATGGAAAGTAAAAGGTTGTCTTATAACCTCTGGGACGTGTCATTCTTTTATAGCCTTATTTTAAACTCCAGAAGTTAAATTAACTAACTTTTGCTGCTGGGAGTCCAAAGAGTTAAGTCTCCCTTTTGTCTTCCCCACATCACCGTGAAGCACCGGCGCACAGGTGAGCTTCTTACCTGAAGCGCGGAGAGTCCTTCAAACACTCATCAAAGTCCAGCTTGACGGTCATCCCTCCGCTTATGCAGTCGGCACAGAATCACACAAAACACTTGACTGGGATTTTCTTCGACTCCTCTTCGAAGCAGGACTCGGACAGCAGCTGTCAGACGACACTAAATCTTCCGCTTTGAGGCTCCGCACCGGGCAGCGTGACTCATTCCTCGCGTCGGACGTCTCCTTTCACGGGTGTCATCTGTATTCCTCTCGCGCAGCTCGTGCTGTTCCTCTGACTCTCTCTCTCTCTCTCTCTCTCTCTCGCTCTCTTTTTCTCTCTCTCTCTCTCTCTCTCTCTCGAGAAGGGACACCGCGTGCCTGATCGCCTCCTCCGTCGCACATCCGAGCCACGAGACGACTCGTCGCCGCTTATGAATAAACGCAGGGAGACGTCAGCCGCGTTGTTACCATTTTATCCGTATTATTTTTTTTTAGGCGAGCGCGTCCTGGAGGAGGAGGAGGAGGAGGAGGTGGAGGAGGTGGAGGAGGATGCTGCAGAAAGTTTGCTCGCGAACAAAACAAAAAAAAAGTATCCTGATTGATCGATACGGATCGATATTCCCAAGTGAAGGAGATTAAATCAGAGGCCAGGCGCTTGATTGGATGTGTTTTCCCGAGAGAGCCGACTGGAGTCTCTCTCTCTCTCTCTCTCTCTTTCTCTCTCTCTCCCTCTCTCTCTCTCTCACACACACAAGCAGTCCAACCCCCCACCTCTCTATTTCCGGGTTTATTACTCATGGCAAATTGTGGTTTTTGAAGAAGGAAAACTGCTCAAAATGAGAGGTTAGACTAAAATGTCTCTAATATAAATTATAGACTGAATCTACTTTGTGATTCATATGAAAATATGGAGTTTAATTACATGTCATCTGATTCTTGATGCCATGCTGTACAGTTGGCCATGTGGAATATGTATTCCCCCCCCACCACCCACTCATTTGGTTTCTGCTGTGTGTGTATTCAACTTTTTTTTAGTTTCAGGGAACTGTGTGCTTCTCATGAAGAGAGACTGGGTGTGTATTCTTGTCTGGCAACCTTTTTTTTTTCTTCTTCTTTTTTATTGGCTGAGGTGTGAGGAAGGCTGCTGCTGTGGGCCACCCTCTGCTAATGAATCCATTCATTGCTGCCGAGACAGGGAAGAAAATAGCTGAAACATAAATAGCCAGAAAAAAAGCTGAAAATGATGAATACTTGTGGTAAGTCAAAGATATGAGATGTTGATCAGTGGAAATTCTAAATTAACATCGTGAGTCGCTAAATCACCAATATGAGTGAGTTAAACTTTTGAAATTATGAGTAGGTTTATATAGAAATTTAAAAATATAGTATTTTACATCAAATTATTAAATAAAAAAGTCAATCAATTAGGATTTACTGGTCAAAATATGAGATGCTAGTAAAAGCTATGACTTACTAAATCATAACATAAGATACTAAGTCAGAAGTAAGACTTAAAAAAAAACGATGTTAACACTTTGACACTTTGGTATCAATGATTGAATTTGACTGTGAGTATTTGTTCATTTTTTTCTGGCAGAAAGAGGCGTCCATTATTCCCAGAAGAGACAAAACAACCCACTACCACGTGTTGGGCAACTTTAAATATGCAATCCGCACTTTGTCATTGTCACCACAGACTGGTAGTCAGACACCCTGAAGCCTGTGGTTGACTGCTGAGTGAAGTGTAATTACAGCAGAACTGGATTGTCTGTCTGTGGTCTGTGCTTGTTACAATGTCTTGCAATGCACATCTATATATCTATCTATCTATCTATATATCTATCTGTCTATATATCTATCTATCTATATATCTATCTGTCTATATATATATCTATCTATATATCTATCTGTCTATATATATCTCTGTCTATCTATCTATCTATCTATCTATCTATCTATCTATCTATCTATCTATCTATATATCTATCTGTCTATATATCTATCTATCTATATATCTATCTGTCTATATATATATCTGTCTATGTATCTATGTATCTATCTATCTATCTATCTGGCTATCTATCTATCTATCTATCTATCTATCTATCTATCTATCTATCTATCTGTCTATATGTCTGTATGTCTGTCTATCTATCTTAGTATGTGCCCCACCCCCCCTGCTGGTCATTAACAGTCACTGCAGCTCATCTGAAAACTGCCTGATAGTTTTTTCCTTCACTTTGGTTCATGCTGCAGAGGATGTTTTTTCCTCTGTTCGTCTATCACTCAGAGGATAACAGTACCGTGATGCCTTCACTGACCACCGCCCTGATCGGACTCCTCTCTGTCTGTGTGAGAATAAATCTCAGATATGACATCTTAGACGTCACGGAGAGGGCGTAGGAAGGTCTGTTGTGTTGCTAAGTTGCTTCATCAAAATAAATAGTCCGGGGATGTTGTCTGAGGACAAAGAGGTTTGCAATACCCTGTATTTAAAAGCGTGTCATTCACCAGAGATTCGTGGGAATGTGGCCAATGAAAACAGGTTTATGTAAGTGAAACAAACTGTAGCCTACACACTGTGGATTAAACCATGAGGAATCTTAATCAACTTTTTATAAACTTGGAAATGTACCGATATACTCCTCAAAAATGCTATTCTGTGTATTTGTTTCCCCCAGCTGCCCTTATAAACTCCCTAAAATAATCTGTCCCCTTCGCAGAGCGCGCTGGAGCGTCAGGAGCGCAGCGCTGCGCCAAAAGAAAACAACAACGGGGGCGTGTGCGTAAATGGCGCACAGAGTGAGCGCAGCAGCATCAGAGTCTCGAGACAGACAGTCGGCTCTAAGAGAGTATTAAAACGCTTCTCAGACGACGTAAAACTTGGCTGCTCGACAGCATCTTGTTTGTCTTTGACAGGAGATTCCCTGCGCGTCTGTCCAAGTGTCAAACCACACAGAATTTCAGGTCTCACCAATTTTTCAAAATAAAGGCCTTGGATGGCCTCGAAACTTTGGGAGCTTGTTTGAGAAAGATGCATACCTATCTGGAGAAGATGTATAACCTAAGGCACCTTTTCTCCTAAAAGTGTCTTTTGACAGGATTGGCTAATCACTCATACCCATGACAGGGGCGTTAAAGCACATGGAAAAATAAAAAATAAACTGAATATCAACTGGAGGCCTAACACACAGATTAACCTGGGTGTTTCAGAATATGCACCATGTAAGCAACCTGTAATATAAATTAGATGTTTAAATCTACTAAAGCTAGATTTGGGAACACCCTGGTGAGTTATGGGTTAAGGCACTGAACATAAACCGCTGACCAACATCCTCGGGTTCACGTCCGGCCAAGGACCTTTGTTACATGTTATTCACCATCGCTCTCTCCCCTCATTTCGTGCCACGTCTTCATGTCAGATATCAAATAAAAAGATGCTCCAAAACCAGATGTCATGATGAGGTAAAAATGCTGGAGCCACTTTAAGGCACTGTTGTGTTTTTGTGGTGCATATTCCCAGACAAATTTGCTAATTGGTTAGATGACCAGAAAGTATACGCTTACACAGATAGTACACAACACACAGACAACCCGAGGCCTTCAGGGCCCTTGAGGGTCTGGGGCGTGTTTGTAATCCAGCATTGGTATTACATGAAGCAACCTGTCATAAATAGGCCTATTCAATCAATTTAGGCAGGCCTATTTTTTTTATAAACTAAATTAATAAATATAAGATTCACAAGATCCATTAGTACGGGCGAAGAAGCTTTCAATTGTATAACATGATCTTCCTCAAGAGATGAAGTTCAAGACAGTTCGAGCTTGACTTTTTAAACCAACATGGATGATCTCCAATGACGACTGCAAACTCCAACTGCTGTTGAAATTATATAACCAAAAGCTAAAAAAACAGCTGCTAAGCGGCTTTGTCCTGAGTTAGTTCTGTTTCCAAGCTCAATAATGACATTTTAAATTTCAAGACATTGATTATATTCCAAAAACTGTAACATTTGTCAATGTCGTTATGTCAAAGTGATGTGGAAACAGCTGATTCCCAGAACACACAGAGATACTGGGAACTACTTTGCCCTACTAACAGTTTCATGAGATAACCAGTTGTTGTATTGGATATTTTTTGGATTCTTTTTTTTTTTTTAAAGAAACAGGCAACCATAAAAGTAAAATTGACCGTTACCCAAAGCATCACCTGATAGTTTTTTTTTGTGTGTTTTGCTTTTATTCTGAAAGTCATCCACAGTATTTCCGGTGCGCGCGCGGCTCTCACTCCGTGGGACTTGACGCGCCTCCCTCTCCTCTGTGTTGCCTCTCGCGTCGGGCTGAAGCCGCATTAACAGCGTCTCCGTAATGCGGGGCGTGAGGCGCTTCATGTGGTGAAGCGGAGGGGATTCAGGGGCGGAGGGTTACCGGCTTCACACCGAGCCTCCTGGCCGCCGCGGCACCGGGAGGGAGGGAAACACAATGTCGAACCGAAAGCACCGGGACAACCAGGAGATCTGCGCCCGCAAGGTCCGCGAGCTGGCCCAGTCCGGAGTAAACAAACACTGCTTCGAGTGCAGCCAGCCCGGGGTGACTTACACCGACATCACGGCGGGCAGCTTCGTCTGCACGTCGTGCTCCGGAATGCTGTGAGTGAAAAAAAAAAAAAAAAAAACCCAGCCGCGCCTCCTCCCGCGGTCCATTTACGCATCAGTGTGAGGACGGACGAGATACTGGTAGAGAGTAAAATAAATAATAATAAGGAAAGTGCCAGGCCGTGGATATGCACCATGCACACAGATTGACAGGGGGTTATTTTCTGTTTTTCAGCGTTATCGGGGAGTGTTGGTGTGTGTGGTGCAACAGCCGAGGTGGTGTGCTCACATTAATTTACGCAGTCTCTCTCTCTCTCTCTCTCTCTCTCTCTCTCTCTCTCTCTCTCTCTCTCTCTCGCGTGTCTTCCAACAGCTTCATAAACGACAGTCCGCTAATTGGTCATTTTCCAGCTCTGAGTTACGTTTCATATCGTCATGGTGCAGGTTTGACATTACCCCCCCCCCCCTCTCTCTCTCTCTCTCTCTCCCCCTACCCCTCTTCTCTCTCTCTCTCCCCCATATCTCTCTCTCTCTCTCTCTCTCTCTCTAGGCTCCTCTCCAGTGTGGGTGTGTATGTGTGTATGCGCTGTCACATTTTGTTCTGCATGTTCAGCCTAGTAGCCCCCCCCCCCCCCTCCACACACACACACGCGCGCACAGGGAGACGGTTTCAGCACTTCCATGCGCGTTATTGCGCAATCCTGCACATGCACAGCAGTTGTCACACTTTGCGTCTCTGGCATGGAGATGATAAAGAGGCGTGTGGTTCCTGAAACCACGTGTTTCTCTGTCACAAGGCACCTTCCTTCACACAGGTTCTGCCCGTTAAATTCACAGTCACGTGTCCGGTGCTTCCTCGGCCACCTTCCTTGTCCCCTTGTCTCCTCTCGCAGGCGAGGACTCACTACACACATTTTGGGCTTCCTTAGTTTTTACCCCCTTAATTCCTCTCTCCTTCTCTCCCAGGAGAGGCCTCAACCCTCCCCATAGAGTCAAGTCCATCTCCATGACAACCTTCTCCCAACAGGAAGTGGAATTCCTCCAAAACCATGGCAACGAGGTGAGTGATATTCATAAATCCGGGGCTTCAGGTGGAGCTTGATGCACCTGTAGACGGGAACGCATTTGAATGTGTTTTTCCTTTTTATTATTCACACTTGTAAAGTCATCTGAGGTCGTTAATCCGATGCTGCAGCTCACCGGTCCCCGTTTTCTGGTTCAAGTTCAGGTTTCAAACTCACTTTCTGATTCCCTGGAATATGAAACGTCCCTTATGGCTCCCAGTGACCCAGTGAACCAGTCTTTGTGGTCGCGCTTTTTTCTTTTTCTTTTTGGGAAGAATGCTACTGCCAAGAAACAAAAGGACCAGCACTCTCTGGTCCCACCCAAACCACGATCTATTTCCTCCGTGTGTGTGTGTGTGTGTGTCTTCCAAACTTTTCCAAACCAGGGCACCCCTTCTTCTGTAAAAAATGTCCCCGCCCGTATCTTGGTTACGATAAAAAATGTCAAAAATAAAAATCATTTAATAAAAATAATAATTTAAGGGATATTACTAGAAATTTTGTTTATTATGTGTTAATATCAATGAAATCAAAAGATTGTCTAAAAACCCAAATTATTATTATTATTATTACTATCACATAAAACAGATAACAACAAATAAGAAGCTGAGAGCTGCAACTGAAGAAGGTGCCTGAAAAAATATGACCACAACAATTAATCAATTATCAAAATAGTAATAGTTTTACCTCTTCGGATTTTTTATTTTTTAGTACACTGTATCAGCAATATGATAGTCCACTGTTTGCAAAAAGCAAAAAAGAAAAGAAAATGAATTCATGAATTTAATATGACATTGTTAACGTTTGTCGGTTATTTCTTCCACTTTGACATGTTCGACAACATTAATATCAAAATGTAGTAAATGTTAATGCCACCTGTTTGTTTTTTATGCGGTGAACCTTTTTTTATTTCCCTCCCTTTCTGGAACAACCGGTGTGGGCTGAGATTTTATCTCCCAAAATAAACGGCGAAGGGTTTCCGGCTTATCAAGATGAGTGCCGACCGTTTTCATGAGCTCGCTGTTGGCTAGTGTGTGTGTGTGTGTGTGTGTGTGTGTGTGTGTGTGTGTGTGTGTGTGTGAGAGAGAGAAAGAGTTGAGTATAATGTGAGGAGAGGCAGAGGTTTTTCTCCGCATCATCCTCGGCCGGTTATGATTCGTCATCTTTGCAACACTCTTGACTCTCGAACCGGACGCGAATCGCTGAGGACAAAATGTGTTTGTGAGAGATCCTCTGAGACTAAATATAAAGTAGACTCCGCCCTTTTTTCTAGTGCTGCATAAACCTGCAAAACTGATTTCAATTGTGACTTGACCAAACTTGTGTGTGTGTGTGTGTGTGTGTGTGTGTGTGTGTGTGTGTGTGTGTGTGTGTGTGTGTGTGTGTGTGTGTGTGTGTGTGTGTGTGTGTGTGTGTGTCTCCAGGTCGGGAGGAGGACGTGGCTGTGCGTGTTTGACCCGAAGACGGACGGCTGCTCCGACATGAAGGACTCTCAGAAGTTCAAGGAGTTCCTGCAGGACAAATACGAGAAGAAGAAGTGGTGAGTATTGAATTAATAATATGGTGGATAACATATCAGGAAACATCGGCTTGTTAACGTTATCATTGTCAGAATGTCACGTGGCGTTTTGATTTTAAAATGGGTCCAAGTCTTTGGATGATGACCGGGCAGATCGCTGCAGGCACGATGCGTTGGTGTCGGCCGACAGGAAGTGATCATCGCACTGGTTGTCCACAACAAAATGGGACGTTTCCATTGGATTTTGGATTATCGCAGAAAAAACAAGCTCCGTGGCAAACAAGCGTTTTTGATACTTGCACGTTTTATTCACCGTAATCGTCACAAATAAACAATAAACACTGTTAGGATGTTTGAGTAGAAAGCTCACGTCGGCCTGTTAACAAACTCAAGTTCAAGTCAAGTTTAAGTCATTGTGAGAGTGTTAGCATGCCGACATTTGCATTTGGCTCATAAGACCGTTGAGTTCACAAAGCATGACTGGAGACAGTTTTTTTTTTTTTTAAAGATTAATCAACTGTCAAAAAATTGTGACGGATTGAATTGTTCCTTCAGTTGTTTCAGCTCTGAAAGGGAAAGGCCATACGAGGGCACATTAGATCCCAACAACAACTTAGAGCGTTTGTTCCAAATTTAGACATTTCACTGAATGAAGTGGCGACGCCCACTCTGAAGAATTAGCTCACGGATAAGAGCTGCTTTCACGCCGGGGAGAAAAGAGCGGCCATTGTTTTGGGTTTAGCTTCAAGCCGCACAAATATTCCTAATCGTGGTCTTTGAACGCTACTAAATAACTTGTCTCTTTCAGGCACTTTACCAAAAGTAAGAACCGGAGGGACGTCGAGGGTCCTTGGAGCCCGGGGGTCCAGGCAGTGCCCCCTTCCCATGGTCCCTTAACCAACCAGGTGCCCTCCCATAACCTGCCCCCCAACGCCAGAACCACGAGGCCACTGGTGAGAGGCTTAACCTAGAGCCCTAGTCGTGCGCGTAGTGGGGTTAAGAGAGTAACGACGACGAGGGGGGAGAGATTGAAGAGAGAAAGTGGGTGGGGGACGTAGAAAAAGAGGAAGTGAACGAAGACAGTTTAAAAAAAAAAAAAAAAAAAAAAAAAAAGAGAGAGAATAGAAGGTGAGGAAATGACCTAAATTTGCTTCCACGCTGCGGCAGAGAGACAGGGACTGATGAGCCGGACAGCGAGACGCCCAGGTAGCCTCCACATCAAAGCTGCTGCTTATGAATTATTGAGAAAGCATGAAAGAGTCTCACTTCTTCTGCCTTTGTGTTTTTTTTTTTCTTTCTTCTTTCTCCCACCCCCCCACCCCTCCCTACCCGCCCCCCATCTGCTTCTTTCTCCGTCCTCTCATCTCTTGCCCGACCAGTCTCAGTCCCAGCTGCCGTCATGGGATCGAGCTCCTGCCATCTCGCCCGCCGACATGCGGACGGACGTGTTCACCGCTCGGCCGCTGCGCTCCCAAAGCTTCAGAGACCCCACCATGAAAGGTCGGAGGCTGATCTCCATCAGGGGAGCGGATATTTCTGGGGCCGAACGCGATCGATTCCCCCCCCCCCTCTCTCTCACCCTGTTTGTCCTTTCTCTTTGTTTGTCCTTTCTCCGACGTAGATCCCACCATGTGCGGGATAGAAAGACAGCGGCCGGGCTCGCTGTCGTCGGCGATGGGCGCTCAGAGCCACGTCCCCTCCTTCCCCGCCCTCCCGCGGCCCTCAGGTGTGTCCTCCACTGACACCATCACACAAGCAAACCTCAACAGAGTCCACATGAATCAATGGATGTCATGTAATATTCACTACAGTACAAAGGGGGAAAAAACACTACAGGAGAGAGATTGCATCGGGTTTCTATTCATCCGCCACTGAAAATAGTCCCTAAACAGCACCATTCTCCCCATTATTCCTCCTGCTGTTGCACCATGACAGGGTTTTTGTTGTTGTACCATATCATGTGGGTTTAAAACCACACTGGGTTGCTCTTCACGAGGAGCAGAATTCAACAAGCCGCTCCGGGGGGTTGGGAGAGGGGGTGGGGGGCGGGGGGGGCACGGATTGACAGCGGGGGATGAACAGTCTTTTCTCCTCCCTTAACTCATCCCTCTCTCTTTTGTTCTGTCTCTCTTATCTCTCCTCCCCGACCTCGTAGCCAGTAGCTCTTTCAAAAACCACTTCACTTTAGGTAAGACGCGGCGCCCACCGATGCATTTGAATGTGTGCTGAATGGCTGCGATCGATAGGCTCTCCCTAAGTGTATCGCTCGTGACAAGCGCCCGCTCTGTGGGTCGTGCCGCTGCTGACCATGACTCGCGTCACGGCTTCACGCTAGCAGCAGTTAGAGAGAAGACGCGGCACTCTGTCCTCAATTTGCCCGCCCGACTCACATGCTGCAATCGGGGGTCAATATTTTTTCTTCCATCGGTCCGGTTTCCCCACTTCAAAGCCAGAACGAAAGGCTGGGAGGGTCCAGGACACACACACACACACACACACACACACACACTGAGAGTTTAAAGTAACCCTATTTTTAGCTGCCCCCGTCAGCAGAGGGCCGCTGATATTTCGCACGGCGCTGGCGTTGAAGCACTTAAAGACTATGTAGGACACAGCTGTAATCCCACGGTACACATTCACATCCCCAAAGTATTCCAGGAAGTTCAGGTATGTCTGCAGAGATAGGTCCTATCTGGAGCCCCACAGCCGAAAACATGCAGCCGGCTTTAGCCTGCTTTATATCTTCAGATAATCTGCATCAAGTCAAGTCTGGTCTGGTTTCTGTCACAGACAAGCTGGATTTAGAAAAAAAACTCAACCTTTTTTATGTGTCCCCCCCCCCTGCGAACAATTTTGGCTGATACTAGCATGCTTTGTGGCTAATGTTTGTGGAAAGCTTGCTACCTACAAAAGTTAATTTCCTGCCTTTGTTACCATCTAACAATTGTATTTTTGTGGCTGGTGCTTTGAAAACTATCCAAGAAGTTGTTGCTGTGCCTTTTCAATTCTCTTGTTGATGCGCAACCATGACAACACGCTAATCCTGCATTCGACAAGCCTCGTAGCATGGAAATGGTGAAATAGCATGAGAACTCTGTTTGATGACTTTCTTTTCATTTATTTTTCATCCATATGAATGATAATTTAATTTCTACATTGGTATATAACAGCGTAACATATATATATATATATCAGATTAAAGTCCATGAATTGATCTGGATTAAGCATGATATAGCAAATGGTTTTCCTTAATTAGCAATCTCACCTCGAGGTCCATTTAGTAGCCGTTTAGTAGCTTTCGATCGAATCACATGGTCTTCCTGAGCAGGGGGAGTTTGCACAGTCGACAGGAAACTTTAGGCCACTTTAAGGACTTTTCATCGTGTTGTTTTGAATACTGAGGAGATAAAAATCCATCTAAAGTCACTTGAAATAGTTGTATTATTTTACCTCTTAATGACTAGTATCACTAGGATTACACGTTGGCTCTAGAGGTACTTATACTTTAAAACAAAGCCTGTAGAATTAGTTGTGTGTAAGTTAGTTTTGGGGCCCTTCGGGTTTCAACGCCGCAAATTGTGAATCGCACACGAACGGCAGCGGCTCTCCTCCTCTGTCTTTGCTCTGAAGCTCCGCTCACTTTTCCGCTCTCAGGTCGTACGGTATCGGCCTCGGGGACCACGGGGCCCTTCAGGGCCTTCCCCAAGTCTCTCAGCGTGGACTTCGGAGGTCTGAGCCATCCTCATCATCAGCCTCTGCCCCACTCTCTGTCCCAGCAGCAGACAGGAAGTGCGGGACAGACGACGCCGCAGGTCGGTGGCTCCAACCACCAGGACAGATACGCCGCGGTGTCACATCTGGACAGCTGCTTCACTGAACCACCGGCGGTCACCGGTAGGACGTGTTCCACTTTGTGAGGAGGACGTGCTCCCTCTTCTCTGCTTCATCTGTGTGTGGATTTGTTGGAAATGAAGCTAGTAAAGGCAGAATGCACTTCATACTTCTACTCCAGTGTAGTGCCACTCTACTTGTGTTTGTCGGGTATCGGCACCTTTACAATGTAAGATATGGAAACACACGATAAGCTTATGAAATATAACACGTTGTTGAAGAATAAACAGTGTCTCCCAGCCTATTTTCCACACGTCCTTGAGCTTTTAGCAGTTCCGCCCGAAACTTTGGAGATGGTTTCATTTGAATAACTGTTTAAGTCCCCAAAAAGGTGAAAAACGTTTCCAATATTTAAAAAAAAAAAAAAAAAAAAAAAAAAGCAAAGATTAGATTAGTGGAGTCCCAAAACATGAATACAACTTTTTGTAGCAGAAGCTTGTGTTTTATTCTATTTTAAGATGTACTTGTCTGCGTAACAAGTATTTTTAAGTACATTCTGCTGTTAATAGATAAACACTTTTACTTTCGTTTTACATCGTTGTACTGGCACTTTTACTGAGTACGTCTTCCACCACCTTGTAATAGATAGAGGGAGAGTTGGAGTGTGCGTGTGATGCAGATTGTCGTCGCCAGCTCAACAAGGTTGCATAACATCCTCACACCAAATGCCAAGGCTCTAAGCAGCTGAACCACGCTCGTGGTGTTTGCTCCAGATCTACTCGATCACCTTTATTGGTGCATTTTAAAATCAGCTGTATTAGTCTAATAACCAAGGCGGAGGTTTTAATGCATAGGATTCATGCGAGGAGCCTTCGAGCTTCCCACAAGAAGCTTTGTTGTTTTCCTTCACCACATCCTCCCCGGCCTGGCAGAGTGAGGAGGTTATTGATTTTCTGCCCCGGCTCCCTTCATATCAAGCTGAGCACGGAGACGCTCTTCTGTTCAGGAGATTTGTAATGCGTTCGTTCTTCTGACGACTTCCACGCTCAGGAGCAACTGTTTGAACTCTGCAATCTTTCCTCACATTTTCGAGATAAGAGCGCTTGATCTCATTTGAGTCATGAGATATAATGGTCTGTGTGAAACGCTTGTTCGCAGCTCCCCCTGGTGGTCCGCCGCAGTACAACGCCATCTTCGGCAGCAGGCCCTCGTCCAGCTCTACTCCTGCCAGGTAGAGAAACAAAGAAGAAGAAAAAAACAGTCTGTCAAATCAGCTTCTGTTTAACGTGTCAGTTTAATTTATTTATTTTTTTAGCTTCTCCTGCGTGTGGAGCTCCTTTTTTTAAAGGTCACATCCTGATTGATGCTCCCGTTTTTCTTCTTTTCCATCCCCAGTTCCCCCGGCGTCGATACCGTGTCCAGCTCCCAAACCTTTGCAAGTAGGTACCGAGCACGAACCGCATCGATCCCCTCCCGCCGACCCGCATTGTGTTTTCATTCGGCTCCCTCATCTTTAAAGCCGGCCAACACTCCTAATTAGGATGCATCCGCGTGACTCAGAGGAGCAGTGTTGGTTTGAATAGCCAGGAATGCACTCGGTTAACCCCACACTGTGAATTATCTCCCCCCCCCTCCCTCTCCCCCCTCTCCCACCCCCCTCTGTCCCCACGTCTCAGATTTCCCAAACCCATTCAGCTCCAGCTCCGCTTCCCAGCAGCCCGCTGCCCTCTCCCCGAGTAACCCCTTCAGCGGCGCATCAGGAGGTGAGACTCGCGTCCGGGGTCCTTCAGACGTTACTCTGCTTGCTAACTTCTTTTTTTTACTTTTTTTTTTTTTAATGGGGGGGGGAAAAGGTCACGACACATGTTTTCTCCACGACTTCTCTTCATGTTATACATTCGTTTAGACGAAGGTGAATACAGTGACTTCATCGTCAGAGGGTTTTGTGTTTATGGGATTACGCTGCAGAATGATGCAATCCAGATTCTGTATGTGGAAAGGCTTGTTATTCTTATATCCAGGAAAAAAAAGTCAGTTTATCAACCTGGAGGTTAAAGGGAAAGTACAAAGTTTCATATTTAGTTTAGATTATTTTTCTTCACTGATGAGTTGATCGTCAGGAAATTAAAAGGCAAGAATTTGGATAATAGATTCCTTAGTTCAGTCTCCTAATTAGCTAAATATTTGCTGGTTTCAGCTTTTCACATGTGAAGATTTGCTGCTTTTGTGTGTTTGACATTATTTTAAATTGAATATCTTGTTGCAACTAACAAATAGACGCATAGAATAGAATACACAACAACAACAACAAATCAGTGACATATGCAGAAATCAAATATTATTGCACGGCATTATGTGAACCGCAGCTTCAATATCAGAACTGTTCTTGCAGCTTTTTTTTTTAATTTATTTATTAAAATATAAGAATATGATTTGTCGGCGTATTCAGTTTGCATACTGATTATGT
>JACSYO010000521.1:142500-167500 GCA_016806645.1 Ophiodon elongatus | reverse complement strand
TTTCTTCTTATTTTTTTTAAGTCGTCCTTTTGAAGGATAATCTATGTTTTCCACTTCCTAGGCTGCATGCGCTTAGAGGGCTAAAAGGAGATACTACTGAATGTAAAAAGAAATTTCAGAATAACTTTAATGTGTGTAAAAAAAAAAAAAACAACAACAAAAAAAACAAACAACCCTTCATGGCTTCATGTTCCGGACCAAAATGTTTCTCGCTTGTTCTTTTTATTTTTTTCTCATGTTTTTTTTTCGTTTGACATGGAGGCGAAGTTAATTTCCCCCTATTTTTTGCCAAAAAGAACAGAGAGATTCATGTGTCTTTGTAATTACAAGTATTCATGTTCATAAAATCAGTTTGTTGCTTCTTAAGACAGCTTGGCTCCGGGTGTTTTTTTATTTTAAATGTCTTTTTCTGGTTCCTCTGGTTATAATCTCACCGCAACAAAGAAATACAAGCATGAAATGAGAAAATATTCTTTTTTTAATTTATTTTTTAAAGGCTGTAATGACTTCTTCAAACAGCAGAGGGCGCTTGAGATCCACTTTCCCCTGACCTCGTGCACAAGGTTACTTTTGGATGCATATTGCATAACAACATACATACTGCATAAGCGCGCAGTACAAAGATAGAAGCCCTTTATAGCTGTGAGGGTGACTATTAATAGAGCATTTTAAAAGATTTATTGACACAAAAAATTCCGATTAAACATTATTATTCATTATTATAATATTATATATGTGTTATTCGATGGGATTTCTCTCAGACATGCAGCAGTGAGAGATGGAGGCTCAGCCAGACAGTCGGAGGAAAAAAAAAAACAACATTGTACTCAGACAGTCTGAGTGGCAAAAAATATGGCGTCTACAAAAGCCTCGTTTATCAAATTACAGCAGCTTGATGTACTGTTGGTGTAGCATTTAGTAAACAACATCAAAACGACTGTATTCCCACAGGATGCAATGGTTTCACTATTAACCTAGATTTAAAATATGTGTATGCGACCTCCTGCTGCATTTAATCTAGTAAATGTTTCGATTTCCAAATCTGTAGGGCTTTTAAAAGTTGGGTTGATATATGAAACGTGTAAATACAGGACAGAGGTTTTTTTTTTTTTTTTTTTTTTTTAAAATGATAAATAGAACAGGATGGACTCATGGCAGAGCCAATACTGAAATCTTACTCCACACACTGGAAGTGTTGCTGCCTTCACGGGCTGTCGGAAATATCGATTATTTGCTTGAGTGAACCTTAGTTAAACTCCCAAGATGCAATAAAATTCACCTCATAGCGGCACGAGAAACAGGAAAAAAGTGGAAAAAAAAGAGCGAATGAAAATTAAATAGATAAAATCAGAAAAAGCATAGAGAAATTAGAAAGCTGCATTAAATAAATTACATTATCTTACAACATATTAGGGCATATATATGACTTATTTAAATATACATTTGATGAAAATAAGTTCAGCAATGTCACGAACAAAGCGTCACTAAATACCGACGGAAATAAGGAGGAGGTGAAAATATAAGGATACAGGACGCAACACGAGCTGGTGGAGATGTAGCTAATTTATTACAGGATGATAGACTGTGCTGACATGGTGACTTCTTTCTAAAAATAAAATGTCTCAAATTAGGTGAAACACACACGCGCACACACACACACACACACACACACACACACACACACACACACACACACACACAACTATTTAGTGTTATCTATGTCCAAATAATGAAACTCTGTTTTTTTTCCAGTTTGAGTATCTTACTTTAGTTGTGTAAATATATCAGGTCCCCAAACAATTCTCCCTATAGAGCCTTTCTGTTATTAAACCTGACTTCCCCTTTACAAGCACAACCTCATGACATCACATTCTCTACATAGCTTCGCATTTATCTCTATTCATTCAATATGTTTAATCTTTCCATCCAGTAATTGTTTATTACTGCTCAATACGTGTGACTTTTGTTTTGTTTATTGATATCATTATCCAACATCTTACTGTAGATCTCTGTGGTACAGTGTCAACAGTGAGCATACATTTATATTTGACATACCTGTACATAACTGTGTCTGTATAGATTCACTGTTTTGTTATTTATTATTTGTTATTTTGTTATTTGTTAGGTCTTGTTGCTCCCTGTATCCTTACATTTGTTAGTTTTAGTTATGTTTAATTATCATGTTACAGTATCCCATTTGCATTAATAAAGTACTCTATGCACCGAAATGCACGGGGGGCTTGTGGAGGGGAGGGGGAGGGGAGAGGGAGGGGGGGGGGGGGGGGGGGGGGGTTGGTTGCTCTCGTGTCGGAGCCCGGGCTCGGTCCGTGAACGCACCATCGCTCCAGAGTACTAGTACAGCGGTGAGTGACAGTCCCGCTCCACGGTAGCTGCTCCGCTCCTCTCCACTCTACAGCAACGAGACCGGAGCCGAGCAGGGCAGGGGTGGGGGGACAGACAGACAGACAGACAGACAGACAGACAGACAGACAGACTGCAGTAGGATGGGCTCCGTGCGCGTGTGATGTGCAGTAAATGGGATTAAGCCGCTCGCAGCAGCAGTAGTAGTAGTAGAGGAGAGGAGTGGAGAGTAGAGGAGAGGAGTGGAGAGTAGAGGAGAGTAGAGGAGAGCGCAGCGCACAGCGGAGCCGCATGTGCTCGCCCGTCTGGACAACTTCGGCCCGAAACAACCCAAAGAGGAGCGAAACTAAGGACAGCTGCAGCCGTACGACCGACCCGGTTCAGGTTCACCCGGCCGGACCCGAGCGGCAGCAGCGACCCCCACGACCGACCCCCGCCCGACCCCCGCCTCCCCTCTCACATGCCCGCGTTGATGTGGGGGAGAGGGAGGGGAGCGCAGCCGGGGCATGTTTGACTTGTCTCTCTGAACTTGCAGAAATACTACAAGAGAAACAAACAGACAGAAAGAGTTTGTCTGTGTGTGTGTGTGTGTGTGTGTGTGTGTGTGTGTGTGTGTGTGGGGAGGGGTGGTGGTGGTGAGGGTGGGGGGGTGAATAAAAGGAGATGTCGGTTGTGATGGAGAGCCAAGCCGGCGACCTCCAGAGCTGCGAGGACGTGCGGAAGAGCGGCTACCTCCGCAAGCAGAAGTCCATGCACCGGCGGTACTTCGTGCTGCGCGCCGCCTCGGAGCGCGGCCCGGCCCGCCTGGAGTACTACGAGAGCGAGAAGAAATTCCGCGGCAAGGCCCCCGTCCCGAAGAAAGCGGTGGCGCTGGAGACGTGCTTCAACATCAACAAGCGGGCCGACTCCAAGAACAAGCACATGATCGTGCTGTACACGCGGGCCGAGAGCTTCGCCATCGCCGCGGAGAACGAGGCGGACCAGGACGAGTGGTACCAGGCCATGGTGGAGCTGCAGTGCAAAAGTAAGTCGAAAGCGCACGCGTGTACGCGCACGCGTGCTCCAATATGCAGTGCGTATGCGTACACACACACACACACACACACACATATGCATGCACGTGCACGCGCTCTCCACACACACTGTACGCGGCTCTCCGCGTGTGGGGAGAAACGTGGCAATGCCTGCAGAGGAGCGCACTGCAGATCGGGACATGTCTCGTTCCGGTGTGGGTTTTCTTTGGACAGCGTGCAGGGATTGTTTGAAAAACCCATTACAGCCGGCCGGGCCAAGTTTACATAGTTTGTTTCTGTGGAGGGTACCTCCGAGGGGAGTGTGTGTTTGTAAACATGCGTCTTTAAGCCGCGCTGGGGAGCTTATCCTCCCCGCCAGTTCTTATCACACTGGTGTGATGTCCTCCAGACTTTTTGGGTTTCTCTCCGTGGGCGTCAAACTGTGTGCAAGCTTTGCCTCTCTTTCCCAACTCAACCCCCCCTTGCCCTCTTGTTTACTTTGACTGCTCTGCTTTTCTGCTGACACTGCAATATTACATCAGGCATTGGTCCTACAAGAGGAGGACAAACACGTCCCAATTCGTTCATTAAATATTCATATTTCCAGGTTTGACTAGAAATGCCTAAGCAGCTTAGGCTGTCCCATCAAGCTTCTCCTGCAGTGGATTTATCTAATGCTGCAAATGTGCAAATGGCCTCAAACTCTCCCTCCACCCCCACCCCCACCCCAAAAAAAACCCACCCATGTAGGTTGTTCTCAGAGCTGTCTATCAGCCGCTTGTGTCAACACAGCTGTCGGGAGCAGAGCTGGTGAGCAGGGCAACTTCAAATCACCTGTTCAGCCTTCGTTGTGACAGACCAACCAGGGGGGGGGGGACTCGTGATGTAATCTTGGCAAAAGTAAAGATACAGGTTCAAGGTGCACATGACCTCCGGTATCTGTTACATAAGGCAGCATGAGGAGAGAGAGAGAGAGAGAGAGAGAGAGAAAAATATATATATTCTGATGTATTTGATCATCTTATCTTTCATTGAAAACCACAGGACAGCGAGTTGTTTCGAGGAGGTTGATTTAGGAGCTCCGAGAAGCCGCGTCGGGGGGGAATCTAGTGTAACCTGTTCGGATTTTTGGAATTGGTGTCAACGCGGTGGCTCCCCCTTTTTGTCCCTTTTTTTTTACGTAACTGGGTCTGTGTGTCTGTGGGCGTGCGGCCCGCTTCGCTTCGCTTCGCCCCAACTATTTGACGAGTTCCCGCGAGACGGCACGAGTGAGTGGACAGATGTTGGGAGCCCAGAGGAGCGTGAGAAACCGACTCGACGTCCTTTTCCTCCCGAAGAGGGAAAACCGTCTCCAAAAGTGCAGGCGCTCTAATCTACGGCCACTAAGTGTTTAGTGTGTAAAGGTCAGATGCACCGAAATGGGCTGCAGCCCAGCAGGTGAGTTACGCTTCGGGCCTATTTTATTTTTGACCAAGAGGCCAGACCACCGGCAGGCTCCAGCATCATAATGCCGCCGCTGCCATGAGCTGTCTCTGAAAATTACAGGTCCGGTGCGATGCACTGACGGCTACTCGTCTCCCGCTTTTGTTGCTTCAAGTGTTGGGTTTCTCGTGTAAATCACCCTCCCTGACAGTGACAAAGGGCTGCGGCCGAGCTGCTGTGTAAACCAGCACGTTGGCAGGCGTCGTCTTGTGGTATGTGCTGCAGTTCACACACACAGCTTCTGCCCATGCAAAAACACGAGGCCCCACACACACACACACACACACACACACACACACACACACACACACACACACACATACACACGGGGTCACGGCCAATTGCTGACTAAACCTGCATGTGTGAAAATAGCTTAATGACACACACACACACACACACACATACAGGCTGAACCCTGTTAGGATTCCTCCCTGTAACAACCCACTGCTGGTATGTGCAGATCATACACAGTTTCAAGTCTTCAGTGTCTGTATGTGAACTGAACCTCCTCATCTCCCCCCCCCCATCCCCCCACCTATCCCCATGCGGTCTCCCAGGTCTCGTCCACACACACACACGCTGTCCCTCCAGTGTCGTCAGTATAGTCAAGTGTCTGTCCCTCCCTCGTCCCAGTTGGGGAGACAGAAGAATTCACAGCCCGCAGATTGAGAGCAGGGCGAAGCTGAAGGGCAGGGAGCCAAGAGATGCTGCACCGTCTGTCTTACATAGTTTCCAGAGGGCCGCTCCCTCGATCTGATACCTGCGTGGCTGTTTTGTATAAAGCCACCGGTTGCTACAGGAGGGGAATTTCTCAGCGCCCCAGCTGGAGCTGGAATCAAAGCAATGGTTTGAAGCTTGGAATAATGTTGTTTGCCTAGAGTCTGCACAGCGAGCGGTTCCACAGCTTGCAGGACGTGTGAGCATGCACACGCTGGATGCACAGTCGAGACCGTACGCGTCCACGCCGCCGTACAGCGCGCTTGGGCCTGGGAAACTCGCCTAAAGCGGCCCAGGAACCGTCCAATATCACACAGCCTCCCCTCGAGCCGGCGGTAATTACACAAACACGAGCCAGCTGCCGTGCAGGGCGATATTAGGATCCCAGTTATTTATTCAGCTGAGTCCAGTAAGACCCTTTCGGGCAGCGAGTACAGTATCAGGCTTGAGGGCAGCTATTTGCTCAACTATTAGGAGTCAGTCGAGTGTGTAAAGGCTTAACCTCGACAGAACGGGCGGAGGTGCGGCCCCACAGTTGCCGTTTGCCAGGAACACTGTCCCGCAGCTCAGGCACCACCTCAGGAATTGTTGTTGACCTCAATAAAACAATATGGCGGGAGTCAAACTTTGGCGCCAGCAGCACGAGAACGAGAGAGAAAACACCCACACGTCCACGCGTGCAGGAAAGCTGCACGGATCACAGCAGCGAAACACAAGCCCGGCCAAGAAGGAAAAAGCAGATGAAGTGTGACGGGATCGCCTCTGATTTTAGGAATGAAATGATTCATTAATTGGGAGAAAGTTAAAAAGTATTTGCTGCTTTTTTTTTTTTTTTTTTTTCCTGTTTTTAAATGTTTTCATATGATAGTGAATTTAACATCTGTGGGGTTTCACAGACGTCACATTGTGCTCCTGGAAATGGAGAACTGCGGGAATAAGTTCTAAAACCCTGGAAGGGGGTTAGTATTTTTGCACTTCTCTTGGTTTGCAGGTTCTCTTGATTTGAAGTCTCTGGGTTTTTGTCTCAGAGTCTTATTTTCTGCAATAATCCAAAATCCAATATTGTTTTTTTTTTTTGTCGAGGAAACCAGTGCAAAGCTAACTTCTGGGGCTGGACTACAAAAATACGTCATCCCTGCAGCACTCTATAGGGATTTGCTTATGTTCACATTTTGGAGACTCTACAATAATCAAACGGATAAAACAATAATGCAAATAATCAACTCAAGTGAGCCCCGACAAGATTTCATGACATCAAATTAAACTTTCATTCTGACAAAAACATCTGAACTCAACGACCACTTTTTTTGAGCGAACGCCATCTGCCTATCTCCGATTGAGACGCAGTTGAATAAATAAACGATTATTTGAGATATTGATCGTCCGATCAAACGATAACGAAACGAGTCTTTCGCCGCATCCCGTCTTTTCCTTTCAGATGGAGGTTTGTTGACTCCGCTGCAGTACAGTAAAGCCCTGTGGAATTTAGTTTTCCATGTTCAAAGCTGATAATGATATGGTTACTATTCATGCTAATCCACTGACCTCAACGTGAGTCTTCCCTTCACTGTAGATGTGTTTTCAGTTTGGTGGCTGGATTATCAGTATGTAGTTTTTTTTACACTTTTAAGCGCAAACAACAAAACAAATGGCGTCGATGTCGGAGAGTTTCAGTGTGAGCTACAGACGATGTCCAAAGCTCGGCAAAATCACAGCAAAAATGTGTTTTTAAGTGAATCGTGTGTAGAAAGACTCTGTCAGACGAGCTGTGTGTCTCTGGAGTGGTTTTGTTGTCGCGGAGGGTCGTTTGGCTGCTCTGACCAATGAGATCTGGATCTCACCAGTGGCTCGCTGAGCCGGCCGATTAAACGTTAAGCCGCGCTTAAGCACTGCTCATCTCCCTAATTAGGGAGTAATTATTTTCTCGAGGGCCAGCCGCTGGTGGCACAGAGGCTGTGTGCTAATAGAGTCAGAGAGGAGAGAGTCTCCGGGGGGAAACATACAAACTCTAGGTTAGAAAAGGATCAGTGGTCTTTTTTTTTTTTTTTTTTAAACATTTTTTTGGAGTGGGTCTTTTCTGCTGATTTGTCTTAGCTACCGGCTCCAGAGCTGCCACAAGTTATTTCCTCTGCATAAATAGTTTGCGCACGTTAACACCCTGTAATTTAATTTAACACGACAAGGTGGCCAGCCATGCCTCGGCGTTGGCCAGCTCTCTGGCTCGTTGGTGATGCAGCGGCTCCTCGCGTCGGAGTAACGGTGAAACGGTCCGAAATGGCTTTGAGCGTCGGAAGGGCCCGCCGGCACCGAGGCAGCCCGTCAATTAGCTGCTCCGGTTTGATCGACAGCAAAGCAAAACCGGGGGGGGGGGACAGCGAGATGCATTTAGTCAGTGAGCGGCCATATGTCGAGCAGGATGGAGCCGCGGTGCTTTAAATGCACAGTAACCTCATATAGCGAGTCGTATCGATTGCTGTCGGTTGATACAGGCCCATTACCGATGTTATAGTGGAGGTCAGGAAGTTCACGAGTTGGGATTCATCGGCCTTGCAGTGAATGCATTAGAATGAGACATGAGTGAAAACCTTCCTCATTAGCAGCTGCGCGGCTCCTCTGGGAGAAACAACACAAGACACTGCATTGATCGGATGGACTGTAACACCAGGCTGCAGGCAAAGGAGGAATCCCGCCTGTCATAATCTTTGCAGTAAATGTAAAAAAAAGAAAAATCTCTTCTTTTTTTTTCTTTCTTGTCTTTCAAAAAAGGAAAAACATACTTAAAAAAAAAAAAAATGTAAAAGGAAGGAACTTTATGTTTTTGGAATTAAACCAAGAAGTTGTCGAGTAAAAGGAGGTGAACATGGTTTAAAACACGTGTTCTTAGCACAAAGGAATGTATAGGGTCCTGAAGAATTTCCTATTTCTTTTGGACGCACACACACTCTCCTGCTAACGCTCCCATACAGTGCTTATAGATTATTTATTTAACTGTTGTAAAATAAATCCTTAATTTTATGAAGCCCTTTCTACAGCATGCTGTCTTATAAGGGGAGCTGGTTTAACATTACAATGACCCCAGTTATTCTTAAGTGACTATGGATGTCTGCATGCTGGTACATGGTCATGTGTTAAAGTACACGTCTATATTTAATTTTGTAGGTAAAGTATCTATAAAGGGCAACTGTTTTATATACTTGAGAATATGTAGACGTTAAATTCTCTAACTGATTTTATTTAAACCTAAATTGAATTCTCTGCGCTTCTTATATGAACTTACGTATGAAAAGTTTTTGTTGAAAAGAAACTTGGGAGAGGCCGCTTGCCCAGAAGACCAGAACGAATTCCTGATGATTTAATTCCCAAAATTTGATTTATCCGCTTTGGAAAATTTGCGCAAGACGAAACTTATCCCGTAGACAGTTTTTCAAAGCCAAATATTACTTTGACGCCCTCAAATGATGCTGGACCGTAATAGAAAGCAAAGTATTGTCCACGTTTCCAATCAACTCTGGGGACTCTGAGACGTTAACTCACCAGCTACGTCCAAGATGGTGGCCAGTTTGGTGACAACATCTGAGCGGATTTTCAGAGAGCTTCAGATCATTTTCATGGAGTTTTTTTTTCATGTGTCTTGTCAAGGGACAGCAAACCCTTGTATGCGTCACTAATGTGTGCTCCTCTGGCTAACACAAACCATGTGAAATGAACCTCAGGCAGAATCAAACTGAAACAGAATCTACGAAGCCACCGGTTCAGTGCCAGAGTCGTTTTCCCTGATTTACAGGCTGCATTAGCTAACTAAGAAGAGGGATTTTATTATGAATCTTGCTATAAAATTCACTTACGGTTTTTCTTTTCCCAACCAAATCTGAATAGAAATGCATTAAATACATGTTGCTTGACTATAGTTTGAAGGTGGAAATGAGAGGCGGTGGCCACACTTTACTTTGGTATTGTTTTAGAGCCTGGACATGAACCTTTTAGATTTCAAAACGTAATCTGAAATCAACTAGAATCCCACCCAGTGGTGCTTTGCTTCCATAAGAATATCCCTTATCCTGTTCTTGCTGTGGGCGAGCTGATACAATCTACTATGGAAGACCTACTTCCTTAGGATTTGTTTGATAACCCGAACAATAATCGGCCACTCAGGGGAGGAGCTGTCGATATCCCAGCAGGCATCTGGCCGCCCCGGGGGGTAAATTTCGCAGCCCTATACCCCCCTTAACAAACACACACACACACACACACACACACACACACACACACACACACACACACACACACACACACACACACTCTCACACACACACACACACTCACACACTCCAACAGCATGTCAGAAAGTAAGGGAGACACAGAGCCGCCTAAAAGCCAATCACTAAAATTTAAAAACCCAGTTTGAGAAAATGAGGGTAGATTATGACCTCTTTATATACAGTCTATGGTATCAGGGGACGCCGCTCGAGCATAGCAAATACATGTCATGAATAGACAGCAGTGTTGGCCCGCGTAGGTTGCCGCTCTCGAGCCGCACGTAAGACTGAAAGTTTCATGTGTGGTCTCGGTGAAAGTGAAGTAAACAGCTGGTGCGTGAATAAGCCAGTGTAAGTTGTTTTCAGGTTGCTAAAAAGGGAAAAACGCGAACGCCGAATCTTCGAAACAAGTTACGGTTTTCCTTGCATGAACTCTTTGACCCGACACACGCCCCTCCATCAAGGTTGCATCAAGGTTGGCTGAATGTTTTCCCCGCACGCATTCGCCCTTATTCAGCAAGCTCAACACTCGTTAACAGAGCGTTATTACCTCCAGGTGTGTTTTGATTTTCACGGGCGTCCGCCTTTAGCCTTTAAGATCCATCTCCTGCTATCTCCTGCTACGGGCCGTCGTCGTGCGCGTGTTTTTGTGAGGCCTCGTTATGTCGTATAGGGGCGGCAGAAGCTGACCAGCTGATAACGTCTTCGTGCAAAGTGTGTGTGGGGGAGGGGTGGAGGGGAGGGGGGGGGAGGGGAAGGAGGGGAGGGAGGTACAACGTGCCCAACAACCATGTCTGCTGAGCTCCACAATGCCGTGCAGGTCCCCCGGAAAAACACAGCCACGGGCAATCTATAATTCATACGGCTCTGTGTAGGATCAACCCTGGCTTTATGTAACCCTGAAAGGCGGTCCATGATGTTCGATAGGGGCAAATCGGTCTGCATCCCTGTAGGGGTCTGGGAAAGCCTCTTAAAGGTTTTCATTGCTTTGGAGAGTCGTTGATAAGTGCGCGCAGCCTGAGTGGCCCTGAGATCAAGGGTGTTTGTGTGTGGGAGTGCTGTTGAGGGCACAGCTGAGGTTTAAGGCTGCACTGTACTCAAAACAAACAACACACTTGTGCTCTCCTAAAAAGACGCGTTATTCGGCTCTCGAAAAGGAAACGATGCTCCTCGAAGGAAAATGCTGCACTGCAGTCTCAGGAAGCAACGGGATCGCAAGTTTGAGCACAGAATAAATAATGCCTGTGATGAGAACTTTGTGTTCCAAGCAATCCTACAAATAAACATTTCTATATGGATCTATATATATATATATAGGTCTTGTAAAAGGCCATTTTCCCCTCTGATATTTCTTTGCAATTTCCTGCAGTCCCTAATTCCCTCCGTCCCAACTGAAAAAAAAATCCCCAAACCATCCCTTCCTGTTGTAAATCTAAATCGAGGAGGCACACAGGGCTTCTTGCACACAGAGAAAAGCAGTACATGAAACAGCCATGCATGGCCTTGAGTGAGTCATCTAATGTAGGGGGGGGAGTGCCTCCACACACACACACAGCCACTAAGCCACAGCCTCCACGGATTTCAACAAAACATCTATTCTCAGTCTCTTTCAAGTTGCGCGCGATCCTCCAATTTTGGGAAAGCAAACTGGAAGAAGACACATCAGACCTCCCCCTTCCACCTCTTTTTCAATTTAAAGTAAAAATGTTTCGGGAAGAGGATCTTTGGGGAAATGTTTGTCATCGCGGAAACTCGGCTAATATGGCGTCCACTGTGCACGCTGAGGCTTCTTGTCTACATATGGTTGTCATTGTAGATTTTGCAGCAGAGTCATGGGAAAGGAAGAACAAACGCAGGCAGACATACAATCATATATTTGTAATTCTGTGGTCAGGGTGCACTGTGATTAGCCGGATTGGGCCAAAATCATTGCTTAAAGTAGAATACCACACAAACCTTGTGGAAATATGATGTGTCACTCAGGGACTTGTCAAAAAGATCTCCAATGCTCCAGATGTGATAGTCTTAATGAGGCAGGTGCTCATTATTGCACAAAGAACATCTTGTTCCCACAACAGGTGAGTGTCCCTGTGGAGGTTTGTTTCTTCAGTCTTGGGTTTTTTTTGTTGTAGTTAGCATGCTCAGACATAACCAACCTGGCAGTTTGACAGAGAGAACTCATCAAATATGGTGCATGTGAGGAAAGGATCCATGTTTAAGGAACACTTTAGGGCGGTTTCCCAAAGAAGAAGAAGAAGAAGACGAATCTACCCTAAAACATGAGTCATATCACGGTATTTCTATAATCCTGGGCTTTTTAGTCGACTGATATGAGGTCCCTTGGGCCTGCAAGTTAAGGAGCTTAGAGGTAAATCTGTTGAATATTCAGAGTCCGTGTCAATGGCTGCTGGCAATGAGTAGCACAGCATGATAGAATTAAGGTAATTTTCTTGGTCCCTGCTTCAGATCTGTGAACAATAAGGTGACTTAAAACACCAAACATCCCGCTAACTGTTGTATTAAGTAAGTCCCGGGCCTTTGTATGCCCAAACCAGCCCAGGATCAAATCTCACCAAGAACTTTCCCTCCTGTTTTTGTTTGCCTAAGTAATTCTCTACTGTTTGAATACAGAAACACAAAGGGTGAATGGACTGCCTGTACTCCCGCTAAAAGACACAAGATGTTATTAGTTTACAAAGCCAGTTCATTGTCAGTAGAGCAGCTCCAGAAAATGGCTCTTAAAGAGCTTATTAAGTGCTTTGCTCTTAGGTTTCTGACCATCTATTGGCTTTGTTTGCTTTGGTTTTGGAGAAGATTCACTTGTTAAGCATTTTCCAAGTTGGTTCACTTACGTTTTTTCCACAACGGTTGCTTTTCTTTCACGGTCATCATTCTTGTGCGGGGCTTCAGTTGTCAACGGTTTCATAATTCCAAACTGGTTTGTTTGCTTGTGTGAGTGTCAGGATGTCTGTGATGCTCCTGCATGCTCCGTTTCAACTCAGATCTGGTTTAAAAATCTGGGAAAAGCTCAATATCAGCATAGCTTACATAATAGAGGCACCTTGCCTTCTAACAGGTAAATAGTGGTGGTTTCACTTGGTGTTCCTTTTCTTCACAGGTGCTTGAAGGTCATGTCAGTGCTTTGTTGTAACCAGTGGTCTTCATAAATCTTCCTCCATAACACTTTAATTACCTTTGTTTTTTTCCTACCCAGTCATATCCTCCTCTTTTCTACTCCAACAACCTTTTCATCTCTGTCTGTTTCTGTTCTGTCCCTGTAGGTAAGAACCTCACTGACAGCGAGGAAGGGGGAGACTATGGAATACCCAATCCTGGGCCTGCGTTCAAAGAGGTGTGGCAGGTGAAGGTGTGGCCCAAAGGCCTGGGTCAAGCCAAGAACTTGGTGGGCATCTATCGCCTTTGCCTGACCGACAAGACGGTCAACTTTGTCAAGCTCAACTCTGATGCTGCCGCCGTGGTGCTGCAGCTGATGAACGTCCGACGCTGTGGCCATTCAGAAAACTTCTTCTTCGTGGAGGTGGGGCGCTCTGCCGTGACAGGCCCGGGCGAGTTCTGGATGCAGGTGAGCCTGTAATCTGCAGTCCCCACAATGTTAAGAGTTGCCTCCAATTCCATCTATACGTAAAGAGTCTATAATCAACGGAGTCAGAGAAACTATAAAGTTACACAACATCATGGTTAAAGCTCATGTAACCCCACATTGTGGTCCAATTCATAAAGGTTGTTGCTTGCCCGTAACTTAAAGCGGAAATTAAAAGCGGTGGCTACATTATGCTTTTGTACTATTTAGGGATGTCATTTTTGGTTAATTTTGCTTTTAATAGCCCAACACCCAATACTCTGTAACTAACCGGTTAACTTTAAAGAAAGAATGTGAAATCACTTGAAATACAAGAGAGGCGTTCCTTCTAGTCGAGCACTCCTCTGACTGAGTGAGTTTAAGTGCCCAATTTAGAAGCGCTATCTAATTAGAGGTGCTGAAATTTTAATGTTTCGCTCTGGTATTTGTATGACACAGCTGGACACACACACACACAGCTGTGTCACACACACTGGAGCTTGCTGCTGAACCTCTTGCATGAACAACCCCTATTCTTGGTGGTGAACTGTTTACATCCCTGGTATTGTTTTTAATACCTAAACACGAAGCCTTTAGATTTTAAAACTCAATCTTAAACCAAGTTTACAACACTAAACGGTAGTGAAATGGCATCCAAAAGATAGAGAGTGGGCAACCAGTATTTGAGCTGATACGCCTTAAATACAAATTTAATTGAAATCCAAAAATGATTTTTCATGAGAATAAAGAATTTGAAAGAATATTCAGTTCAAAATGATCTCAGTGGGTTGATTTGTAACTTAAGAATTAATTCACACATACTTACAAGAATTATGGTTTGAAATCACTGTTTAAGAGTTTTATCTGTCATGGAATAGGTTGACGACTCTGTGGTGGCCCAGAACATGCATGAAACCTTGCTGGAGGCCATGAAGGCACTGAGCGAAGAGTTCCGCCAACGCAGCAAGTCTCAGTCGAACTCTGGCCCTGGAGGAGGTGCTACTGCTTCTAACCCCATCAGTGTTCCCTCACGCCGCCATCACTCAAACCCTCCTCCGAGCCAGGTGGGCTTCACCCGCCGGCCCCGAACAGAGCCCCCAGGAGGAGCTAACAGTGGAGCAGGGGTCAACAGTGCCAATGCTTCTCCCACCCCACGGCATAGCTTCCCGAGGTCTCGCACTGCAAGTGATGGGGGGAAAGGTGAGGATGGGATGGGAGGGACTACACCGCTCCAAGGGACTTGCTCCAGCCCTTCCACCAATGGCTCGTGCTCTACCACCCCAATCCTCAGGTCAAAATCAGCCCGTTCAGCCCCCAACACAACTGCTAAAACTCCTCTTGGGTTGATGCGTTCTATCTCTACTCCAACGCCCTCCCCAGCCCCAAGCCTCTCCTCTAGCTCAGGGCATGGCTCTGAGTTTGGAGTCGTGACATCTGCAGGTGCTGGTCCAGGGTCTGGTGCCTACAGTCGTGTGCCCTCCCATCGCGCCTCTGTCTCAGGCTCACCCAGTGACTATGGCTCCTCAGACGAGTATGGCTCGAGTCCTGGGGATAACACTCTCCTCCCCGAGCCGAGCCTCCCCGGAAGCTCTATTGGTAGCGCTGGCAGCCAGTCCCTTGGCGAGGAGGGAGCCAACTATATCCTGATGGGCCAACGTAGTGGTGGTAGCAATGGCAACCAAGGGGGCTTGACATCCAGTTCCCTGCCAGCACCAGTAACGCCAGCCTGTGGCTCCCAGCCACAGACCAGAAGAGTTCTGCGCCGCTCCTCCAGTCGTGAATGTGAAGCTGAACGTAGGCTGCTGAGCAAGCGGGCTTCATTACCTCCTATGGCCCTTGAGAGGCTGGTCCCACGTCAGCGCAGAGCTGAGGAGCCAGCTGATGAAGATTCAGCCGATTATGCCATCATGTCCAGGAGCACCAGCCGTGAGTCCTTTGCCTCCACCTCCTCTACCCCACAGAGGGAATCTGTCATGGGTGCTGGGTCAGCAGGGGGAGGAGGAGGATACTTGGATGTGGCGGGTGAGTTCAAAAGTGAAGTGGGTGGAGGAGCAAGTGGTAGTGTAGATATAGGTGTGGACAATGGGTACATGTCCATGCTGCCTGGCGTCACTCAGCCTCCAGTATCCCTGTCCCAGTCGTTGGCTGTATCTGTCCCAGACTCAGATTCCAAACCTGCCGACGACTACATGGCCATGACCCCTAACAACAGCGTGTCCCCACCACAGCAGATCCGGCCTCCACCAGCTTCTGATGGCTATATGATAATGTCCCCCAATAGTAGCTGCTCCCCTGATCAGCGTGGGGGTCTCTCTGGGGGAGCTTGGGTCGGCAGTGGTAGTGCAGACAGCAGGGCAGGCAGTGACTATATGAACATGTCTCCAATCAGTGCACGTTCTGTAAATGGCAGCCCCCCACCACCTGAACACACCAGTCATTTGGAGACCACTTCTCAACAGCAAGCCCCCAAGATGGTCTATTCTTACTATTCTCTTCCCCGCTCATACAAACATAACCCCTCTCCCGGACACTTTGACGATGGGCCTGGACGAGGCAGAAGGTCCAATGGGAGTTTTACTCGGGGAATGGGTGGAGGTAGGACTGTGGGAGGGCGTCAGGAGCCAACAGCAGCAGGCAATTCAGCGGTTGGACGCCACCTGTCACTGTCCTCTTCCTCATACTCCTCCAGCTCAGCCAGCAGCGAGAGCCTCGGGGAGACCGAGGACCGAGCTACCCAGGCAGTGAGCCCCATGGCTGGGGGAACTCAGTCCAAAGATGGGAGTAAGCTCCAGCAGAGACGGGGCTCTGGTGGATTGTCCAAGCAGGGTGGCCATAGTAGGAACAGACCAGTGAGCCTGTTTGTTGATGTATCCAAGGCTAACACCCTACCTAGGGTCCGTGAGAACCCCCTGCCCCCAGAACCTAAGAGCCCTGGGGAGTATGTAAGCATTGAGTTTAAGGGGGAGAAGAGCAGCCAGACTGGGGTTGGAGGAGGGCGCGGCCGGGGTCTCAGACATGGCTTATCACTGCCTCATGGCTCAAGCAGCAAGCATCATCAACACAGGCCAACTTCTTGCTTAGGGAACTTTATGCCCCTTTCCCGTAGCCCCTCTGCCCCCATCACCCCCCCAGCTGCCTCTGAGTATGTCAACATGGACTTGGGCCCTTCTCCGTCCCCCTCGCCCCTGTCCCTTACTCCTCTAGTTTTCCCCTCCTTTCACACCCCTCCCACGCCAACAACTCTTGCTCATACTCCCAAATCCGGCGATGAGGGTACTGCTGGCCATCGTGGAGAGGGGGCAGAAGTGGCTGAAGCCCCACTTAGGAAAAGCAGAGAAAGTGTCCCATCAGTGTCTGAGTCTGAGTCCCCATCATCCTGTGGAGACTACACAGACATGGTCTTCAGCTTGAATAGCAACACCATCCCTAGGTCATCATCCAGTGTCTCCCCCAAAGCCCTTTCCCCCACCAGGACTGATCCCTCTGTTCCAGTGCTATCACGGGGTTTAGACTTCCCCCTAGCCAAACCCGGACCCAACCCAGACCACGGGGCTAAAGTTATCCGGGCCGACCCCCAAGGACGCAGACGGCACTGCTCAGAAACTTTCCTTGCCTCGCCTTCCCTCCCCACCTCTACCTCTACTTCCTCTTCCTCCACTGCCTCCCTCTTTCCAGAACACCCCCAAGCTGTGGCCCGCCGGCTGGGCTTTGAAAGCATGCTGTGGGGGAACGGTGCTGTGACTGACAACCCCACTCAGTTCGCCCTCCCTGGACAGCAGACCCTTCCTACAAACTCTCAGACTTCGTCCACAGAGCAAGGCCTTAACTACATAGACTTGGACTTGGCCAACAAAGAGGGCCCCCATTTGGGCCTGGATGGACCCTCAGGTAGCCAGGCCCCCTCTCGCCTCTTCTCTGTACTGGGTGGAGGTTCTGGGGTTGTGGGAGTGGGCGCGGCAGTCGGCAGCAGCTCAACACTCAACACTTACGCCAGCATCGACTTCTACAAATCAGAGGAACTGCGGACGCATCAGAATGGAAACAAGGAGGGAACAGGTAAGAGCTGCCATTTACATTTGTTAGACTCTGTTTAGCATCAGGTTTTGTGTCTCTCTCCTTTCTTTTCCTTCTCGCACTCTGTGACATTATTCAGATAGAAAAGAAGAATATAGTGTATAGAATATAGAGATAATCCAGTGAGGCACAGCCTCCCTTTCCACCTATGCTTGTTATCAAACTTCACCTGGCACCATGTAGACACGAGTTTGATTTGTATGACTGTCAGCATGATCCACAATATGAGATATAGATGGTCTGCTCTGACAATTCATAAGTAGATTTCTTCGAAAGGCATATGCACACTTTTTACCATGTGTGATTATGTAAGGTGCTAAAGGCCAGAAAACCTATTGGAATAACAATGAATATCGATTTTCTGGAAATTACTATTGATCCCCTCAAGGCTTCCTTTTGATGTTTGGGGGCAGATTCAGAAGACTTGTTATAGACATTTGACAAGCGGCAGAATCCTTCTGCTCCATAAGAGTCATTACTTTCCAAGGAGAAGAGCTGTTTTTCGAACAGCTCACCGCACTCGAAGCAAAGAAAACCATTTTGGCATGCCATTATAGTATTCTCCTTCAAGTTGAATAAAGTTGAACCCTGGCCCAGTTTTTCGTTGACCTGATAACCTCCATTGTGACATGAGTATAGGAAACCAATGGAGGAGAAAAATGATTGTTCCATGAATTACGTTTCAGATTTTGAACCCTACATCTCTGACATTATAATGATGTAATGAAGAATAGTATGCAAGCATTGAAGTGGGGTAGCCAGGTTTCTAGATGTGACTATAAAAAAATTGCTTTCTATGATTTGAACATGGCTTAATCCAAGCAGAAGGCTGTGATTGTTCAGTTTGGCCACCTGCAGGGCTTTCTTTTTCCGCTTTCGCATATTAGAAAGAATCCACAGAATTCTACTTTATTGTCAGGAAGGGAGGTCAATAAGGCCAGATGATGAATTTTCATTGTATGTAATTTTTTTTTCCTACTGTGGGGTAATTCTCTAGCGGTGGGGTTCCACCACAGCTAAACAATGCCTCAACTAGGTCACTGTGAGACGTTTCCTCATAGAAAAACATTCTCTTTGAGCCACTGTCTGCACTAAATTGGCCCGTTAAGAAATAGACGCCTGCAGATAGAGAGGCATTTAAATGGAGATGTGGATTTATATGCATCAGTAAAACACTCAGTAGTCTTACTTAGCTTTCCACAGTGGGGCTCTTGTGATGAATGCATCCTGCCAAGCCTTGTTGTTTATGTAGCCCTGCTAGCTTCCACTTGATTTGTACCGAAGGTTGTGTCAGACTTAAACCTCATGGGGTTCTGTGGTTAACATTTCATAGCCCGGCTCCAGAGTTGGATTCAATAAAGAATTTGAGGCATTAGCAAAAATTCATCGAGGGATCTTGTGGTGAGTGCAGCACGGCTGAGCTCAACAGTTGTTTTTTATATTCCACACAAGGAAACGAACCATCAGACTGCATCCATACGTACTCGTTTTGGTTTTATTGGGAAGTGGAGGCTATGTTGGTGGATGCAGACAGTGTTGTTGGATGTATTTTAAAATATAAGCGAGCAGGCTACCACAGTGGGACCATATAGGCTCTGGCTGCTGAGTATGTCAGCGGGGCAGCGTGGGGGACAATGTTGCA
Organism: Ophiodon elongatus; assembly: GCA_016806645.1. Lineage (NCBI taxonomy): Eukaryota > Metazoa > Chordata > Actinopteri > Perciformes > Hexagrammidae > Ophiodon > Ophiodon elongatus. Next base: position 148,375 of record JACSYO010000521.1, on the reverse strand, counting down.
CATTGGCTGTGAATGTTGAGATGGGGCCAGTGTTTCACTCACACAGCTCTCAAATGCCTCTGTACAGTGCCCCCCCTCCCCCTCCTTTCATCCCTCCATTCCGCCTCCCCCTCTTTCCTCCTCCAATAAATGATCCTTTTGTTCGAGTGTTTTTTGCCGCGGTGGGCTGGCAGTCCTCAGCCCCAAGACTAGTGGACTCTGTAGTTTCCCCTGTAGTCCTGAATTTGTGGCCTTTCCATCTTGCTTTCTTGATTCCTTTCTTAACCTACTTTGCTCTTTGTTACTGTCTTTGTTTTTCTATTTGACTACTTTACCTCGCACTTAGTCATTGTACTACAATCTGCGTCCTCATCCAACATCCACTCTGACAGATTTTTGAAATTCCTTCCCTCCCTTCTGTTCACTACACATACTGTTGTTCAACATTTTTTCACTAAAACGCCTTTCGTCCTCCTTTCTTTTCACATTGTGTTTCACTCCATCCTTTAAACGCTTGCAGAGACACTTAAAAATAGATTTTAGTGTTGCGCTGAGACATTTTCCTTTTGCTGCAGAGCAGACAGCGACCAGAGAAAGAGACAGACAAAAACAAAAAATACAGAGATGGTACATGGCGACCAATCTATCCGTTACTACAAACTAAATACAGTTTCGAAACGATTAATTATCTTGTCTGCATGGATGCTGTGTGCTTTTTTTAAGAGTCCTGATCTGCTGTAATTACAAGGATCTTTTCCCCCCCAACAGGAACCAGCTTGTATAGAAAAAGATTCCGTGTATGTCTCAGGTCTGCATACTTTTGGCACATTGGGCCAAAGGCTAAATGTGAACATCAGTAGTGGGACATGTGCCAAAAACAATCCTATTTGACACTGGTTATGTAATGTCTAAAAATATCCTCACATGATTAGATAATGAGGAAAAGCAGGGTGATCTATTTCACTCTAAGTAACATCTTTTAGAAAATCAAAATGAATACAACGAATGTGACCCTGCGTGTGCTTTTGTTGCCCCGCGGCAAACATTTTGAGCCTTTTGTGTAGAAAATATACGCGTTTGTGTTGATGTGACTGCTTTTTATGAAGCTCAGACGAAGCGTGCGGGACTGTGATGTGGGTATTTCACTTAGCTGTGTAGGTCTTTGCGTGCGTGTAAGTGTTTCCCACATAATGTGTGTCGTCGTGACCTTCAGCAGATCGGAGTGAAACATTAGTTTATGAAGTGGAAAGGATTTTTCGGGACAAAATGTTAATTAGATTAAATCAGCCACCACTCCCACAAACTCCTCCAGAGAAATCATGTGAGAAAAGTTTATTATCCACGCTTCCAGCTGTCCCTGAACTCTATTTCTTTACCATCTGGAAGAGGATGTGTGTGCCAGCCTCAAAATAACCTGTAGCTCTTTTAAAACTCCTTCCCTGGGACACACTACTTTGAGGAAGGAGCTTCTAATGGGGAGATCTATGAATATGCATCGTGTCAAATTTAGCCTCAATCCATTTGGAAACATTGTTGTTGTTCACAGAAGTGGGAATGTTTATATTTGTTTATTGTTGGCTAATTGGAAAATGTCATGCATAACTGACCAAATGGATCAGTATCTCCAATGTACGTATGCATTGGTTCAAAAATCTTAAGTATTTGTAAGTATTTTCTCTTGTATGTTTTCTTAGTTTTCATCACTTGTCAAGATTTTCATAGATTATTTTTGGGGTTCAATGTCTTTTAGGAAAAATGACAAACATTTTGAGCAATTAATTGTCAATTAGTTAGGCGATGTGAATCAAATCTTCTATCACGGTGTATGTTCTATGTACTCACAGTGGTTTATATTTAGATATGAATAATTTGTCCGTTTAAGAAGTTGGTTAAAGATAAAGTAACCGGATGGAAAGTCTTATTTTAGCTAATCCGTTGAAAAAAAAGCTGTCAAATGAAGTAACTTTAGTAAAGTGATTAAAAAATACTGAAAAAATATATCAATTGATAATATTACAAATACAAACTCCTATCAAAATATATGTATATCAAATACAAGAACTCCCAATAATACCAAAATGACAACTGAAATTGAACTTTAACTACATAGAAATAAATCTATACTGACGTTGACCCTCCCAGCAACTTGTAGTTTTATTGGCCTGGTTGGCAGCTGGTTGCTACCTCCTCAAAGTCCCGGGTCATGTGTGCCAGGAAGAGGTAAACATACTTAAAGTCATTCAGTGGAGCAATGTGGAACTCACACACAGCCAAGTCCTTTTTAGCAAAGTCCTGTCCACCATAGGCATTAAAAGTGGCGTGTAATTCACTCCCATTCGCTCCGTCTGTCTGAGGAAATGCTTCTCTGTGAATGTTGGAAATAGAATTATAAAGATTTAAAAAAAAAAATATACAATTCAGTCTTATTACGACTGGGCCTTGGTATCACTTAACATTGTACTCACCAAAGTACTCGACTAAAGTAATTATCAACAGGAGAAGAAGCAGTCGGATGATCCAATCAGTTGTAAAGTGAACTGAATTTGATGTTAAAACCGAAATAGAGTGTACTGGATACTTCAATAATGATCTATGCTACCAATAGTAGGCCAAAGTTAACGCCAAAAGATAGATTTCACCTTTATTTTTTACCTCCAAATAAAATTTTATCTGATAGTAAGAAAAACATTATAACGTCTCAGCCATGAGCTTGAATTGTGAATTATTTACAACCAATAGAAATGATTCATATTTGATCATTTAATCATTAAACTGGCTTTATTTATACATATAAACACTGAGTACATGTTGCAACAAGATACACACACAAAAAAAAGATTTCTTTATGCAGGTGCCAGACTTTTATTGTGGTGTGTAATCTAGGGCAACACTAGGTTAGACTAACAACACTAGTAGTGTTATGTAAAACACAACCACGTGGCTGGGACATGACCCCCAACAGGGTGAGGCTCGGGGCAGAGTGTGTGAGTGTGTGTTCATCTGCTGTTTTAACCTGGTTTGTGCAGGAGTCAGACCGAGCTCCACTCGACATAGTCCGTCAGCACAGCGACACACAGCTCTGCTCCTATTCATGCAGAGTGTAAACGCACACAGATGTGCAGCAGCAGGAGTGAAACCGTGGAGGACAAAACCATCCGGCATTTTCTCCGATTTAGCATTTATTCATCCAGTGTGACCGCTTTGAGATTAAGGGGAGGCCATCAGCAATGCATTTAGTTAAAGCTTGATAAAAGCAACTTCATAATATCACATTTTAACAAGTTATTAACCTCTCAGACTTCTGTTGGTATAATCAACTGTATGGATACGAAAAACAGGACAAGATGAGAGGTACAGCCCTTGCTTTCTATGATTACATAATCCATATTAAGATGTAAATTAGCTCAAATTTCTCCGCATTGCAACTTTCCCTTCATTAGCCTAATTACAGCGTTACACAACTGGTTTGCCCACAGGGGAAGATGCAGGACAACCTGCGTGTTTACTTGAGGACAGCAGAGCAGTCTGGATCCATTTCCTTGCCAGTTTGAGTAAACAAAAGCCATATTTCTGTGTTTATTTAATATTTCCCCCTTCACATTTAGATAGGTTTCCTTTTGGAAAATATCACAAAATGGAGGACGGTCTTTCTTCTTTTTTTGGGGGGGGGGTAGTTTGTTTCTGTTCAAGTCAAGGACGTTTAGTTTTCTGAAGTCCGGTCTGCTTTGTTTGGGTGGTCTGTTCAGGGAGTCACCGAACTCACACCGCACATAGCAACAACTCTCCTCTGTTTGGGTTCTTAGGGAGTGTTGAAGGTTGTGTGTCCGTCACCACACACACACACACACCCACGCACGCACTTTTATTAGAGGACTCGAAGGCTGAGACGTTTTTTCCCCTCTCACTTCAAGCACTGACCGTGTGATGAGGTCATCTGCGTGCGCCGCGGCGGCAGCGTCAACTCATTACCGGCCCTCGCCTCTGTGCAATTAGGCGAAACTGAGGACTAGAGGAGTAATCTGAGTTGAACGCTGACACACACACACACACACACACAGACACACACATCCACACAGATTTGTGACGGTTGATCGAGCCATCGCACCCCTCCCGCCCCGCTGTGGGGACGGCACACGGAGCAGCTCTTAACTGTCGAGAAAAAAAAGTCCTGGTTCCACTCTTTATTCTGCTCTGCGCTGCACGCGGAGCTTTCTGCAGACCTGTATGAGCTGCTAATAGCTCCACAAATCTCCTTGCAGCCACATCTGGCGCCATCATGGAGATCCGCTGGAGAGTTTTGCTGCGTGAAAACAATGTGCTTAATATATAATAGGTGCAGTAAACAGGTCCAAATGTTTTCTGTTTTGTTTAGGTTACATTTTTTATGTAACAGTTTGATTTGAAAGCCTATAAAGTGCACAGAAGCATCTCCTCTGACTTCCCTATTTTCATGGGGTGTGTCCGGATAGTCCTCGCCTTGAGAATTAACTCGCTGAACAAACTGTTGAATTCCGACATGGATGTTCTGCAGGTTCAGGTTCATACAAAAAACATGCGTCCGCTTGCCGTGACTGTTGCTGATCTTGACTTGTAGTGCGAGCGGTTGCATGTTACTTCAGGTGCGAGTGAAACAGTGGATTAAGCTCGAGGGTGACTGGTTTGAGTACTGTGTTAATGAATTTGGAGGCTTATCTGTGGTTTATGTTCTAATGAGCGAAGTGTATTACGATGGCATGCATTCAAGAGCAGATCTACGGCCGTTGTAAAGTCATCTACCTGAAATGTGCACTTGCACGCTTTTGCCCGAACTTGATTTCCCCAGAGTCCTCTGCATCAGCGCCCGCACATCATTGAAGTGAATGAAAAGGTGGCGTTGATTCATGCAGTCTAAACGCGGCCCGCACAAACTATCAGTTTACATTCCGCTCTCTCGGTGATGGACGACACGACCTCAACCTGTAACACAAAGTCGATCAGATGTGTCTTCGGGGGAATATCAGTTTCCTGACAGAAACTGCATATCTTAAGACGGACCAGTGTTATGTTTTAGTGTTACTGTCGTTCACTCCGGTGGACTTCTCTGTTCGGGGAAATCCAAACTGAAGAACTCCACAATAACAGCGGGGTCAATGCTGTCATTTAGAGGAGAAGTAGTAACTGAGTTGAACCTTCACAGGAGAGGGATGTTGGGACTTGTTTGTAAGAGTGTGTGTATGTATATGCGTGTGTGTGTGTGTGTGTGTGTGTGTGTGTGTGTGTGTGTGTGTGTGTGTGTGTGTGTGTGTGTGTGTGTGTGTGTGTGTGTGTGTGTGTGTGTGTGTGTGTGTGTGTTTTCTTTCAGATATTGCCCGAGGTTGCACTCTGTCACAGACATAATCTTCCATTGACTGAGGGGGAACAGGAAATGGGTGGTTTTGTTCTGCACAATGAATAGAGACTAAATCTCTAGCGTGTGTGTGTGTGTGTGTGTGTGTGTGTGTGTGTGTGTGATCATGCAGTTTTGTGCACTTGTTGAACCTTCCTACACCATCTCTAATCAACAGTTGCACTAAGCAGTCCGTATCTCGCTGTCTTCCATATTTGAATGGAAATCTTTTTCTCGCTTTGCAGATTGCGTAATATTTACCGTCCCTCCTGCATATATTTGCCGCCATACTGTAACTATTTGCCTCATTACGCACATCAAAGGGCCTTTTCATAAAGCCCTGTTGACACTCGAACTTTGAAGCTGGACACGCCGGAAAGCACAGATAATGGATGAGAATGCTTTTCACTGCTTTTTATGGAGCAGAGTGATGAGTCATTGGGGGAGAGCGAAGGGAGGAGGTGAGATAAATTTGAGGTACAGTGGAGATGATAAGGATGTCGGTAATAATTCATTTAAATTAAAGTGGTA
>JACSYO010000521.1:0-137500 GCA_016806645.1 Ophiodon elongatus | reverse complement strand
GGTTCAGGTGGAGGAGGTTCGGGGGATGGCTGGAGGTCAGAGTTGATCCCGGGGTCAGCTGAAGTGCTGACGGGGACAACAGGGTGAGAATCCTGTTAAGACTCCTGCAGAGAGGTGAAGTTATTCTCGGAGGAGCGGCCATCAAATCTCTTTCTTTCCCACAAGGGCTTTGCCTGTGAAAACCCCCGATCTTACTCGGTTGTTTGAATTGTGCTCAATTAAGCCTTTTTAGACCAGACGACTGTTGGGTAATCACCCCTGGCTTTTTGGGACGGGGGTGGCACTTTGCAATGAAATAAAGAAAGGTCACAAAATACCAGGGCTGTTGTCAGTTTGGGCCGACGCTCCAAATGTTGTCATCAAACTGCTGTATTACTGGTGTTATTTTGATTTTGAATTATTTGTATATTATTCATGGCTTCCGCCCAATTACACTACAGCCCAGCGCGCTGCAGAGCAGCCAAACCCCCCCAACACTAAACTAAAATGTAGTATGTACTTCTGATATGTACTATTTCTTCTTTCACATCTGTTTACTGTTTCAAATTCTCCTTGAGTGTAACTAATACAGCTTTCAGACCAGATTAACCAGATATGTTAATTTGCTGTTGACTAATTTTAATGAGCTGCAGTTGATTCAATTTGCTGGTGACAGTTTAACGTCGCGTCTCGCAAAATCAACTCTTTTGCGTATTCAAATTTGTGAAAAAGAAGAAGTGAAATGGTATTATAACCAATAAGAATGCTGACCAATCAGAACAGATTTTGAAACAGCTTTGTTTGCTTGCAGATGTTCAGAATTACTAGTCATAATGGTTGAAGGACAAACGAGTCAACGGTTTTGAGTTTATGATAGCAATAACCTGGTGTCAACATGCAGTCCCTTTTATTTATTCATGAGTGTTAAGTAAACATGCAAACTGAACATTTTTCGTAGCTTGAGCAAACAGATCTTGCAGCATGGGACTCTGAGGACTTTCTGCAAAGTAGAAGTTGAGTTTATATATTGGGTGTTTCTACTACTAAAAACTGAGGATTATGAGGACATCTTTTAACATATGGATTGCTCAACATTAACTGCCTGGAAGGAAACCGTTGACTAAACACACACAGCCTACATTTCAGTTACCTAATCCTGACACATCGACCAGGGTCCACGTTCCCTGCAGCTCTGTTCAGTGTGATCGGGAAGCCAAATTGACAAAGAGTCAAGAATTTAATTTCACTACAGAACATTTTCCAATCCAGACACGTGAACAGAGAGAGTTCAGATGAACCCCCCCCCGCCCCCGACTGTTCCCCTCATGCACACGTCCTGTGGCCATCTACACGCACACTCAACATGCAGCCCACCTCAGTACACCGTCCACAGTCAAGATCATTGACATCGTCTATGTGTTGATTGAGAGAAAGAACAAACAGCTCCTCGACCCGCCTTATGGCACTCATCAGTGCACATCGGATGAAGGAGCTGCGATGTTTGCTCACTGCTGCCATTATTGGACTGAGAACGGTCGTTAACCTTTAGAGTGCTGCCTCACCTCTACGTCACCTCGGCGTCAGCACCCTTCACCGGGCCTCAGTGGCAGAACTAACAGCTTCCTGTGCTTAGCAGGGCTTTCGTTATTGAATTGAGCACATTGTGTGGAGTCGGTTACACGTAAGCACATATTTTTTTGCAGAACCAGTAGCACATTTAGGCAATAGTTAATTTGTGTTTGCTTTGAAATTGGTCGAGACTAAATAAATATTAAATAATTGGCAGAATAATTTGCGGTTTGCTTAAATGTTGTGGCGATTCTTTTACACACAAAAGTGAACAAAAGCAGCCGTCTGCTAAGCTGTCGCTAGTGTTAGCAGATGCTAACGCTAAATCTTTTTCACTTCATTGAAAACGTTGTTTCCAGTTATTGATAACCAACATATTAGCAGGGTGGATGTTCCAGTGTTGAACAAGTATTTTTCTAATTTAACCTTTAACCTAACAAAATAGTAGTTAGCTTATGACACGCCCCTGTTCCTGGAAGTAAAGCTAGGTCACTACCGTTTGTAGTTAGCCAGGCATGCTAGCGTTTATAGCTAATGTTAAAATAGACAAATACGCGGTTTAATGCACTCCTTACATTTTCTTTTGTGTTTTAGAAAGGCCAAAAACAGAACCCTCCAAACACTTAAAAGGCCCAGCATCACTTTTATGAGACACCCACACACACCGTTTACAGCTAGTTCCAGTTAAACTGCTTATACTGAGTGCCGGCAGCAACGATTAACACGTTCAGGTAGTGCGACTGAATCTGTGGCGAATGAGTTGTAGGAATGTACAAGACAAATAAATACCAATAGCAGCAACATATGAATTAACCCCTTGTCTCTGGTTGTGTTATTTTCATTATTAAGGCCAAACTGGAACTCCATCTAGAACAACTTTCAGAAGGCAACAAAAAAATAAATCTTTTGGATTTAGCACCCGCGCTAAGCTTTTACCAGCGTCATGTGTGCCAGGATTTATTTTTCTTGCCGCTCGTGTGCCAAATTGAAATGATGGGGAAACCACACCCGCCCGACACACAACAGGCACCGCGTCGGTTCAATGTCTGCACGCGTGTTTATATTCGTCTACACATGAGCATCGTCGACGGATTCTCAAGTGTGTTTGCAGATCTGTGTGTGCGTTTTGCCCGCAGTGAAGACCCGGCTGCGTGTTTGTGTGGCGTTCATGATCGTGCTTCTTTTGATGTTGGTGTCTTTTTTTCTTCTTTTTTTTTAACGCTTCACGGACACTTGATGTTCTGCTTCTGTTGTCTGACAGACAACATCTCTGGAATCTACAATTAGAGCCCCCACACTGCACCTCTCCACAGCCGTTAATGCAATGTTCTTCTCCACTGCAGGCGTCACAGCGCCTAACCAGAGCATTAAAAGCCCCGAATCAATGGAGGAGAGGAAATGAAATGCGCCCAACTCTCCAGCCTACTTATTAGTCATACGTGGTCAAGAACAAACAAGTAGAAAATAACATGCAGAAGAGGTTCGGGAGGGGTGACGTCTGTGCGTGTACACCCTCTGCGTTTACTGTTCATGTCCCCGAATTTCATTTGCCGTTAATTAAATTGTTTGTATTCATGGCCAGTTGTGATCCAGAGGAGCTGAAAGAAACATGAGTTTTTGCTTGCACGTGTTCCCCAGTTGTATGGCAGTAGCTCTCTGTGTGTGTGTGTGTGTGTGTGTGTGTGTGTGTGTGTGTGTGTGTGTGTGTGTGTGTGTGTGCCACGTTTGGGACGGCGTGTTCTGCTTTTGAGCTGATGATGATGATGATGATGAGGGCTTTTTGGAGTCCAGCAGAATCTGAATATGAATCGTCACCTCCTGTCCAAAACAACACGCACGCACGCACCACACACACAGCGAGGGATCGGCCCTGCGTCATCATGCTGCTATTTATGTGACGTGGGGACGTCATGGGATCTTACTCGGATGGAAACAGTGAAAAAATACGTGTGCGTTCATGCGCCTGTTTTGCTTTTTGTATCTCTTGTCCAGCCAGAAGCCGCGGTAATGTGCTTGCGCAGTCGTGACCCGAGCCGCGTCTTCATTCTGTCAGAAAACCAACCGCACATACAGAGGAGCCGATTTGCTACAAATCAAATGCACTTAACGCAGTGGAACATTTTGCAAACCATGCTGGTGGGATGACAGGAAGCATTTTACCCTCATAGCTTTTTCACTCTAGTATTGCCTAAATAAAGAGGGGGGGGGGCTGCAAAAAATTTGTCTATGGTCCGAAAAGTCCTGTATTAACAAGTTTAAGGCAAATTTCAAACAAAATGTAGTAAATGAAGAAGAGGGATAGAGCGTGGCGAGGAGGCTAAAGACTATGAATGATGAAGACTAAGAAATGTTTTTCCCTCCCGTGGAGAGCGAGTGGCGTCGCTAGCGAAGCCTCCAGAAGGTCCGTAGATAAATATTTGCGGTGCATGTTGGCCGAGTCTGGCTGTCTAACCAGTCAGCCACACATTGACTTATGCACACACACACACACACACACACATATACAGACACCCATCCACACCTACACTCACAGTAGTCAGATAGATGCAGTGTTAGCACACACATACAGTTACAGTCCCAATTACTGTCCATAATATAGCTACATGTAGCAACTTAGAATGAATGGGGAAGATTCTGTGATGTGTGTGTGTGTGTGTGTGTGTGTGTGTGTGTGTGTGTGTGTGTGTGTGTGTGTGTGTGTGTGTGTGTGTGTGTGCGTGTGCGTGTGTGTGTGTGTGTGTGTGTGTGTGTGTGTGTGTGTGTGTGTGTGTGTGTGTGCGTGCGTGCGTGTGTGTGTGTGTGTGTGTGTGTGTGTGTGCGTGCACGGTTTGCGGTATGAAGGGGCAGAGGTGTCTCTATTAATAATTACACAATTTATCATCAGACTGGAGCAGAGGCCAGAAGCTGGCATGAGGACACGCACGCGCGCGCACACACACACACACACACACACACACACACACACACACACACACACACACACATACAGCACTGTAAAACACAGATTGCCATCAGTTTGTAAACACACGGGAAAAGATTTCCAAATGCAAACTAGATTCCACACCGTCAGCCCCTCTTCGTTTTGGTGATCCAGAGGTTTGCCAGTTGCTCTTTGTACCCTCTGATGCTGCAAAACAGAGGGTGATTTTAGTTTAGTAGGTAAGTGACGACCACATGTATTATTTACAGTCATTTCTCAGCAGAAGAAGGAAGCTTTTAATTGATCTTGTGAAAGACTGATAAGACCCACGACTGAGCCGATAGAGGCATGAAGCAGATGTGACTGTAATCTACTTTTGTTTAGAGTTTGTAGAGTTTTGAATTAGTAATGATCCTGAAACAACTACGGTACCATAAGAAATGCATTATTAAACATTGTGGTGTAAATTGTTGTTTGGTGGGAACCGATAGTGATAATATGAAGGGAAAATTAGCTTCAAGCTAACTCTCATACACTATATCAAATGGTAACATTTATGTTTAGCATTACATGACAAATATAATAAATAAAAAATATATTGTTATGTGATCATTTTACAAATTCTGTGATCATATTGAATGCTAATTTCAAGCATGATTATGAAAAAAACTTGTTGTGCTCCAGGAAAGGAACCTTTATTGTAGCAGATTTAATTTGCCGGGCCCGGGAGAGAAGGCAGAATGTTTTGTTTAAGATCGAGCGGTGAAGTAACCTGTCATTTTGTAAATGAATGAAAGTTATTGAAATGTGTGGCCACTGCAGCTGTATTTTTAGTGTCTTTATAAACCCATGAGGGTTGAGCACGTTATGTGCATGACAGGAAAATAAAGATATCTATTCATCTTAAACATAAAAAAAGAACTTTGTTTCTTTAACGAGGGCGTATTTGAAGGCGTTGACATTTGATTTGTGAGGATTTTCCAGGGTTGAATCCATGTGCTACTTAGCTGAAGGCTCATTCACCGCTTTGTCTCGCTGGAGCTGAGAGTTTTACAAATTTCAACTTTGAAAAAAGTCTGATACGATTCCCAAACAAAGGAATTGTCCTACTGACTGTTATTTTAATTATGAAGCAAGACGAGAAACAAATGTCTCAACACCAGCTCCGTCGCTCAACTGCCTTTCTTAAAGATGGTGCAACAGCTTCTTGTGTTTCAGTCGGTTTGTCCGTCCACGTCAGAGAGCCGGAGCGAGCTGGCACTCTGGAAAAAGCCTTACTCAGAACTGAGGACCCCACCTGCTTATGCTATTACTCTATATATCACTTCACTCGAGACGCCGCCTACGTGTGTGTGTGCGTGTGCGCGTGTGTGTGCGTGTTTAGGAGAGCGTTCCACATTGGGAGAAGGAGGCAGAACTGGTGGAGCGACCAGACAATGTGGACACGAAGAGAAATCGGTGTTCTGACTCAGCAAACAATGAAAATGTGTGTCTGCGACAGAGGCCGAGATTGAATGAGCTAACGTTCCCCAAAACCCTTTGGTCCTCTTGGCGTTCGCTCCGCGTGTCCTGTCCAGGGACAGGACGTCCCATGTCAGATTTCAGTACAGTAGCCAGTTTCTGTTACACAAGGTTATCGCCCACGCTTTCTATGCTATATTTACAACCACTAAAGGAAGTCTCTTCTCAAACGAGGTTCAACTTTTACACAATTGCAATGTTTTTTTAAATATTTCGCACCAATGCCAATTTATCTATTCAACCTCAAGGTGCTTGTTTGACTTTTGGACCCACTGTAGAAATCTTTTGCCTACAAAAACGCTCACTTTTGAGTCGTTTGCAGAAATTTAATGGACATTTAATGTTTTTACTGGCACTTTAAACCCAATTGCTGTCCTATCTGAGGTATATTTAGGTTAATATGCAGCAAAGAGGCGACTAACCTTTGTTTCAATAAACCTGATTGCAGGTGACACATTTTCTATGTTTAATTGTCATACAGGGAAAAACGGGACCGCGGCTAAGGACTACTTTCAAATATATGTTTTTTTATTATTAATTAACGATCACTCTCTCTCTCTCTCTCTCTCTCTCTCTCTCTCTCTTTCTTTCTTACAATAATATAAACCTGAATATTTGGTGTATTTGATTAATCACATATCAAAATAGTTGGCAATACATTTTCTGACAGCTGACTAATCGTGTCAGCCCTAATAAATAGTGTTGTACCTGCAGACAACATAGAGGGTGGAATTCTGCTCATTTGCACTCTGTACACCACCCACTACACAATTGGTAACTTTCTAAAGCTTCCAGGTGCACACACACACACACACACACACACACACACACACACACACACACACACACACACACACACACACACACACACCCAGAGGGGCCAATGTAAGGTTCAGCAAACTCTCCTGCAGCTTTTATTTATTGTTCTTGAAATTACAAAAGTCGTCTGGCTGTCAGGTATGTAAAGCCCGACGTGCTTCGCCAGGATTACAAATGCAAACTGCATGTTCAGAACTTTGTCCGGGGATGATCTAAAAATACTCGGACGTGAGGCTGCACGTGGGCAGTGAACGTGGTTCTCCCACATATGTGCTCTTTCCCCCCTTTTTCCCCCCACTCAGCACTGCTGCTGTGTCTCTGTCTGTCTCTTCCTGTCCCCACACATTCCAGCTCCTCTGTGTGCCATAACACACCCACTCAGTCTCCCCCACTGTGTCGCTGCATAATGAAACTAGCCTGCAGCCTCTTGCCTTTTTTTTTTTCTCACTTGGAATAATTATACGATCGTGTAAAAAAAAATCAGACAAAACACAGACAGAAATTACAACATTTAAAGCATTTAATATGTCATGTAAAAAATTGCTTCTGGCCTCGTCTAACTCACTGACCTTTTCCTCCTCTCTCTTGAGATTTCATAACACCTTGTCATCGTCTCTACTTGCAACCATACACCCCTGAACACATCATCGTATGTCTAAGTGCATTACACACTCGCACGTGCGCGCACACGCACACCTGGATAACAGGTTGTTGTGTAGCAGTTGTAGCTGCAGCGAGTGTGATTGACAGCAGCAGCGTTTAAGGCGGGACACAGTGTGTGTGTGTGTGTGTGTGTGTGTGTGTGTGTGTGTGTGTGTGAGTGTGAAAGTGCATTAAGCACACACAGCACTCGTCTTTCAAACGCCACACTACCTGCTCTCCGCTGCCAACTGCGTGGTGTAATGTATGGAACGGCTCGGCATAGAGGGGAAATGTGCTGCGTTCACGGTTCTCATAATGGGGGCATTTGAAACAATAAAAAGCTTCCTGTCGGACAATTCGTTGGTGGTGTTAAGGGATTGTTGTCACCATAATTTTCTGGAATGGATAACATTATCAAATCGAGCATGTTCAAGGATTCAAGAATAATGTATTGTCATTATGCAACACGGGTTGCACAACGAAAGGCAGTTCTAGTCCACTTGCTACGCAAGTAAAACCATGACGAACAACAAAACAAAAATCAGTAGTGCAGTCCTGTGCATGTTTTTTTACTTGCATCAGGAGGAATCAATATAACAATTCTCTGGGCAATATGGCCGGCATCTTAACATTACAACTTTGACTATGTTTGAGCATAATAATGCGACCTCCCGTTGCTGGGTTAGACAGATTTCTTTTTTTTCTGCAACTGGACATTAGCCAGGAGCAGACTGGGTTGTGGAATAGATCCTAGCTGGGTCAGTTAAGCTTCCCTCTCGACTCTGCTTTCAGCGGCGTTCACTCCGGCGGGTCTGGCTGAGTGGTCGGTCGGTTATCACCTAAAGGTCCCCCTCTAAATTAATCCAATCCCCACGCAGCTTTCACCGATGCTGTTGAGTGCATTCAGTCATATGCCATAAGTGCTCCAGTAATAAAGAGAGAAAAGGCAACAAGTTAAAACTAAAATGTATCAAACTGAATGGGAGCTACTGGCCGCAGCATGTGAATGCTCCGCCGTTGCCATAACAATGTCCCAGCGCTTCCCAGAAATCACTTTGTCAGTCCAGCATGGTGGGCAGTACCGCGACGCTCTTCTCCCTTTTGAGTTTCAGTTAATGCGTTTGTTTTGATGACCCATGCTCACTCACTGGCCAGTTCTTCTTGTATTATTCCAAACAAACTGCCGCTGGTGTTATTGTGAAAAACCCTAAAAAGGGCTTCCTGTTTGCCTGTAAAGACGCGTCTGATCCATGTTGAGGACCAGCGAGTGTAGAAAATGTAAACATTCTTGTCACAGATCCAATTAATTATAGGTTGAGTCAGCATTAGTGTAGCCAGTGGAAACACATGCCTACAAGGAATTCTTTGCAAATTTGTCACTGATTATTGAAACTACAAAACATGCATTCTTAATGTGGGATGGCCCACTTAGTTGCTATGTTTTCCTGAATTCTTTTTTTTTTTTCAACAGCTGTCTTCAGATCTGTCATAGCATCAGTGGAACTCCATCAAACTGGTTGAATGTATTCTCTCTGAATCAGCGTCCTTGACAGTCAAAAGGAGTAAATGTGAAAGCTTGCACTCCCCCCGCCCCCTCCCAAAAGTCTGTCGTCTGAGTATCAAACTCTCATTCCCTGCGGACTTTAAAGAGGTTGCAGCTTGCTTTTTTGCGGACGAGGCTGCGGATTCATACATCATTTTCATTGCAGATTATTTTCCATCGTTTTGTGTCTAAAATCTCTGAAAATGGTGAAAAATGTCTGTTATGGTTAACTCAATTTTATTCATGTAGCCCAGTATCACAAACCACAAACTGACCTCAGGGGGCTTCATAATCAGTGCAGCATACCACACCGTCTGTCCTCATAGGTCAGAGGTCAGGGTTGGCGTCAGCGCTACAGCCTCGGCGCTGGGAGGAATTTGGTGTCTTGCACAAAGACGTCTCTGCAGGTTAGACGGCGGCTCTCGTGGAGCTTGAAGAGAAATCTCTCAAGCCACACATTTTTTTGTGCCTGCATGCAAAGCACAGAGTGGTGTGTCCAAGGAGTAGCGAAAAGAGGAGATGTAGCGATAAACACAGTGGGGATTTACAGTCATTCATCTTTTCCCGTGTGAAGTCAAGTCAAGTAAAACCATGCAGGTTGATTGAGTGCACTGCAGTTGTTTCTCCCTCCAGCTTCTGTTTCCATTTACTGTAACTGATGAATCTAATAAATCTAGTATAGGGCTCTCCTTTAAAATAAAATATGATTTAACTCAAACTGACTGAGGGACCAGTGGACTCAGTGACTCACATCATATGGCTAAGACCAGCTCCGTGTCTTGTGGGAGCCGGGGCGGCATGAAAATGACAGACTGACACTCGATTTACGACCAGAGAACAGGGTGGCTTTCAATTTTAGACTGCCCTCAATTGAGACATCACATAGACCCAGACTCTCCTAATTACACACACACACACACACACACACACACACACACACACACACACACACACACACACACACACACACACACACACACACACACACACACACACACACACACACACACACACACACAGAGACACAGGCGGCTAGAGAACAGTTATTGGCTAGACACAGACTGCGGAGGCAGATAGTCCTGTCTAACCTCTTGATTTAAACAGTCTGGCAGAGAAAAGGGAAAGAGAAGCACACATACACGATCCTCACCGCGGTCATTATTACATCGATCGGCCCGCAGATGGAGAAACGATGCAAGGAAATGAACGGGATCGATAGACAAACCACCGTGGGAGGGTCAGACTCGTGGAAGGGGAAGCGGGGGAAAATAAGAAGGCAATATTTGATTAGAGTGGAAACATTTGTAGTTGCATATAAGAAGGGCGCATGTGCATTAGGATGAGGCTTTGGAGAGTTGTTTCCCTGTATAATTTCCCACGTCTGTGTTTGGTGAAAGGTCATCATTAAGTGAATGTCATCCGCATAATTATAGTCTCTTGCTCTTGTGTCCTTTTGTGTGCGTGGTTTCATGTGTGTGTGTCCATGGCACTGCATCAGTGCGTGTCCAGGCTGTCTCCTCTGGTGCCTCTGGTTGGCTGGCTTGATTGTTTGTGTTGCTGTTTTCGAGCTCTTGTCGACTGAACGAGTGAGCCGCTCCGGTTTGGGCCGTCATGGCTTGGCCGGCTGGCGGGCACCGTCTGTGCCGAGGGGGGCTAAATATAGCTCACTGCACCAGGAAGAGGACCAACTGGAGAGAGAGAGAGAGAGAGGGAGGGGCATAAATATAGAGTACCCTCATGCAATTAGAGAGTCAAGCGCTGCTGGGAAACTTTGGGGCAGGAGACACAAGGAACTCTCTCAACCTGTTCTCTTTACTAGCTTTCATTTGTTATTATGGCTGACGGCAACCTGAGTGCCTTTGGTGTGAGTCATCGTCACATCTGACAGAGAGTGAGTTTAAAGGGCATCAACTAATCTTTATAGCCATTGTCATGATCCTGCAAACTCCAGATGAACTCCACTATTTATAATTTTGTATTAAAACATTGTAATATACAAGGCGTGACAAAGCAATTACACTGTGTGCAATAATCATTATCAACAGTGCCCTAAACAGAAAAACAACATTAATAATATAAACATTATCAATGGCCACCCATCTTGCAGGTTAATTGCATGTCACACTGGGTAAAATAGGTCTAATAGAATGTGTGTCACACTGTGTGGTATCAGTATCGAGTCAGACTTTGCACAATGTCGGGTCAGCCAGTTTATTCTGCATTCATTTAATTCTGTATTCTGATTGGTCGGTTGGGTCGTAGCAACACAGAATCATAAATCATCGGCGTGACTCGGCCCGGTGACATGGCACCCTGTACGCTGGTTCAGTCCTAGCTTGTCCTCCGTCATAGATGATTGAGATGGAGGTGTCAACACCAACATCGTCATCGATCTTGTGCTTTGGCATGTTTATAGTCATGCATGGAAGAAGCGCACAAATGCTATTAGTTGATATCGCTTTACGTCCAAGTTGTTGAACCACATGTGAGAAGGCCAAACAAAAAACTCTTGACATGCTGGTATTGTTGAAAGGATGTCATGAGGCGGTCAGTTGCCCTCCATGACACACTACATGGCATAAAAGGAGCAATTGTTGGTTCCCACTCGCTTGTTGTGTCGGGCCAATGTCTGGAAATATTATGTCATTTGATCACAATGCAATCTAGCGCCATTATTTTGAGTTGAAGACCAAAGATTGCGCAACGATTCACTGATGATTGTGAACTTCGTTTTCCCAAAATAGCACAGTTGTTGGGGGCTTTTAGGGCTGGGTCAAATTGCTAATGCATTTAAAGCACGTTGACCCCTGTAATCCGCTGTCGGTGGTCGTGTCTCACAGTGCCACCATTTAGATTTCACCAGGTTTCTCTCACAATTGTCAACTTTCGCCGGGGACAGTCCAAAATCACAGCGTTAAAAAAAAAAAGAAAAAGGAGCAGATGGCTGCCTGATGCCATGTGATTAGTCTGCTCTCCCTACTCTGGAGCAGAATTATCATTAAGTCTACATTCCCGCTAATCCTATCAACTGTCCAAACAAGGCCCAGAAAGACTCCTATGGCACACAGTAGTGACATTTTCCCGGCAATACACACCTGTGTGCTCACATGTCCGATGTGACGTGAGGAGCTGAAATTGCCAGAAAAACCTGCCAGGATTTCTGGGTCTGTTTTCCCTCGCTGCGCCTGCAGCAATAGGTGTCCTCACTTTCTCCTTCCCCGCTGTTCCCTTTTATCGCTTTCTTCCTTTCTAAATCCGAGAGTCTTTTTCCAGCTTGTTTTGGCTTCAATGTTTATTCCTGTTGTTCCTTTTAGGGTCAATGTGTTCCTATGATGATAAGCAGACACTGATAACTTACATTAGATATTATAATTACCTTGATAAGCGAGAGACACTGTATATAAATGTCATAATATTGATTTCTTCTTCATATTTGGGGTATTGTTTATTCTGCATCTAACCAAACAATTTCCTCTTTCCGTGTGTCTCCTTTTTCTTTCTTCAGAGTGCTGATGTCAGTGCGTCGTCCTTTGGGAAACAATCTGGTGCCACTCGGAGAGCTTCAAAGCTTTGCCTGTTCCTTCTGTGACGACCAATCACATTGAGGGAGCAGCTGGATCGGACACGCCCCTGAAGCACCTTGACAGACTGATGGAAAACTTTTTTTTTTTTTTCTCTTTGCTTTTATCTTGTTGGTAAACCAACAGTGATGTGTGCCAAATGACATTCTTGAAAAGCTATTTGCTGCTCTCATTCCTTGAGTGAAAGCCAATCAGAGAAGGGTACAAAATAAAATGGAGATTGGTGTTTTTATTTTTATTTTTCAAGAGAAAAATTCTAATAATTAAGGTGGATATTTAGTTTATGGATAAGAAAATTAATAGAATTATATATCTGCTCAAAAAGTGCCTCATTTTCAGATTGTAGCCATTTTACAAAGAACTTCAACTTAGCTGCGACTAACTGAAGCGTTGAGGTTTTTGGGGGTTTTTTTGTGCTTGATTTGATGTAGTTAAAAAAAATGCAGCAGAAGATAAGGGGGGGGGGGGGGTAGCGTTGATGTGAGCTTTTGCTGCGTTCATGTCATATAGTATGATTCTGGTGTTTACAACCAGTTGAACATGATCAAAGAGTTGGTCCTGTGAAGGCTAGAACTTCTGTGCACATGGTCAATACAGCACTATATCCGTAAAATGTACCTCTGTGTCAATGGGTTTAACATTCATAAGTACGACTTGGGTGAAGTCGGAAACTGCAAAACACAATAAATCTGATACGACATGAATGCAGCATTTTCGCTAACATTAATAATGTAATGGTACGAGCCAATCTGCTGGCCTTCCCGTCTACTGTGAGAAATATTAGCATAGCCTGTGTTAGCATTCAGCTCGTTGTGACCTGTGCTGCTCTTATTCTGTCTTTTTATCTCTCTGTTAACTTTCTTAACAAAGCCATACACCTAAAGTATTAAACACACAGGATTGAAACAAAAGGCACCTGTAGCAGGGGAGACAGTAGCTTGTTAGTTAGCTTAAGCCAGCAAGGTCAAATTAACATATTAGCATTGTGCCAGGCCGTAAATTCAGCATCCTGCTGACCACAGCTCAGGTTGAGACCCCTGATACAGAGCCACGGTATCCCATTAGTGCTATTAGCTCCAGACACTTGTCTCATTTAATCCACTTTGTCTCAGGATGCTAAATAACTTTAGGTACGTACAGCAGAGGATAGAGACCCTATCAATAGCCATGCTAATGCTAGCTTTGTAGCGGTCAGCACACTGCTTTTAGCACAGGAAAAGGGGTCTCTTCATTTTCAATTCTGTCAGAACGAAATAACAAATGGATCTGCTAATTTGTTCTCAGTTATTTTATACATTAAGGTACCAAACTGTTCCAGATTTACACTTTTACATTTTTAAACTGGTTGAATTGAAAGTGCTTTGACCTTAAATCCTTCTTTAAGACTCCGTTTCTATCTCCCTCCTTCCTTTCTGTCTTTTGCTTAGCTCTTACTTTAATCTCCGCTATGCATCAGCACTCAAGTGCCTGTCTGTCCCTTTTATCTGTCTGTCTCTCTACCCCTTCTTAGCAGCTAGTACTAATACGGCTGTCCTAGCAGAATATATTATTAAGTCTATTTTTCTGTCTATTTTTGTCTCTTTTGGCTGTACAGTTCTCATGAAATGACTTGTTTATGTTTGTTCGGTGTGACTATGATCTATCAGATGACTTGACTGAAAGCCATGGCCCTAATCGGAGGAGATTTGGACTGTTTCTCTTTGCCGGTAATGGAGGACTTAATTGTCGCAGGGCCATCAGTGCCAAAATGCAACAACAACACCAACAAAAAGACAAAGCTCCAACAGCACCTCAAGAAGCAACCTTCAGCTCTCAAGACTGGACGTATTGCTTTGTTTTGTTTTAAAAGTGTAATTTTTTGTGTTCCCCTGTTGTTTTTTGCAGCGAGGGGGGAAGAGGGGTGAGGACTGTGACATATCCGGCCTCGCAGTCTACTTATGTGACACTTGGAGATAAAGGTCATTGTGTGGACTTGCGCACGCTTTAACCTTGAATTTGCCTACAACTTTGACCAGAGGATGAAAAAGAAAACCATGATGAGAAAGAAAAGGCAATCACAAAAACTAAAAAGAAATGACATGCATCTACGTAGCTTCAAATTGTACCCGTGTGTTTGTCTGCCTCTCTCGGGAAGTTCATGAACTCGCTCACTCTGGTCACATGACTCTGGGGGCCTGGAGCATAACAATGCAGCTTTATTATGAGCAGATTGGGATCTGTGGTTGGAATTGGCTCTAATAGTGGTTACTAATGCAGAAGTGGGGGAAAAAAACAATTGGACTTCAAATCAGATTCAGCACATAAATCCCAGACTTTCATGCAGACTCACAGGCAAACACATCTTGATATATTTCTAATGTCTTTTGGAGATGTTCTCATATTGAAACTCAGCAGTTTTCAGCCAAATGCTCGAGGGTCCTTTGGTTTAGAGAGAGAGTGCAAAAACAGGCTTTCGGTCCTGACAAGAGGACATTATCATCCTGCCATTTAGCGCCCACTTTGAGCTCTGAGCGTCTCATGAACTTTGAATGAAGGTTTTTTTTTTTTTTTTTTTTTTTGTCAAACCGCCTGCAGTCTGGAGATGTTTCCTTTGACTGCCGATGGTGAAGTTCTTGATGGTCACAGCCACATATCATGGAGTAAAGCTCCTATGGGAGCGCTCAGACGAACAGGGTTCAATAGTTTAAGTGGCTATATGATTTCATTCATTGCATCGGTTAGCGAGATGTTCATATTATGTGCAGGAAAGTGCTGCTGCTGTTCTAAATTGTTTTATCTCTTCCTCCTGTTCCCCAGAGGGATGGTACCGAGTGGGAATATTGTGAGATTTGCCATTGATGTAGACAGTTTTACTTCTGTTGCTTTAGAAAAAAAAAAAAGTCAAACAACAAAAGGACTTGTGGTTTCTTTTGTTTCTGTGACTGGCGTCTTTTTGAGTGATGTAACAGGGATGATTGTTAGAAAGTGGCAGGCTTAACACAGAAAAACAACAGTGCTACTGATTTAAAGGGGGAGGAGGGCGGGGGGGGAGCGGAAGACGCTACAATTTACGGGCTGAGGCAAGTGTGAACATCTGCATGAAAGGCCACAGACGCGGGCGGGCTCATGCCCCTCACACACTTACCGTCTTTGACTCACACACACAGATGCTGGAAGAGGCTTTCGACCGCGGCAGATGTCACACTGTAATGTGGAAAAGAAAACAGCCCGATTGTTATCCACACAGCCTCTTTAGCTGTGTTAGTCACATTCACCACTCCCATTGATAAGATCTTTTGCACTCCAAGTTGGCGGGTTGCCAGCGGAGTTAATAACTCGTCTTACTGGTAATTTGACCAATGTGGCGTTTGCTGGTCGAGCCCCCTTTAATGTCTTTATTTGATACCACCCTCTCACTCAGTGCTCGGTTTAATTAAATCAGCGTTTTTAGCCATGGTAAATCTGTGCTTCTTTCTCTCCTTGTTAACATGTATGCAATCTTGTACCATCCTCGTCCACAGATGGCCAAGTAACTCAATCCAGACAGAGGCACCGTAGGAATTAATAGAAATGAGAACACACATACTCTCTCACACACACACTCACACACACACACACACACACACAGAGAGAGAGATCAGGCCTGCACCTGCAGATCCTCTCACTTCCCTTATTGAGAACAAATAAGGTTAGTGTGGACAACAAAAAGCTTGGTCGCCCACACACCCTCACCAGAAAGGTTACTGAAACCTACACGCTTTACACTCACTTACATCCTAAACACCGTGAGTCCCGAGGGGGATTTCCGAGCCCTACTTCAGTTCCGTTAGAAGAGAAATTTCCCTTTTCCTTGCAATGTATATGCACAAGCAGTGCTCCTGATTCAGTGTCTGACCTTTACCCTCAAGTTTTCCTCATGATTCTCAAGAAACTGAAGGTTTTCTGAATGGAATGAACTGCTCATGAAAAAGTCCACTCTTTTCCTTACGTGAGAAGTCAAATAAACTCAATTCTCATCCCCGGCGACACAGACAATCAGCGGCGCTCTTCGATGAGGAGAGAATGGAGGCGGGCGAATGA
This sequence comes from Ophiodon elongatus, assembly GCA_016806645.1. Lineage (NCBI taxonomy): Eukaryota > Metazoa > Chordata > Actinopteri > Perciformes > Hexagrammidae > Ophiodon > Ophiodon elongatus. The sequence goes on along the minus strand of JACSYO010000521.1, from coordinate 120,867 downwards.
GCACAGCTGCCATCTGGTTGTCGTGGCGACAGGCAGCGACAATGCCTGCCTCGGCCGTGGTGGCAACATCTCCGGTCAAGAAGACAGAGTGAAAGAGAGTGAGGAGGACGGGGAGGGAGGGGGTGTGGATACTGGCCGGGGGCCAAGGCAAGAGGACACGGAGTTCAGTCGCAGTGAGGTGCGCTGGATAGAGGCCAACAGGTGGACCTGTTGTGTCTGAGCGAGCGGGCGTTTCATCCTCGTTGTGAGTGTGTGATACTGTATCTACATGCAGCCACTGGCACACAGCCGCAGAAATGGACTCAATAACCTCACTTGTTTATACACTGCAGGCTGGACCCAGGAATACTTGTACAGGCTCATATACAGCTTCACGCCTCTATAAACCCTTCAAACTAAACAATGTGAGAAGGCCACCTAATTCCTTATGCGTCACGACGAATTTAGAATAGTTACACTCATTAAATGGAATTTATTGTGTGAAATAGTGAAGGTTTTTTATTCAACAGTCTTTTATTTCAATGTATTCATTTTTTTTTAGAGACGGAAGGGGTTGTTTCGAAATAAGTTGGGGTGGTACCCAGGGTTATTAACTTAGGGTTATTAATGTTTTCTTTTAACACTGCCCTTGACCTGTGACACTGTCCCCACAACCTGTCAAATAATAGCACAAAGTTAAATTGGTACAATTTGAGTTATTGTCTACAATACAAGAGACAAGGTAAATGAACGCACAGTGCATTGCATGAGATGCAGTGATATGAAAACATGCAAAGATCTAAGATTATATCAAGAGCACAGATAGCACTTGTGTTTGTCATCATGGTTTATTTTATTTCATAGGGGGATCCTTTACACGTCCAGTAAAAACAACTGGTATAAAAGGCAGATGTATGTCTTGGCCTCTTTGACGGGTCTGAAAGGGCTTTTTTTTTTTTTAACTGGTGTTTACACCTTTGGTCCCCGGCCTTACGACGCATGAACAGTCCGTACTGCTCCATGTTGGCAACAATACAGGAAGTCTTCCTGTCTTTATGACTTCCTCCACGGCGCAGACCACAGGAAACTCGCTGGATGTGAGACACGGAAATAGCTTTAGCTCCCATAGCAGATGTGGGAATGTTAATGCCGGTGCTATTCCATGCTCCTAAATTGCTTCCTTCCCATCATTCAAACTTTTTCAAGTATATAACAGAGGTTGGACGTGAGTGAAGATACAGAAAGTGTTTCTACTGAATTTGAGATGTGTGAAGGGCCAGATTTTTTTTTTCTACCGTTTTCCTGTTCAAGTTGCCATAATAAACAACGTAAGTAATCGTGTTTTAGCTTAGGTAAACCGACTGTATGTTGACTGAGCCAAAAAAGCCCTGGATTATAGTCAGTATGCTGCAAACTGCCTCTGCTAATCCTCCAAAACTTTCCCTCTTCTTTCCCCCTCTGCAGTCCGTTCATATGGGTTTTAGGGCAAAGTTAATCACTGCAGACTCAATAAAGTTAGTTTACACACACAGTCATGGTCAGACCAAGAGGATCCGATGGTTGGGTCCATCCGCTGCATAGCATGTGAGGTAATTTGAGCCACAAATACCAAAGCCGATGCAACCATTTTCTAATGTATTTCCAGCTCTCTTTCCTCACCGCCCCCTCTTTCACATAGTGTACTTAGCCAAACAAAAAGCCTTTCTCTGTCCCCCCCTCCCCCCTCTCTTCCCCCCTCCCCCGACGCTCACCCTCTCTCGCTCTCTCTCGCCTCATAAGAGAATGTTTGCCATGATTATGGATTTGTCTCTGTTACAGGCTGCATGCTAAATGAGCTCTGTCACTCCGTAGCTTGTCTGAGAAAAAAGGGAGGTTTAAACTGTAAAAAAAGTGCCACATGGAGGGAGGGAAAATGAGAAGGGGAGGAGGAGGTGAGGAGGGTGTTGTGGGGGAGTGGTGGGGGGACTGTGAGGCCTCTGTGCTTTTTTTTTTCCTTGAAAGCTCCCTGAAAACCGCAGACACATGGTACAGAATTCCCCTCACAGTAGGAGAAGGGGGGGTGGGGGGGGGACACACACACTGTCTGTGATAAATACACACACACACACACACACACACACAGGGAATATTATAGGCCAGCATACACACTATGAACGATAGGGAGTGTGTGAACCAGAAACACTGAGCTGCACAAAAGGCAGCACAGAAAGAGAGGAACTTTGAAGGAGCCGGCAGGCCAACGCCTTGACAACATAACATCATATCACCTTAATACCTCTCAGCCCTATGGGAAAGTGGATGGTCCCAGTGTCCACGGGTATTGGTATGGTGGTGGTAGGAGGGGGGGGGGTTAATCCAATGTACAATGTGTTTAACTTTGACTGACAGATCCCTCAACCCCTCTCTCATTGGGGCCCCTTTGAGCTGTAGATTGAGGACAAGTGTAGAGCTGGTATTTAGGTGGTGCTGGATGACTGGGAAAAAGGTGAAGGGTCAGGTGTCGTGAATGTACCGGTTAGGGTCTGTGATGTGAGCTTAGTGTGGACCCAATGCCCTTGAAACTGAAGGCTTGGTTGGCTGATTGATAAGGGTGGAAGCAAAAACATAAATTTTGCTCTTAATTGTAAGCTTTTTTTTTTAAGGCTTAAAAGAGCAAAATCCATAACAGTAATTCTGCAATTTATCTGATCCTCTTTAAAGTCTTTTTGCTTCAAAGTACAGCCCAAAAGGACACCGCAGCATGAGAACTACAACACTGTGTACTAGATGTCACATGTGGCTAATAAAATGGACGAGTATCGCCATCTAGTGGCACATCTTACATCTGCCCTTACTGTATATGTAGATAAGCTCACTATAGGTATAATGCATCGCCAACTCAGTTTCCACTAACAACATAGATAAGAGTATAGCAACACAATGACCATTCTTGTGATTGAAACTAACAAATTCCATTACAGTCTGTATTTCCTTTACAGCTTAAATCAAAAGAAACAAAGCACTCAATTACTTGTTTTCCTCAACAACTTTTTATTAATGGCTTGGCAAAGTCACAAAAAGACCTTCAAACAAAAGGGGGAGGACCAGGTTTTTCCATCTCATAGCGTGTTAACCCAGAGACCAGCATGCTGAAACACTCCTTGTAAGCTAGAAAGAGGTGGAAAATCTGTGTCAGCACACTGAATAGCCACTGCCTGCCTGGGAATGAGGACACAAGGAATGGGAATACAATCAATTTATAAAAAGCCTCAAGTATGACCTTCTTCTGCTTCCCCTCCTCATACTTGACATTATGCAAATCATTTGCCAAATGAAGCAAATGTTATGCTCAGAAAACCACGCTTGACCTCGATGGATTTTTAGGTCAGAGTTGGAGAATATGGTTTTAAGAAAAATGTTGTGTTAGCAGTCATGATTTCTAGAACATCATTTTTAATAATTCCCAGTACCTCTTGTCGTGCCATGAGTGTTTTACTACAATGAATGAAACAATGGGGGAAACTATTTGAAAGGCCATTTATTTCTTAAAGTCTAAAGTCTATTCAGATGCCTCGTGTTTTCTAACAAACTGTACAAAAACACAAACATAGACTTTAATACCATAATATTAAAGCAGGCACCAGTCGCCATATAACTTTTGATTCTCTCTTGGTCGAATAATCGGTTAAGTAACTAATAAACCAGCAGAGACTTACCGTCATAAAATGTTAATTACTGTAAACAAGCTACAACCAAGACTAACAATTGATTAACATAATATTTTCACGTTGATAATTAGCAAATTTCTGACCAAACACTAAAAATGTTTGACAGAAATGGGTGAGATTCATTGAAAAAAAAAAAAAAACAACAACAAAAAAACATTTAAGAGCTCAACCTCAAATACTTTTCCATCTTTTATTGGGATTTTTCCAACCACATGACAATTTAAACAGGCTTCTCTCATATCTCTGTGTGGGACCGTTTCATTGGTTTGAAGGAGACGTTCCCGGGTGATATTAGTAGATACTCTGGCTCTGACAAATCCTCTGGAAGGCCCCGACTCTTTGTGGTAGCGGTTGACAAAACATCAGACACGTCAAAATCCCCGCTTCCACTGCCTTCATTATCCAGGAATAACTCAGATGTTTTCATGTCACTGTCGACTTCTTCACGTCTAACAGCCGGCTTGTTTTCCCCAACGTCTTCAGGACCTCTGCTGGCGTCGTCTCCAGTACGCACAGCCTCCCCAGAGTTTAAGGCCCAATGACCCGCTCCTCCTTCTCGCTCGATTGCAGCAGAGGTGTTTGGAAAGTCACCCTTATCGGCCGGTGTGATTGGGGTCTGTGTTCTAGCTCTGACACCAGTGAACGAGGTACTTCCAACAATGTCGGCGTAGTTGATAGCTCGGAATTTGGAAGGCCGCCAGACTATGGGTTTACTTCCAGTGTTATTGAAGGCAGCAAATTCATAGAGCTTCTTTGCTTTTCCTCTCACACGTGTGCCCCTCACGGTGCTGCTGGTGGCGCTGTTGAGCAGGCGCGCCCTCTGTGCAATGGGTTTGGTTTGCTCTGGTGTGTCGGGCTCAGATTTCGGTCTGGAGTCAACGCCAAGTATCGTTGCTGATCTGAAATAGGTGGAGGGGATTCTTAAAAGTGGTTTATGGTCTTTACTGCTCGGCTCAGTTCGGCTCATTGTGTTTACAGGGCTGCTTTTTGGTTCCCAGATCTGTGAGGATCCAAGTTTAAAACCCTGCTGGACTCTGGCAGACTCCTCTGGCTGACTGACTAAAGGTTTGGCTCCCTCGGGTGATTGAGTGCCAAATGCTTTGAGACCGTCTATTCTTTGGCTGGTTCTGAACAGTCTGTGATCTGGGTCGCCGTCCACACCGCCATCGCTTTCAGGTAGCCGAGGCCGGACTTCCTTAAATCCGGATGTGAAATCCTGATGTGTGCCAGGAGAAGGTGTAGAGTAGTCTGTAGGTGTCCTCTCAGGTTTTGCCACTGTAGCAGATGCTCCTCTCTGGCCAAAGCTATACTTTGGTGAGAAAGGAGGATTCGTATTTGGGATTTTAAAGGCCTTCCCTTTGTCAAAGCTGAATTTAAAGGTTGTCCTTTCATTGGAGCCACTAGTTCTCCAATTAGGATAATTAAGTCCTCTGATGGATCCTCCGGTGTTTTTTATGGCTTGTCCGGGTGTGGAAGCATGCGTTGCTCCTCTTGTGGTTGTATTACTGAAGCTACTTACTACAGATTTACTGCTGCCAGCAGCAGAGTTACCCGGGACATCCGTGTGAGGCATAGGGACAAAACTCCGCATGATGGGGTCTTTCCCTGGAGCAGAGATTTGAGTTGCATGTTGATATTTAGTAAAACCATCTGTCTGGGCACCATAATGGCTCACATTAGCATTATGATACAGTGGCTTGGCATTATCAGAGGGATGTTGTACTTCCTTGGTTGGCTCTTTTCTTTGCAATTGTTGTAATCGTTTACCATTTGAAGAAAACCTGATTAGGATTCCCCTTTGCTTATGCGGCGTGGCGGGAAAGGCACTGGGTCCCTCGTCAGTGACTGTTTGACCCGCCCCAGGTCCACCAAAAGCAGTTTGGGAGTCCTTGAACAGATATGACTGGATCTTTTTGTGTCTTGGTGTCTCGCTGCCAGACACCGAGTACAACCCCTGGGAGAAATCTGTGATGGATGGTGTCAGTTTTTCTGGGCTGGGGATGCTTTTAATAACAGAGGCGTCTGAGCTGCTGCTGATTGATGGTGCATGAGGGGCAGCTTGACTTGCGAGGTCGAAAAATTTGCTTGATTGAATCCCACCAGATGTACTCCGCACCCCAGCCGAAGTGAGCCCATTTGTCTCTTTATAGCCGCTATAAAGCCCTCTTGAAGTTGGCAGTGAAGTACTCGGATATCTACCAGTCTGGGACAAAAAAAGAGAAGGAGATTCATTTCTGGGAACTTTCTCTTTGATGTAGGATTTCTGAGCTTCCTTGGCATCCCGAACTTCTGAAGGACCGGAGGTCTGACGAAAAGGACTGGCAGCCTCTTTGTAAGATGTTTTTTTAATGATAGCTGGGTATGAATAAGAGAGAGGGTGGTAGCCGCTTGCTGGGCTTGTTTCACTCTGCACACTAGTTGTTCCTGCTTGCAACTGTCTGTTATCCGGACTGTTGTTATTGTAACTAAGGCTACCTTTAGTTAACTGTAACGGCTGTAAATGATGGTAAATGATTGACAATGTTTTTTTGTAATTCCCACTCGTCTCAGTTTCACTGTTAGCTCCAGTTTGGAGTGATGGCAGGACAGTAAAGAGGGGGTGGTGTTGACTGTGTGGAGTATACGGTTGTCTCAGGACAGTGTGCCTCACTCCTTTGTCCACTTGGGTTGTTATGGGACTGGCTGAAAGAGGACAATGAAATAACGACTTATTCTTTCAAAGACTGTTTTATGGGCAAATCATTTCAAACTTTGATATTGTAAGCTCATTTTAGTTAAATATAACCTGAAATCACCATGCCTCAATATCAAATACACTTCCAAGTCTGTTTACATAATGATGCATATGAATCTCTACGTACAAATAAAACCTTATCTCTCTACATTGTTGTAGAATTGCAGAGAGAAAGCTTAGTCCTGCCTCCGCCTGACATTTTTATAACTTTTTATAAAGATGAGCATTAGGTCACTACAGGTACTGGCCTGCTTGTGTTGCTCACCTCTTGCAGCATCTGAACACACGATGACAGCTGCACAGACCAGCACAAAAACAAACAAGAGTCTGCAGGGGGAAAAAAAGAAAGAAAAAAAACACCCACAGGAATATTGTTGTAATTTAATGGGACTCATAATGCTGTCTATCAAAAATAATCACCAACCCCTTTTTCAAATTGTATGATTACATTTGCAAAAAGCTTGTTAAATTGATGTTTACCTTGAGTAGAGAGCAGCAGTTCCTGCCATGATGGACAGCTTTTCTCCAGGGTTTCCGTGTGCAGTAGTGGCGTTGTCAATCCATGCGTTTTACTTGTCAAACAGGTGATTCTCATTAAGCTTTGACGCTCTGCTGCTGGTCGTGAGGCTGATTGGATGCAATGCCGTTCACCTGGCGTCAAGTAACCCAATTTCCAGATTTATCTGTGAAGGATGGTTTCCCATTCTGGCCCATTTCATGTAAAATACTTCAGAATTTCTTGAATTTATTTTACCCAGTTTTGTGTATTTATCTTGTGCTTTCTTTGAACAAAAGAAAAAAAATGTGCCTCCTCCTAGAATATTGCTTTGTAAAGTCGGCTTAGGCCCTTAGAGACTTGATGCAATGTTTTATTTTAGCTTTTTTGTGTACAATAGTAATAACTTTAATTCATATTTGCAATTAATGGCAAGTGGAATCATTAACTCTGACACACACACACACACACACACACACACACACACACACACACACACACACACACGGCCATTGTTTTGATTCTTTATAATGCACACACTGACTCACCCAATTTCCCATAGAAAAAAAAAAGCTTCACATTGAGTTGAAACCAGAACTCATTTATTTTTCCTTAAATATGTAACAATGTTTACAATTTAAATACATTCAGAAGAATAAAAACAAATATTATAAATATATACATTAGTGCATTAATAGTTGGCAATTCACAAGTTTTCCATTTTTTCCTCATTTGTAGTACAACATACTGGTCATCATTTAAACATGCGATCAGAGAACGGAAAAGCTGACTCAAATCATTGCTGAATGTGTCCCGCCAGCATGGTTTCGTCACCATCATAATCATCATCATCGTCATCACAAGTCAATGTTGCAAAATAGAACCACTGAAAATAAATATAGTATCACATTAGTCCAGGTATCTGAAGTTGTGGACTCTTTAAAACATGTAGCAGGCCATCATGGCGAAGTTCCTCAAGTCCTCATTGGTCATACAGTCTGTAAAAGGAAGACAGGACACATTAGAAACAGATCTATATTCATCCACTATTTATTTCTCAAATATAACTTTTTCTTCTGGTGTTGGGTTTATTTTTGATACTAAGCAACTCAAATTCATAATGGCTAGTTGTACTCTTTTTTTTTTTTCTTTTTTTTTTTTACACACAAGCGATAGCTGAAACTAAAACCACTAAGCTAGATATGGCCTCTTCAGTCAACTTCATAACCTTCAATAAAAACAAAAGCATATTATTAAGAGCCTGCTGTTATTTACTCAAGTACTGTTATACTTCTACCCCACTACATTTCAGAGGGTTATATGGTTATTTGTATTTATTTAACTGCTATAGCTACTAGTTACTTTGATTTTACATACAAAACACATGATCAATTGATGAAATAAGAGCCATTGTTGTCGCCTGGATTAAAGGCTCCATAACCTCACAGGTGTGCTCAGTTATGCTGCTGATCAAGACCTGTTGGGAGTCAGGTGAGGTCATCGTGTAATAAAAGGAATGTTAAAGTTGTAAATTGCCTCACAATAAAACAGGAGAGCACCTAAAGTCTAAACGTATGTACAAACTATTATATCGTGTACATAACATAAAAAAAAACTAAATGCTGTATATCATCTTTCAGCATCTTGAAGAGTCCATAATTGAAAATGAAGTCGTTTTGCAGGAGTACAGCCTATAGTTTTACTTTTGATACTTTAGGCTAAATTTTGCTGTTAATTGTATACTTTTACTCAAGTAATTTAAAAGCACTTGCTACTTTTAATAAACTCAGTGAAGTATCTGAGTATAGTCCCCTTACTGCTCCCACCAAACCCCATTCAAAAAACTGCTAATTTTAACAACTAACTAACCAAATATTCTCTCACATTAATTGTATTCAGCCATCAACATCAGCTGGAACTTTTAAACTTATTGTGAACCACAAACAGCTGGTGACTTACTTTCTCCGCCCCTCCGCCGCGAGCCCTTCCCACTAATCAAGCGCCACGCTTTCCTGCAGGACCGCCGGAGCCTCCCACCTCTGGAGCCCGTGGAGAAGCCGCTCTCCCCGGCTGGAGTCTCGGGAGGCGTCGCCGGCTCCTCGGTGTCGTCACAGCCGTCTTGAACGTGACGGTCCGGGTCCTCCTCCTCCTCTTCCTCCTCCTCTTCCTCCTGCTCGAGGATTCCCGAGGCTAGAAGCCGCTCCAGGACGCACTCGTCCACCCTCAGCTCGGCTCTCACCTTCCTCCCCTCCCCGGAGATGGACGTGGTGTGTCGGCACAGCGGGCAGACGATGAGCCTCTCGGCCCCCAGGGCTCGCGCCTCTTCGGGCCCCAGGGGCCGCGAGAGGGCCAGCAGGCAGCTCTCACAGAAGCTGTGTCTGCAGTGGAGCTCCCTGGGACACCGGCGACCCGCGTTGTAGGTCCGGTAACAAATCGCGCATTCGTGCTCTGAGTACATCCCGCTGTCTGGTTCTCCCCTCGGAGTCTGAATGAGGCAAGAGATGAGCTTCCCCGAGTTTATAACTCCGGGTGTGAGGACGCCTGTGGGAGGAGGACGGGAGAAACCAGTGGATTTGAGCCAAATAAACATGAGTCATCAAGCCTCAAATAAGCTACTAGTGATGCAATGAAATTAAAGTACCAACACCCAACACACCCATCTCACGCACACATACACGTACACATACACGTACACATACACGTACACATACACACACGCACACAACCATCTCACGCACACATACACCCATCTCACGCACACATACACCCATCTCACGCACACATACACTTACACATACACACGCACACACCCATCTCACGCACACATACACTTACACACACATACACCCATCTCACGCACACATACACGTACACATACACACACACACACACACACCCATCTCACGCATACATACACACACACACACACCCATCTCACGCACACATACACGTACACACACACACACGCACACACACACCCATCTCACACACACACCCATCTCACGCACACGCACACATACACATACACACACGCACACACACACACCCATCTCACGCACACATACACATACACACACAAACATCTCAGGCACACACACATACACACGCGCGCCCGCGCAAGGGAAGGCGTGGAGAGGTAGCTCCAAGGCGTGGAGAGGTGCCTTTAGGGGGAATCCTAAAGACACTTTCTTTTAAAAGCACATTTGACTGATTTTCAGATAAAAGCTTCTTGAGCCGACATGCCTCTCAAAGAAAACACTTCCCAACCCACCATTTTGTGATTATAATCAGGAGAATACTGTAATTTACACCTGGCTGTGAGTCTGTCCTGTATGTGAGTCACTAGTCTGTCTACATATAGGCCCATGCACAAGACACACACAAGGAGGTGTGTGTGTAGTGACATCAGCTTCCTCTCCATGGTAATCCCCAAAACAAGTTTCTTCTTATCAGTTGTTGCAGCATGAACTCCTTTCATGGTGATATCCGCTGAAATCCTGGCCAGTAATCACAAGCTCCCTCCCTCTTTCACTCCCTCTCTGTGTGTGTGTTTAAATCTTTTGTTAATTTGTCTTTTTTTTTTAGCACTTCCCGCTTTTTGACCCCAACTTTGAATTTACGGTAAGGGTGATATTTTTTTTTGTTTTTTTGTTTTTTTTGACACGATAACAAAAGAAAACTTTTCCCGAAAACTGCGTGTTCAAATGGAAATGTCTCTAGTTCTAAAGAAACCATGATGAAGTTATACATCACTCTTTAACATGATTGTTAATAATGAACATTTCACGGTAAAAGCCTGTTTTGGCTCTGAGCCAGAGTTAATTTATTTAGGCTACTAAATTAAATGCATAAGTGATGTACCGTACTCTTGTACTGCAGTAGACTTCTGAATTCATGTTGTGTATCATCCCAAAACAATAATGTCGACATGTTCACTTTATGATGGTGGGCCTGTTAAGGCCGGCTAAAATTTAAATCTAGACTTTGACATGGATCTCCACTTTAACAGCTTTAACGGCCAAATGGTAATTATTGTAATTGTTCCTCTAAAGAGATTCTAGTGGAAGTGAATGATGGGGAGCAAAATTAAGTCACTGGTCAAAGCAAAACAGTATTTTAGACTTAATCTGAGGCGAACAGTACATTCAATAGACTGAGTCAGACAAATCAGGTAAAATGTATTCTTTGTGCTTTCACAGACTGGGGATCTTTACTGAGACAAATCAGGAACGTGGCACTAAAAGACTATAACTATAATTTTAGCTTCTGTTGAACTTTAGGGTTTACAGAACAAAGACTGTGGATTTTGTCGACCATCATTCACTGCCAAATGTTTAAAGGAGGGATTTCTTCATAAACAGGATGAACACTATTCCTGTTTTCCGCTCGTCACCGCATGTTTTAGGAGAGTTTTCCCAACAAAAGGAAAACTTCAGAAAAATCTGAATTGTTTTATTTATTTATTGCTGTTGCGAAAACTCCTAAATGTTAACCTTTCAGTAAAACTTAAAAAAATGTTGAAATATTTTAAATCTGGTGGTTGTAAAACTTTCCCAACCCACATAGGAACATTCAATTATCTGTACACCACACTGTATCAGACTGAGAGTGACTCAAACTAAGCACATTTACTTTATTTCTTTTATCAGTTTTAAAACTTCTGAAAGTCAATTTCTTAGCACATGTTTTGTTTACATAGTCTAGTCAGCGTGATGACGGTGTGATGTTTAAAATAGCTGAGTGGGCGTCTGCATCTGTACAGGACAAACTGGTCTCGAGGAAATCATTCAATCGAGTGCAACAGGTATCGAACAACAGGTTACCACATGTGTCTGTTAATAATTATCCCACCATGCTCTGGACTTGTAAACATTGTGGCCTTGCAACTCATTTACCCTTGTTTTTCATAATTGACTCCAACTTGACTGTGCCATGGTTTTTAAATATGGAAAAGAAATGTTCTTTTTGAAGGTATTAACTTCAACAGCTGACTTTCAATGTAGAAACATGTAAGGATGTTAATAATTGCACCCTAATTCACACAGCTATTTTAAATATCCTACATGCTGACTGTGTGGAAGCGTAATAACATAACATGCAAGTAGAGTCAAGTAAGTGGACTCTGAATCTGTCATTTTCTGTCTTGTGTGTGTCCTGGTTACCTTCACATCACCAAGGGTTTAATTACCGCTGAGCAAACCACAGAGATGCCTCACGGGGGACTCGACAGGGAGAGGAGGACGAGTGAAATCAAGTTAGACGGAGCAAAAACAGCAGGGTTGCCAGTGAGCCAAGCCTCGGCCACGTAGCTACGGGATATTAAAAGAGAAATCTGAGTGGTTAATGTGCACACAGAAGATGGGAGGAGGACACCCTGCCAGGAGGAGATCTGTACCAACATGAGGAGAAGTGTGAATAGGGAGAGGGGTCGGAGGCGAGCGTCAAAGTGTGCACTGATCAAAGGGGTGTGCGGTGGGTAAGTGGCGCTCTTATCTGCTTCTTAGGTGTAAAGATTCTTTCAATGTAATCTCAGTGAACCCGATGGCCTAGATACAAGAGAGCTCGGTGCTGGTTTAACCATTACCTTTTCACAACAGGTTGTCATTACATATACTGGGATTTTTGGAGGGATATAGAGGGATATAGGGATATACTGGGATATATTTTAACTCCTATTTTTGCTCTGATTCTTTAGTAGACTTATGAAAGAAAGGGTTTCAGGCTATGTGCTGCCATGGACCAATTCAAAAGAGACCCCATCTGCTAAGCAACAATCCCCCGATGAGTGATCTTCTGTTGTTGTTCCATGTCAGCAACATAAAAAAATAAAGTAAAGTAAAGCAAATCTAATGCTTTGTTTCATAACAAGCCAGCAGCAAGTTAGCTTAGCATAAAACGAGGGGAAACAGGTCGCCTAATATGTACAAAATGTAAAGAATAAAAACAAGTTGTGAGGTTTAGACGTGGTAGATGGATTTTGTTACCTACAAACCGAGCTTTCTCCCCTGTTTCCTTTCATTATGCTAAGCTAAGCTAACTGTCTGTAGCCCTCTCATGAACGAAGTAGCATCCATCCTTTTTTTTATCTAACTCTTGGTGACAAACTCTTTGTTTACCAGGCTCAGGAGTTTACAATTATTCAATGTCCTCATTTCAAATGTTCCTTAGTGCTAAAGGGCCACACTTTGTATTTGTATTGTATTGGGTAAAGATAAAACTAACAAACACTTTGGGATCATACATTTTACATGACCCCGCCCTCCATGCCTAGTAAACACTCACATCTTTCAAACTCCATGCTGTCAGTTTGTATCACAAGCTTACTTCAAACATTCTCTGAGTCTAAGCCGAGATAAATTACATCATCGGGGTCAGTTTTTTTTCAGACTGACTCACTAAAATCAAGGAAGTGGCTCTTTTTTAAAAAAAGAAAAAAAAACTAATGTGAGTGGAGAAAAGTGGGCATGCACTCACACACGTAGATAGTGTCATTACAGTGACTTATTACTTCCTTTTACAGGTTTTCTTGTTTTTTTTATGACATGATCTGAGTATGCAGGCCAGCACGCACTACACTACACTCAGGGTGATCGTGGGGAGGTGGAGAGGGAATGGTTAGACGCTGGATGGCTGTGTGGTTAAATGGCTGAATGCTATGACTCATGGTCTGTGGAATCTGTTCATAAAACCTAGAAGAAACAAAGCGGCATCCCAGGGAGAGCAGATCCTGGCATTTAAAAAGCCACATAAGCCTCTGGGGTTCTATTAGTCTTAGTTAAGGTTATTTTCTCTCCACAGATTTTACCGTCTTCTGAAGATTCCTCCACAAGTTGCATCTTGCCATCACTGAGCCACCCAACTCCATCCGCTCACCCTCCCTCCCACCATGACAGTGGGTGTTGTCCCGGCTCCCCAGCAGGGGGACACAGCTGCTGCAGCGCCCAGCCTCAGCACCACCCCCGGGGAGCCCACGGATGTGGAGTGTCCCATCTGCTACCAGGAGTACAACCAGTACAACAAATGCCCCCGGATGTTGGAGTGCCTCCATGTTTTCTGCACCGAGTGCCTCCAAAGGATCCAGCTCTGTCCCTCTGAGCCCCTGGACACCAGCAGCACACCAGCCATCCCCTGCCCCCTCTGCCGCCACCTCACGCCTCTGGAGACCGGAGACGCCCTCTCTTTGCCCTGCAACTCCCGCATACTGGCCAGGCTGCCCCCCGTGACCTTCCGGCTGCCCGTGGCCATGGCAACGCGCCTGGCCACCGTCACCCAGAGAGTGGTGCTCTCTCTGGAGGGCGACAGCAGAGACACCCGCTTCATCATCCTGCCCACCGTCAGCCTGCGGGTGCAGCAGATGCACCCGGACAGGCCGTACGGCACGGCGCCAGGCCTGGTGGGGGACGTGGAGGTCATACAGCAGAGCAAGAAGACGCTGTTCTGTGTGCAGCTGCTGGCCATCACCTTCTGGGTGCTGTTTGTGATCACCTGCGTGGTCGTGGTGGTGTTCGGGCCGCATTTCTTGAACAGGAAACTTTAAAAAGAAAACAGGATTTTTCTGTCTTTTTTTTTTTTTTTTTTTGTAGCAGATATAGTTGTTGATCTAGAGTCACACTGTAAAAAGTAGGTCGACACGTGACATTTTAGAGAATCTAAAACAGTAAATTCTTTCTTTCTTTTTTTCAATGATGTTTTAATGAAGATATTTTAACCACCATGGAGGATATTCACCCTGTAGTTATGGGGCCAACTCAAATTATACTTGTATTTATATAATACCACCACTTACACCAATCCTTACTCACTGTGCTGCATATTTGTTGCTCTTTCATTAGATTGATGAAGAGTTCCCTCTAGTGGTTTTTCTGGTACTGTAAATAAAAGATTAAACCCTAAATATGCTGTCTTCTCTAAGGTTTCATGAAGTTTCACTCTCTGTGCTTGTCATTATGCAGCTGAAGACTGTCCTGCCAATGCATACATTGAATAAAGCTACCTTACGTAACACATGTGTCACACCGGTGCTTACATTTTGAAAATCACCAAAGATTGGCACTGGTAAATAATAGTGTGTATTTGTTTCATCATATATGGATTGATTTATCTCTTTTGTTCCTTTGTGGTGTAAATTACAGCAAACATATTCTGTTATAACAAAGTTTCAACCGTATGTGATCCAGAAAGGGAACCTTTTAGGGGCCCCTTTGCAAAATTGTTGTGGGTCCCTGAAGTGCTTCTTTGTAGTAATTTAGAGAAATAACAGGATTTGATTTAATGTTGATACAGGGTCCTGAAACAAGACGGGTAATAATGAGGACCTTATGTTTATTTGCATTATCCCAAATCATTGAAGTACTGAAAACCAGCTAATTGCAATGTTCCTCTAGGACCTTTGGGACCTCTAAGGGTCTGGGACCCGAGGCGGCTCGGTTGATAATCTATCCTTAGCTAATACTTTAACCTCTTGTACTTTTTACTCCATTGTGTTTCTCTGAAAGCTGTAGTTACAAATGTTTAAACATAAAACATAAAATGTCTCAAGACAAATGATAACAAAAGGGGGTAACAAGCGTTTAATATACAGTATACAAACTAGGTGGGCTGTTATATATAATAATTAGTTATGGACATTCTTTTGATTATTCATTATTTATTTTTATACTCATTTCCAGGGGTGAAAAGTAATTAATACATTCCCTCAAACACTATACTTAAGTAAAATGTGTAGGTTATTGTACTATATTTGAGTATTTCCATTTAATGATACTTTATCCTTCTACTATACTACATTTTGGAGGCAAATATTGTACATTTTACTCCATTACATATATTTGTAAAAATTTAGATTATCAATGCAAAAACACAACTTAACCCAATAAATAATTACACATTAATGTATAAATAATAACGATCCAGCTACATAATGTGAAATAGACCTAGTACTTTTGTGTATTTGTAATGCAGGACTTTTACTTATAACAGAGTATATTTTTTTTATACACTATAGTATATCTAAATATCCAATACTAATTGTCTCTCAGTAACACAAAGGTTGGGGGCGGAGGTGGAGGTGGTAGGAAGAGAACGTAAAAAAGAAAAGGTGGGGGTCGTGGGGTTACGTGATGACGTCACACGCCGCGTTGGCTCGCAAAAAGTGGTGAAAAGTTTTTAGACCCCCCTGCCCTCCCCTCCCCTGTGTGTTTTTGTTGGAGGAAAAAAAAAAAAAGTTGGAAGTTGCTGGTCGTTAACTCGGTCGTGTGAATGTGGCGTGTGCGTCGTGTTTCGGCCCCTCGGGTAACAATGCGGGGCTTTTTACTCGTTTAAAGTCGGGCAGCGAGCAGCGTCTCCTCGGGGCTCGGGCTGGGGAAAAAAAAAAAAAAATCTCAGTGGCCATCATCGTTTCACCTCTGCACGTCTCGTTAGCCACCGAGCTAGCAGCCACCCGACCCGACGTTCACGCTCACGGTGTGTTTCCTTGTGGGGGGACTTCCAGTTTTGTTTCGGAGATGGCGGAAACCAAAATAATCTACCACATCGACGAAGAGGAGACGCCGTATTTGGTGAAGATCCCCATCGCTGCCGAGAATATCACCCTGCTGGATTTTAAACAGGTCCTGAACAAGCCGAACTACAAATTCTTCTTCAAGTCTATGGACCAGGACTTCGGGTGAGCTGCTTTTTTTTTTTTTTTTTTTTTTTTGTAGAAGGGAAGAGCTTTTGTGGTTTGCATGCAACATGAAGGAGGAGGAGGGATAAAAGCTGCTTAAAAAGTTACTTAAAAGTTGTGGAAAAAAGTTGGAAAACACACTTTAATGTGTCTTTTTTTTAATTTTCTGAGTGTCCTCCACAAGGCAAAACACAGAAATGCTGGGCTAATAAAAAAAAAATGCATGCCCTTTTTTTTTTTTAAGGAAAGTCGTGCAATCCTATCTCGAGACCGGCTGTCGTGTGTTTGTCCCAGAAGGAATGACTTGAATGAAGCCTGGTCGCCATTCAACCACACATCCCTAATCAGAAACTGTGACGTTATCACGACTACTGATGAATATATCCGAGTGTTTCTATAAATAATAAGGTTTTTTTTGGAGGCTGGGACGTTTCTCAGAAAACATCATCATTACAAAGGGGGAGGCATTCCCTTTTCTCTGCCCTAATCCTCATCCCTCCCTCCCTTCCTCCCTCCTTCAGTCCATCATCTTGTGAAATCCTCGCCTTTTCTTTCTCTCGTGACTGAAGCCAGGGTTTTGTCTCCCCTCTTTAACACTTTGGCCTGCCAGCCATCCTTTCATTCCCGGGCTTCCTCCCTTCCTCTCCCCCTTTCTCCCGATCCACTCCTCCCGAAAGAGCTGTCTCCTCTCCTCCTATCAATTAATCTTTCTTTCTTCTCTCTAGCTGCTGTGCATTTTTCCTGCAGAAGAATGCATGTTTGTGGTTTGTTCACCCAGTGAGACCCTCGGGGCTTCTGTTAAATGCATTGTAGTCTTGGATGAGTATTAAAGCCGGGCTATTTGCCTCTTTTCCTCTTTGGATGGCACCACCGGAGCCTGTGCCAAGGAAGCTGCAATATCAGCTCAAAACACCCAGATGAAATGGAGGAGACGGCTTTTCATTAGGCCTCGACAGAGCTGGCAGGCTGAAGCTCCCCTCCAGAGGCAGATCGTTCGAATAAACAACAACAACAACAACAACAACACCAGTAACTGACTGGGAGAGATGTTCCCTTTTGAGAAAATCTGTGTGTTGAGCGAGTTGCCCCATAAAGATACTCGACATCTGGCGTTTTGGTTGTTGAAATGATTAGTTGTGTAATCATTCGGTACGACCACAAGAATGTGTTGATAGCCATTTTGATCATTTCAGTTATTTATCAACTGAAAATGCCGTTTCCCAAATGATTTGAGCCGCTTGGCTTTTTATTATTTTGTAGCACCGTAATTGATACTCGGTCTCGGTGTGTAAGAAATGTTCTTACATGACTTTGGGCTCCGGGAGCGTTTGTGTTTTTGGCAGAAGTCTGAGAGTTTGTAGACTCAGTTAATCACCATTTCATTAAAAAAGTAGCTGGTACATAGTGGAAATATTAATTTGTAGCCCTAAAGAAGACGGCCTTTATTTAGCGTTGTCAAGTAAACTCTTCTTGTGTGAATAAATTAAATTGAGTGCATGTCCACTGTGATTGCACAGACATATTCTTCAGGGCTGCAGCCTGTGATTATTTTCATGCCTGATTTTTATCTTTTTTCCTTGATTCGTTGTTTGGCCAAAGAAATGTCAGGAAATTGTGAAAGTACATTTATAATCCTTTGACTAACGATGTTTCCACGGATAGACCCTCCTCTTGTCTCTATGATGCAATAGGGTTCAACAGCACCACAAACTACAACCTCCAAAATGACCAAACAACTAAAAGTGAACATTATAAATGTTTGATTTATAACAGGAGTGTCG
This sequence comes from Ophiodon elongatus, assembly GCA_016806645.1. Lineage (NCBI taxonomy): Eukaryota > Metazoa > Chordata > Actinopteri > Perciformes > Hexagrammidae > Ophiodon > Ophiodon elongatus. The sequence goes on along the minus strand of JACSYO010000521.1, from coordinate 102,506 downwards.
CATTAGACCCGTTCGGTTTAGATAGGTGTACCTGATAAACAACTGTGTGTACAACTAAAGCTGAATAGCTGTTTTCTGTAATATTAAGGGGCAAAGTAATATCAGTAGAGCTCTTATTTTTTACACTCTAACGTCTCCATTAATTATTTTATCTTGTAGTCTTCCCACAATCACCAGTAGTTTCCAAGTTGGCCGTCTAATTAGGAGCTCGGCCCCGTGTAACTGGACAGGACATGTTTAGACGTTGTTGGTGTTTTTCCATAAGCGAAGTGTCCTCTTCTTAAAAGAGCCACCCACTCCGAGCTCACTCAGCGGAGCGAGGGAAGTCTTTCAAAGAGAGCAAGGCAGAAAAAAGAAAAATCCCACTTCTGAACTTAAATTCCTCAGCCTGGCATCACACACTCGCATTTGAATATCTCCAGTTCAGATGAAAAAACATTCAAACATAGCTCTGAGTCAGCTGTCCAATCAAAGCTGGGACGTTTCCTCCCCCCCCCCCTCCGACCCAGGAGAGGAGTGTGTAATAGTGTGTGTTTTCATTTGCCCTGGTATGAGGCCAGCTGTCGAGCTGAGCTGTGTGTGTGGCAGTGGGGGAGATCCATGGAGCAGAGCAGGCCAGGACCGGTGCTGGGAACCTGGGGCTGGACAGAGGCCATTTGCTGGGTGTCTGGGGTTTCCACGGGGAGAGGAACGGGTTCACTCACTTATTAGATATTATTCTGTGTATGTCTGCTGGGTGAGGGGCATCAAGGATTTAAGATTAATTGTTAGACAAGACGACACTGTGTTGGGTGTGAAGAATTTCATCGTGGCAAGAGGGCTGTGAAGACAAAAGGGAAGCGCGGGGGAAGAACTTGTGTATTAAATCCAACAGGTCTCTGCATAGTTCAGGGTTGTGCATTATTCGAGGCATCTTAGAGTGTGTGTGAAGTGATTCTCCACTGGTCGCTTGTTTGTTTGGACGGCCGAGGAATGACGACAATTACACTCTCGGGAGAAGAATGTTGCATCTGTTCATCTGCTGTCTGGATGCAGTTTCTCGCAGCGGTGAGCGGGAGACGTCGAATGCAGTTTGTTAACTAACATTCGGTAGCCACACACGGCTCTCAAATGCGAAATCTTTGCGTAACAGTTCCCCCCCCCGACCCCCCCACTCACCCCCCCCCCCACCAGTGCCCACAACAATCTGGCCGTACGCTAAACACTCGCCCACAAAACCAGCTCTCAACAGCTGCTTACGAAAGCCCAGTGGAGCCTGACCAAGTCTCGCACACAAAAGAGGAGGCACACTGGCAGACGAAGCTGGAAAAGGGAAAACTTTTGAAGGAGTTGGAGCAGTCGAGTGTCCCCTCTGTAGCACTGGTGCCCGGCCCCTGTCCCGGTAAACTACTGTAATAACATGGTGGCAGGGAATTACACAGCCAAGGCCAAATGTTTGTCTTTCTGACAAACATGGAGGAAGACTACACAGAGGAGGGGAGGCGAGCCAGACGGATGTGTTGCCTTTCAGGAGCTTCGGCCATGTGGACACTGAGATGTTATTGTTGTTGTGTGTATCTGATTTGCGAAGCATATTTAGTCGACCGGGCTGTGTAATTTGTCAAGGAGGCACAAAAGCTGCAAGTGTGTGTTTTAGCTCATTGCTGTGACGGAAGAAATTCCATCGGTCACTTGACGGTGGAAGCAAATTAACGGTGTTTGTTCTTTTCTTATATCTGCTGCGCTGATTCATATAGCTTCGTGGTTTTTGGAGGGTGTTTTGGTCATATATTTAGACTACAGCATAATCCCTGTGATATAATTGTACTTTCATTACAAGTGGGTTTTGTTTTTTTTATGCTGCAAATTGAATGTGAATGAGTGACTTGTTGCTTTTTAAATGGTCAGTTAAGCCTGGCCTGAAGCTGAAGTTTTACATTAGCGCCACTATTACTCAACTGGAGCCTCTTCAGTCGGTTGTGTTGGCCACAGGCTGATCCATAAAACACCTGGTCACACATGTGAAAGCAATATGGCAAGCGAACAAGAACAGCTTGTCAAAACATCTTTTAGTCACATTTTAGAATTGAGCCCAGCATTTGATTTAGTTCAGCCGCGCTGTTGTCGTAGCCTAATATATTTTATGTAACGTGTCAGTAATGTAAACTCTTTAATATCCCTGCAGTTTTCACTTTTTGTCTTTATGACCAGACTGAAACCTGTGAGTTGTGTTCAGCCCTCATTCCTTCATCCCACTTCTGACGCCGTGATGCTGTGACGCTGGAACGCTTCATACCTCCGGAGCCTCACTGTGTGTCTCTGTTTTTTTTCAGGGTGGTGAAGGAAGAGATTTCCGATGACAGTGCCAAGTTGCCATGTTTCAACGGCAGAGTGGTTTCATGGGTAAGAACCGATAAACCTGTTGCATGTATAAATAGGAGTGTGGGGGTGGGGGGGGGAAGGTGGGTATCCAGATTTCGCCGGTGAACATTGCTCTAAATCTGTAAATGACCTGTTTTCAATCATTTCCTGCAGAGGCTTCTGTGGAAAATGTCAAAACCTGATTATTATTTTTTTTGATCTTTTAAAAGTCAGCCGACCTCAGCAGCCAAAGGCTGTTTTCAGAAACAACGTTTCCTTTTCCTGTGCACTCCCACAGACCCCCCTCGGACTAATGCTCTCGTCTAAAGAGCAGCAATAAAATGCAGTAATTAATTTCAAATTGTAGCCACTAACATTGCGGAATGATGTATCGTATTGCAACATCTTAAACTCTTTCCTTGTTAAGGAGTGTTTGGTAAGAAAATTGGCGACCATCAACTGGAAAGAGTGGGAAAGCTGAAACAAACTGTCCAGCCAGGTTAAACAGCAGGAAACAACATCCACGAGAGAGAGAGAGAGAAAAATCTTCTTGGCGCTTAAGCCGCAGTCTGAGTCACTGTAGCCAACAGCAAGTCCTGGTAGTCTCGCTAGACCATTAAAATGTTGAACCCTTGCTTCCATTTAACTTATTGTCTGGTCCCTTTTTAATTTTGATTACAGCGTAGTTAAGTTACTTTGTTTTAGATGATCTTGATACTAGTCTAATTTCGTGATGTCACTTTCTCCCTTTTTGTTAACGTTTAAAGATATTTTACAAAAGACAAGAAAAACAAAAATCAAAATAGCACAAGAGCCAATGAGAGGTATACATTTCTTACTCTTGTCAACGTTGTCCTTAGATTCATCAATTCTTGGTGGTTGCATCCATTTCCCCCACCCCAAGTTATCCTCATTAAGTATTTCCATACCATTTCTTTCGGGATTGCATTTCTGCAGCCAACCAGCCATGATACGTCTCTACTTAAGATTCCCCAAAAAAGTAAAATAACTGTAATAGCAAGAACACTTTTGCCAGTCTTCTTGGCAAGTTTTGACAGTTTTTGACACTTTACTGGCTGTAAATCAGGACTATTATGGTCTGTGTTGCTGTTTAAGCCATTTGAGAGTTGCCATGTCTGCAGAAACATGCGCTATTCTAACTAATCTACACTTAACAATGATTCTTTGACCAGGCTGCATGTGGAGCCAAAAGAGCTTTAGCTTTTCTGAACAAATCACTCATGTTTCTACAAGCAGCACAGCTTGTTACCGTTTACAGTACAGTGGGTTGCCAGGCGCAGATTTCATACTTTCCATCTCTCCACCAGAAGGCCCAGTTGTTGTACCCCACCCGGAGAGTTGCATTTGAATAGAGACAAAACATCGGTACCGGGCCCAGATAAGCAGGTTTGAGGCCGAAGCATCTGTTAAGTGCATAAGAAGGAGGAGAGGCTTTAAAAGAGGGGGAACAAAGCTCAGAGACCAGAGGGACTGATATGTGATCTGCAGGCCAGGATGGATGAAGGGATCCCAGAAGACGAGTGTTTCATAGTTGCAGAGCCATTAGTGGGGAGGGGGAGAGCAGGGAGGGACTCGGCCTGCGAAGGCTGAAAGACTCCATTGGCTTGAGTTATTTTGACGGGGAATGCAAAGCTTGTTTAAGTGCACCGAATGTCCCAAACGCTACGCATTGAGCACTGTGTGTGCAGCCATTTCCAAATGCTCTGGTGATCCTGAATAATTCACAGTATTAAAAGACTATTTCTTTGTTATATATATTGTTATATACTTTCTTTGGGGGGTGGGGGGGGGCTGAACTACATCTTGTCCCCTTCCTGCGTATGTTTTCATGGTTCATGTAATTGGATGCTGTATGGAATTCATCCTAATTGTTGCTGTGTGTTACCTCTGTGTGTGTCTGCGCGCTTGTTGGCACTTTTGTTGTATAAATGAGGAGAGACAGGTTAAGTGTGGGATAGCATTTCAGTATGCCCCGGAGACGTCCATCTGAAAAGACTACAGTGTTTGTGTGTCAAAGTAATTGACATCTTACCCGCTTTTCCTCCCTGCTCCTCCTTTCAGTCCTCTCGTTTTCTCACCCTCTCTTCCCCCTGCCCTCTCAGTTTTGTGCCAATTTCTCTCCACGCCACATCTCGTCTCTCTACCTTTTTTTTTTCAGATTTGGATTCTTTCTTTCCGTTTTTTTGTCTCTTCATCTTTTTTGTTGTTGTCCTTTTTCTTCCAGTTGGTATCTTCAGACACTCCGACAGCAGAGCCTCCAGTGGCAGTGGTTCCTCCTGTGGAAACGACTGCCCAGCCCTCGCCCCCTCCTCCGCCCCTCCCGCCTCCACCTGCAGAGAGGACCGGGGGCATCGGGGATTCCAGACCGCCCTCCTTCCAGTAAGCAAAAGCGCACATTGCACCGTATATATTTACCTCAAGAGGGGGCATCACAAGGCCAAGAACCTTCTCAAAAACCCCCATACTTAAATATACACTTGAGCTTCTCCCACAGCTGTAATGTAGATACCGTATCTTTTCCTGAATATCTCGTACACTCCCAGTGTCACGTTGCTACAAGAATAGCAAGAATACTACGGCTCATTTGAACCTGATCTCAGCCGGGGCCACCCTTGTTATTACCGTGATGTGTTCTGGGAGAAGCTTTCAGGACGTTAAACATACACACAGGCTTGATTTTAAAATGTTTGTGTTATTGGCTTTCCGTGAGAATTTATTTATTTATTTTTTTAAACTCTTAATGTTGAGTGTTTTAGAATGTTGTTTTACTGCGTGATACATTTTCACCTAGTTTGAGAGAAATATGTCTCTTTTAGACGCTAAGTGCTCCACTGTGTTCACCAGCTTGTTGCTTACGTCGTCTGTCTGCTGCCATATTAACCTTCTAAAATGAGAGGAAACTATTACTGTAATCTGACTGGAGCTTGTGGTGTCCAAAACAAATTAAGTATGGTAATTACAGTAGCTCCTTACCGTCACTCTTAGTTCCGCGAGAAGGAAGTTGTCTGGGGCTCTTTAAGTTTGGATTAGGGGTCAGATGGAGTTCACACGACTTCCCATTACGGCTGCAGCGCTCTCATTCATTTCTTGTGTTTGGACCTCGTCCTGTTTGTCTCCCGTGGCTGTAGGAGGGTCGCCCGACGGATTTTGAATCCAATTTCAAATCAAACCATTTCTTTTTAACTCCACCAAATGTGTGGTTTGCAGCCGGTGGAGAATTAACCGCGTCGGTTTCTTTCCATGCTGCGTTTTGGAGCTGGAACGGCACCATTGCTCAGACTGGAAAATTAAACGTCATTCAAATTGTAGGGTCTTTTCTTTTTTCATCTTGCTTTCATCATGAACCACAAGGCGTGCTCTGTCTTCCTATGTAATCAGCATATTTGTCGGTGTGCTAATGGTACTGAAGTCTGCTGCCCTACGTAGGCTAACTGAGCCTTTTGCTTGTTGCTACATGCACGTTGGTCCGTTAGCAGCTGTGGGTGTGACAAGTGTTCTCGCCATTTCACACGTAACCGTGACAAAAGTGGCTTTGCCATTAATTCGAGCAAGACCAATATATCTGCTGATACTAGCTTATAAGTACGAAACTAGTATTATTATTATTTTTTTAGCAATACATAGTTTGTCTATAATCTGATTATTGTTCAGTATGTATCTTAAAAAAGAAAAGAAAGATGTTTCTCTTTAATATTAATATCAGTATCTACATTAAAAGAAATCCAGTATCGTTTGGGCTACACCGTTACCTGTAAACGTTTTTGTATTTATAATTGTCTGTCTGTTGCCTGAAGAGGACCGCAAAGCATCCCCTACTCTATTAATCAGATTTCTGCGCATGGCCAGAACAGACTGCAAACATTATAAAATCTGACTTTGGATTGCTTTTTTTACATTCCTCTCATCAACAAACAAGAGATAATAGAGACTTAATTGTGCAGTTCAGTACATGAAGGAAAGAAATCCCGGTACAAAACAAAAAAAAATGAACAAATAAAGTGCAAATAACAAGATCCAAAAACAGGTACATAACGAGATACAGTGCAATAACAAACCAAGTGCAATAAATATTACATATATATGTAAATATTAAAAACAGGTTGATTATAATAAAAAAAAAAAGTGAACAGTAAAATCAGTTTTATGTTGTGTAGTAAGATGCAGTAGTCCAAGTAAAGTGAGGGAGGCTATGAAGTGACAAGTACATGAAACTTTTTAGTTTAGTCTTTTTGACAATGAATCCCACGACTACAGAATCGTGGTGGAGACGTTGTTACATTGTGCTCTGTGATGTAGTCCAGAGTCCAGGAGACATGCTACCAACAAAGCAACACCATAATTACTCGCTCTACCAAACACTGAAGTGTGTGCCATGTACAGACTTTGTACGTGCAGGGTACCGGGCCGCTAAGCACAGTGTGACGGACTCCCTTCCCTTCCTGTTCTTACCGTAAGCGGCTTGATGTTCCCACTCGCCAAATTAATGTGCTCATACTTGACGGGTCTCCTGATCTTATCTGTGTAGGTTTCAGTACGGCTTAAAGCTTCAGTTTCAAAGAGTGTGTGTGTGTGTGTGTGTGTGTGTGTGTGTGTGTGTGTGTGTGTTATACTTTTTAATTGACCCTCTTTGGATGAATAACGTTCTTCTGAATTAAGCGATCGCAGCCTGCTAAATGTATTCATTAGAGTTTACAGTTCACAAAAAGTGAAACAAGTTTGTTGAGCTGACAAATAATTTATAACCTCAATCTAGAGTTCATGAGTCATATTATCAAACTCTGGCATCACTGAATCATTTGAATGCTTTAAAAGTCCATCTGAGTTTTAATGTGGAATAAAAAAGTAGCTGCATTGATTTTTTTTTTTTCCTTTTCTTCTCTAAACTGTCCATCATGAGAATGTTATAGGAGTGCAATGCTAAAATATGTCAGGTATTATTTTTTTTTAAGCCCTAATACATGTTTATTGGTTATTATATGAATACCACATCTGGAAAAAGAGACGCAACTTTGGTAAAATGATTCCATTAAAACCGTTGACGTTCCCTCCTGCTCCATTTCTAACTGTGCCGTTGCTTCCTCGTCCTTTACAGCCCCAACGCGACGGGCAGCGTGGAGACCTTGGACGACCAGACTGAAACCGAGTCTGTAGTTTCCTTCAGGAGGGAGCGGCCTCGGCACAGAGAGAGCTTGGAGCCACACGGTAAGGCGCCGCAGGTCACCGCGGCAACAAAAAACCGCCCCCTTTTTGAGTGATCGAGATTTGATCTCGCGCCCAGCACCCAAACAATGAACATGTGATGTAATCAGCAATGTCGAGAAGCGAGGAATGTTTGTAAACTATTAAGAAAAGGAAGACGAAACGCCGACTTGAGCAAACATGAGAATTCGCGGTGAACAAAGACGTCTTCCCTCTTGTCTTCCCCGCGGCGTCTTCCAGGGCCTCGCATGAACGGCCAGACCCGGCTGGAGCGCCACCTGGCGGGATACGAGAGCTCCAGCACCGTGATGAGCAGCGAGCTGGAAACCACCAGCTTCTGCGACTCTGAGGACGACGACACCATGAGCAGGTGAGAGCTCGAGGAGGGAGGGCACCGTCAGAGTCTGTGTTGTTTGTGGGAAAGAGGAGATGTTCTGCTCGGCTGAGTTCACGCGCCGTCATGAAAATGATCATCATCATCGTCATCATCGTCGTCATGCGCGCATTAAAGCAGTCGCATGGAATTTGAACTGGCACGCACACAGAAAAATGACGTATTCAGCTGTTTTGGACACTCGATCATATTCGATTTTCTGCATCTTCAAGCAGCAATTTTCTCGAAGACGAATACTGTTTTTATATTAAAAGACGACGCTGATTGGATTTAAATATCTCCATCTGAGTGTTTCTTGTGGAAATGTTGGTTTGATGTGTACAAGCTTTTATGTGAAAGTTTTTCTTTTTGTGTATTTTGTTATTATTCTATTTGACTGTTGTTCAGATTTTTGTGTCTCTCGAAATATAGAGGAAGAAATGTGACCGGCCCACATTCAGACGAGAGATTCCCTCGTTAGCCTCCCCATTATTTCTGTGGGTCCTAAAGGTTTGTGACGCCACGTCTCTCTTCTTACGTCACCTTTTGTTGACTCTTGACCTTTTGTAGGTTCAGCAGTGCAACGGAGCAGAGCACAGCCTCTCGGCTTCTTAAACGCCACCGCAGACGCAGGAAACAGCGCCCCCCACGTTTGGAGAGGGTTTGTACCATCCACTGACTTCACTGATGTACACGTTTTCTTTTTTCTCTTTTCGGTTCTTTGCTGAATCAAGAGCTGAAAGAGGCATTGAAAAGGGTTTGCTCAGACATAGTGTTTTTGTATGTAAGCAAATCTCATGGTAATTTAGTGTTTTTCCACTCCAGGCCTCCTCCTTCAGCAGCGTGACGGACTCCACGATGTCCTTGAACATCATCACCGTCACTCTCAACATGGGTCTGTAAACTCCTGACGTGTTCTTGTGTTTGCCTAAATATTAAACTTATGAATCAGAACTACAGCCTTGATTTGCAAGTCAAACACTGTACAAATACGTGCGCAGCGTTAACTCTTTTGTGATTTCGCAACAATACAGAGAAGTACAATTTCCTGGGCATCAGCATCGTGGGCCAGAGCAATGAAAGGGGGGATGGAGGCATCTACATCGGCTCCATCATGAAGGGAGGAGCTGTGGCTGCAGACGGACGCATCGAACCTGGTGACATGCTGCTGCAGGTGAGGAAGAAAACAGGCTTCATCCTAAATCAAAGGGAGTGTTTATATTTTTAATGACTGTTCATGTGAATGTTTTTTTTTTCTTCTGAATTCTGGAGTAGCTTTCAGTTTTCAGACCTTGTGAGGCCCATTTGGGATCTTTTCCAGCTTAGAAACAATGTTGGTTTAGTTGTAATTTATTCCTTTTGGTGTGCTGAGATACGTGAAATGCAAATAAATGAAATCAGTTCTTCTGTGTGTGACTGCAGCAAAGGTTTATTTTCACTATGGATTAATCTGCCGATTTAGTTTCTTGATTTAATTGGTTAATCACTTGGTCTCTAAAAATTACAAAAACAATAGGGAAAATTGCCAGTCATCATTTCCTTAAGCCTGAAATTGGTTGTTTTGTCCAACAACATTCTGAAACAGAAAAGGAAATAAACACAAGAAGGGCACTCTGAGGGCAAGACCTCCACCAAAGGGAAATTTCTCTCGTGCACATAAACATGTTTCCTTTTCTAGCAATGTTCCTGTCCACACGCATCAAACCCCTTCATCTTTAAGTTTTCACCAGAGCTAATTGTCCACAATTAAGGATCCTTGATTTTAAAAATTCTTAAATCAAACCCACACTTCCTATACTCGGTCTCTCTCTCTCTCTCTCTCTCTACCGATAGTGAAGAATAATGTGATTCGGATCTGACCCAAAATGTAATGTGTTCCTCTTTTGCCTGTGATGCTACACCCTTCCAAGTTTCATGAAAATCAGGCCTGTATTTTTTTCCACAATCCTGCTGACAAACAAACAAACATATCCTCCCTCCTTGGCGTAGGTAATGAGACGGTAGAACAAGGGAATGACTTCAATGATTAATCGATTTATCAAAATATCTGTCCATTATTGTTCTGTCGACTAATCATTTTAGCTGTACGTATCTGTCGGACTAAAATCTTTTGTCTCTTTCTTTAAAAGGTGAATGACATCAACTTTGAGAACATGAGTAACGACGACGCAGTGCGGGTGCTGAGGGAGATTGTACACAAGCCAGGGTGAGTTTCCGTTTTTTCTTTCTCGTTTTTAATATTATCGGACGAGGTCTTTCAAGTTGTGTCTGTACACAAGTGGGTAACCGTGGTTGTAATGATTGCTGGTGTTTGCCAGGCCCATCATCCTGACCGTGGCTAAGTGCTGGGACCCGTCTCCTCAGGGCTACTTCACTCTGCCTCGCAGTGAGTAGAGCGGCCGTTGATGCTCGTTCCCCCGTTTGGTCGCACGTTGCCGTCGGTAACGGTTCCCTTTTCTCTTCTCCACATGAGCAGACGAACCGATCCGACCCATTGACCCGGCAGCGTGGGTGAGCCACTCCGTTGCCATGACCGGGGTCTACCCGCCCTTCCCAGGCAGCTCCTCCCTCAGCACCATCACCTCCTCCTCCTCCGTCACCGAGACCGAACGTGAGAGCTTCTTCCGGTGTCTCCCTTTCTGTGTGCTGTAACCCACCTCGCCTCTTTATTCTCAGGTCTTTCATATCCACCCAAAACTCGTAAAACTACATCCTCCACTTCTAAACCCAGTCTCTTTGTCAGAATAACGTTCGTTTATTGTAACGTGTGTTTTTCCTGTTTCAGCCTCCTTCCGTCTGTCTCTTCTGGCGACGTTGACGCGGGCGTCATCTTTCCCATCTGTCTTTCTGCCTTTTGTTGCTGTTATGTGATGTGATAAATGATGTCTGCCTTTGATCTCCACCTCAGAGTTACATTCCTGGCCTTCTTGTTTTGACCCAGATTTTCACCTCTTTGATAATCTTTCATTTATCCTTGCGTGTCTACATTTCCTCTTTAGCTTCCCTAAAACGCCCTTCTGTCTCTTTCCAGGTTTCGATGACTTCAACTTATCACTGCACTCTGACATGGCCTCTGTGGCCAAGGCCATGGCCTCACCAGAGTCTGGTCTGGAGGTCAGGGACCGCATGTGGCTTAAAATCACCATCCCCAACGCTTTCCTCGGTAAGACTTCAGCGGAGACGAGAGTGCATTAGTTCCGTGAACTTTCTGTGCCTCGCAGGGCTTCACAGGGCGGGCATTATGTTCTCTGAATTAAAGCCGTGTGACTTGTACAAGGGAAACCCCCTGAAGTGCATCTGTTAAATTGGAATCACCTGCAACTGAATCACAAGGAGCGATTACATAAACTATGTTTGTCCAATTTGTGCTTCTTGAAATGAAAATTTAATTTTTTTTTTCAATTTCTGATTTCAACATGCTTTTCCTCATACTTTAGTCATAATCCAGCATCTTACAGGTCGTTCAACTTCTGAGCTGCACTGGTACTTCAGATTTCAGGCCACCAGCGCTACTTACTAATTCTCAAAAGCCTGGAAATCAAAAGATTTTTGTTTCGCATAACTACAGGGGAAGAACAAAATAACACACTTCTCCTTAATTTTTTTTTTAGAATGTCAGAGGGAGGTGTTTAATGGACATTTTTGAAGCAGCTGTTTGTGTCTTTAAAATGATAATTCTGCTAAATTCCCCGTGAAAGTATTTTATCAAAATCCTGTTCTGGGAACAATAAAGTAGACGGATATTGATTGCATTTGGATAATGCTGGTTTAGCTAATTATAATGCATGTGTCTTGTGTTTTTACACTCCTCTCTGATTTGATTTTGATTCTGATTTATTATTGTATTTATCTATATAATACATAACATAGTCATCATCATCCCTTTTGGTTTTCATGTGTATCTATTTTGTTTTTCATTTGTATTTTATTATACTTTGTATGTATAGATATTATACATTTATTTTACTTATTTTTTGTGAAGTATACTGTGACTCTTTGTCACAGATATTCCCTTTTTGGGATGAATTAAGCTCCACCTTCTCTTACGTGTCACGCATCCACCACCAGGCTCGGACGTAGTGGAGTGGCTCTTCCACCACATCGAGGGATTCCAGGACCGCCGCGAAGCCAGGAAGTACGCCAGCAACCTGCTGAAGGCCGGCTTCATCCGACACACCGTCAACAAGATCACCTTCTCCGAACAATGTTACTACGTCTTCGGAGATTTAAGCGACTGTGAGAACTGTGAGTAACTGGAAAAGCTCCACATCAAAGACCCGACGAGAATGTTACACTTGATCACATTTGCACACATGCCTTTTGTGGACACACTGGTGGCTGTAATCACGTGAACATTTCAGTTATGGAAGGGTTTCTTTAATGTGAGGAAGCATGTCATAACAAGCGTATAAAAACCCAGCAAAGTGTCCACAAACTGCAGCAGTTATTACACGTTTAGTTGCCGTAGCGTGTCTGTTCTCGGGTGCCGTCTGACTTCCCGATTTTCTGATGCGTACAACTTCTAAACATCTGTGTCGGAAGAGGAATGTTCCCCCACTCCTTCCATTGTTCATCTCCTCCTTATCTCCCGCCCAGACATGGCCAACCTTTCCCTGAATGACAACGACGGCTCCAGCGGGGCCTCGGACCAGGACACGCTGGCCCCCCTGCCTCTCCCTGGGGCCTCCCCCTGGCCCATGATGCACACCTTCCCCTATCAGCCCTACCCGACACATGCCTTCTCCAGCCAGCCCCCTCCGTACCACGAGCTCACCAGCTACAGCTACGCCCCCGGCAGCACCGGCAGCCAGCACAGTGAAGGTGAGCGCAGACGGTGATCATGTGATCACGTGATCACATGATCACATCGTCGTGCTGAGCAGTGTGCGCGACATTTAACGACCACACTAATTCTTTTGCATCATCCCACTAACTGCAAATCATGTATATTTTAAAATCACTGCTGGCTATTTTCCAAAGCCTACCATGAGTTTTGGATTGATTTCTCAAATTTGCTCTTTTATAGTCACCGTTTACAGTTTGTGCCATTCTAGGACGGAGTAACTACAGTATTTATATGGTGCTATTAATTATTATTATTTATTTACGGCTGTTTGGTAAAGCAGCTGTGAGCAAAGACTGTTTAGACAAGTTTATCTTTTCTCATTAAGTACATTTCACAGTCTGTAGCTTGTGATGATAGCATCAGGGTTATTAATGAAATACACTATTGAGACAGTATTTAAATATGAGAATCATAGGAGCCATTGTTTCGGGAACCATATTACAGACAGAATAACGGCTATAAGATTTTCCTCTTGTGAATCATCAGACTTTGTGGAAGTGCAGTCGAGAGATGACGTCTCTGTTCCACCAGCTGGAACTGTAACTCAGTCGTTTTTAAAATACCGACAGTAACTATGAGTATGACTTATGAAGCCACAGATGAGCGAGGCTCGGTTCCAGGCTTGAGTTTTAATTATCACAGTTTAAAATGTCAACAGAATACTGCTTTTAGAGATTTGAGTCAGCTGCCAAAAGCTGGATGTTAGTGCAAAGCATAATGTACTGTATAGTATTCGGTTTTATGCTGTTAAAAAAAAAAAAACGCAGTTCAGCATCTTTAAAGATATTTTTTTACAAATACAACCGTCTAGAAAAAAGGATAAAAGTCTAAAAAGGACATTTTAAAGCTTTCCTGCTCAAATCCGTTTGCATCTTATCTAACAGCGTTTTTCTTTCCGCCCCCCAGGGAGCCGGAGCAGTGGGTCGACGAGGAGCGAGGGCGAGCGACGCCGCAGCACTAAAGGCCCGGGCAGCACTGTGGGCGGAGGGGAGAAGTCCCCCTCAGGCGTGGGCGGAGATGGTGGCGGGGCCGACTCGCGCTCCGGCAGCGGCAGCGAATCAGAATACTCCACCCGCAGCAGCCTGAGGCGCGGCCACGGTTCAGCCGCCCCCAGCGAGCACAGCCACGCCTCCTCCCAGCGCTCCCATCATCACCGCATCCCCCAGCCGCCCCACATGTCCCCCTACCCGCCCGGCATCCTCCCTTACAACCCCATGATGGTGATGATGGTACCCCAGCACCCACACCCGGCCATGGCAGCCGCTCACGCGCTCCCTCACGCGCAGCAGATGGCCACCGGCCCCATGCACCCGACTATGGCCCCGCTGCCCTCCTCCACCCCAGGGGGGCCCCCCGGCGCCCCGCCCACTCGTGACCTGGGCGCCGTGCCCCCGGAGCTGACTGCGTCTCGCCAGTCGTTCCACCTGGCCATGGGGAACCCCAGCGAGTTCTTTGTGGATGTCATGTAGTGTCTCTGCCTTGGTGCTGAGCGACCATTCATGTGAAGTTGGTGTACGGTTCCCACTTGTTTTTAACGAGGATCATCTGGTGGTCGCTTTTTCAGCTCACAAGTGCCTATTGGATTGAGGGCACTTGTTACAAATTTGGTGAGAACAGGGTTTAACACTGACAAAGAAAAAAAAAATTAAAACAACTAATGTGGGATATGGTCTGACAATTTGTCAACAAATTTTCTCTTATTAAAAAATCCACTACATAACACTAATTTCTTTTCAAACCTAAATCCAGAAAGACCAGTTCTAGTTTTTTCTCAAAAAGCAAACTTTCAGTACAACATTTCGATTGCCTATCAGAGCTGCTCAGCACCCTGGCTTTTAATATCCTCAAAACCAAAATACAATATTTTAGGAAGGGAAGCACCTTCCCGAACCAGCTACGAATGTCAGAGCTGACCATCCAGGAAGCGCACGGACCACAGTTTAACACTAGAGGGCGCTAGGTACACTGCGTACTTGAAAAGGATACAATCCTGTACACATATCTGGTTCATCGTGCCAGATTGGTTGGCAGCACAGGAGTATATCGAGTGCCTTACTCTTTGCATTTTTAGAGACATTTTCACACTCCAGGTACATAAAACAACTCATTTTGTTCCAGCATTGTTTGACAATGATCTTCTCTGTGTATATATCTACTTCTCCTATGTAAATGCAACAACACACAACGGCAAGCTCTAATGTGAAAGAAAATAGGTCCAAAAATGTCAGGTGAACTTGTGTTTAGTAATCACTGTCTAGGCCTAGTCGTCAGTAACTCTAATTGTGAGGAGTTTTCGGTGTGGGACCGTCAAGGCTTAACGGTACTAATGCGTGCAGACAAAATGCTGAAAGTGGTACTTTTTGATTACATACAGTGTATATCTTAAGTAACTGTGATCCAAATGCCCCATGCTTATTTTTATGTAACTGACTTGCATTATTCACCCATTTCATTTTTTTTTTTTTTTGTATGAGTGACTATATAAATCATGTATAACCGAACTATTAAGGTGCTAAATGAAGATTCAACATTTCATCAAAAAAGAATGACATTAACGGTGTCGCATTGTTTGATTTCATATCGCCACCTTTGTTTGTGTACTTGAGAATAAATTTGATACTTACATGCTGTCCAGACTTCATTATTTTAAGAGGGGGGGATTCAAAAGTCACTTTGTGAACATGAGACTTAAGTAACACATTTTGGGTTGCGTTCAGTGTTTGTACAAAAAAGGGTGTTACTGACAGAAAACAAAATAATGATACTTTTGACTTGATTTATTCAGAAAAAGTACCAACACCACAAAATGTCCTGTACAAGCAAACGTTCTGCGTTCAAAATGTTACACCAACTAAATGTTAGACTAAGACATACTTTATGCTGATCCTAATATGCTGTTTTCTGGGGGGGTTTTCAGCATAATGTGTCATTTTTTTATTTTTATGATTCAAAAGGCTGGATTTAAGTTCTATGAACTTTTCCCGACTTCTCTAGCTGAACCATTTCTACGTCTCCCTACATCATAAATATTTCATGAAAGCACCAATGGTCCTAGATTAATCAATTATATTGTCATATGGTAAAAGTATCTTTAACTCAAGTACTGTAAGCAGGTATTTAAATTCATCCTAATGCCTCTTTATACATCTACTCCACATTTCAGAGGTTCATTTTGCACTTTTTACTCCC
The DNA here is from genome assembly GCA_016806645.1 of Ophiodon elongatus. NCBI lineage: Eukaryota > Metazoa > Chordata > Actinopteri > Perciformes > Hexagrammidae > Ophiodon > Ophiodon elongatus. The sequence continues at coordinate 86,538 of JACSYO010000521.1, read as the reverse complement.
ACTACATTTATTAACCGCTATATTTGTTTTATGTTAAAATCTTGCATTGAAACGGTTTAGGAAATATGTTGCATTGTTGCATATTTCAATCACCTGCTTCTTTGAGCTGCTTTAACAGTTATTTCCCTGCTGTGGGATCAATTAAGTAAAGTAGACAACGGTATATTAATTAGTTAATTTAAGTCCAGCACACTGACATTAAAGTACTGCTTCCATGTCAGTGTGCCATTCACTGACCGTGTTCCAGTCTGTCGTTTTAGATACACAAACACCGAGAAGGGCATACAAAACACCCAGTATACGTAACCATTCCCAAACTGTTATGTATCATAGAACTACATTTCCCATAAAGCACCACGGTCAGACGTCAACCGGCGAGCCGTGATTGTTGGGTCACTTGAAGGAACAGCGGGCTGCAGGACGGACTCAACTGACTCGTCTCCACACAACGTTTAACTGTGAGTTGTACCGATTCACTTGATATCCGGAGGAATAGTTAACTTCGTTACAACTTGTTTAATGTGCTTTTAAGTAAAAAAAAAAATAGAGACGTTACGACCCAAACCGACGTGGTGACGTAGCGTTAACCTAGCTCGCGTTACTTTAACCTCCCTCGCCGCTCCAAGACTACTCAGCTAACGTTAACTAACGTCTCTCGTTTCCGTTTGTTTTTGAACTTGTTGTGTGTTTGTGTCGATGACAGATAACCATGCTGCTTCGTAAAGTGAGCCAGTCCATTCTCAGGATCCCACCCGTGCTGTCCGGGTATGTAACGTCACCATTTGACGCCGTTATTCAACACACAGTCTCTGGAACAGTTGCATTATTTGCTTATATGTATCTTCTTTTTTGTTGTTGTTGTTATTGTTGTTGTTGTTTGGGCTTCAGAGGTCAGCGTCATGCCGGGGCCGTCGTCGCCGTACAAAACGCCCGACTGTACGCGAGCCAAGCTGCGGAGGTACGTTGACGTCACAGCCGCACAGGCCTCAAATAACATCATAAAAATATATTCTGGTTTTCCCAGATCTGTTTGTTGCATGCTGTTGATGGTTTTTGTGCGATGCATTCGCTTCTTTGTGCCTCCGGCAGCGGGCGGCTGACATAACGTTGGTACCCCCGCCCCTCCCGCTGGAAGTGGGGGAAAGTTCACTGGTCACGTGACTCAGTCGTAAAGGTGACACCACGGATGTGGGCGACACTGCTGTTGTCCAGACAGGGTTCAGGCCCTTGTTGAGCTTGTCACTGCTGCATACCCACATTTGGAAAACGTGTGTCGACGTGCTCTTGTATTACCTTTTGTTGTACTTGAAGATTCTTCGGAAGCCAAGAGTTTGATCTTCAGTATTTACATTTACAGTATTAGTTTATAGTTTAGTGGTGGTGACAGGCGCCCTGTGCCTGTACAACATAATGGTAACATGATTACCGTATATGATATGATCCGTATTAGTGGTAGACTGGATGTCCGCACTCTTAAATCTATGCAGAGAACACTTTATTTTTAGCTTTCGGTCATCAGAGTGTACAGGGTTCAGCTGGACTGGCAGGTGTATAAACAAACAAATCACATTCACTGTATGCAGCACACCTGTGTATCATATAATTCCATTACATAGTAAATGGGGCTTTGATTAACGATGGCTCGAGTCTGATCCCTCTCAAAGATGAAACATCTCAACAAGTATAGAACAAGGGGGCTATGAAGGGGTTACAGGCCGCGGCCGTCATGAACATGGATCCCAAATTCTACATTAACTTGGTTTACAGCATAACACTCGTATAAAAACCCACCGGCTGAAGTGTGGATATATACATATAACCTAACTCACTTAACTGATATTTTTGTTTATTATTTCTGGCAATGTTGGAAAATAATGTTTTTTTTTTTTTTTTTTTAATAAGCTTATCAGCTTGATCATGACTCCTAGTCAACTATATATATATATTTATATATATATTTATATTTATATATTTATATATATATTTATATTTATATATATATATATATATATATATATATATATAATTTTTTTTTAATTTTGTTATTATTTATTATAATTATTCAGTCATCTGACAGCCGAATGGAAAGTTATTTAAATGAGAACCAGAATATCACAAATTCGGAAATGAATGAAATGCAATAATTTGAAACATTTTAAGTTAATGACCAATAAATACAGGCATTTACATACATTTCGTGACTCAACGCAATACAACCGCCGTCATTATCCATTTGAAGAACAGTTACTAAATGCACAGTACACCTGCTGCTTTGGGACTCAGCTGGCTCGGTGTGCCCTTGGGATCACCTCTCACCCACTTGGAGCTTGAGACCAGAGCTCTAGGTATTTTACCAAGCTGGTGCTCCGGCTGGAATTGGAGGACAAACATTCATGTTTTCAAGTTGTCAATTTAAGCAATATGTTGTTTTACAACAAATGTTATTGAAGCTTAAATTTCTTTCTTTTTATTTTTATTTTTTTACTGAATTGATAAACCGTTTGCGAGCTCACTCTCTTTCTCTTTAATCTCTGTTTTACTCTTTCTCTTCAGGCGGTGCTGGAGAAGTCGGCAACAGTCGGCAGTGACACTGCCACTAAAGTGGATAAGACAACAGTTGCTGCTGTATGTTAATTCTCAGTTACTATTATTATATAATTGTTTGATTTGAGATAATGTTATTATTTGTTTACTGTCTCAATCTGGTGAACATACCGTACGGGTTAAAGGTACCCTGTGGATTGTTTTGTAGCACTATAACGTTTCTTTCTTTATAAATTGCACTTTGTTTAGTTTGGCGTGTCAAAATGATTATCAAAAACTTTAATTTATTAATAATGACTTAACTTTCCACAGGAATCCAAATCATATGCTGTCAACATTTTCAAGGGGCAGCTCGCGACTGCCCAGGTGTTCCCCTACCCCTCAGGTAAATTTGAGCTTATGTTCATATCTTTTTGAAACAATGCAAGTGTTTTGTTTTGTTTTTTTAAATAAAAAGCTCTGAAAATGTAAAATAACTTTTGTGTCTGCCGCAGTCATGAATGAGGAGCAGGAGCAGTTTCTCCGAGAGCTCGTGGGGCCTGTCGGCAAATTCTTTGAAGTAATTTCAAATCATCTCCTCTTTCATCTCTCGGATACATTTGCATGACCTCATGCTCACAGCTTCTCCACACACCTCCCACTCGCCCCTCACCCTTCTGCTTCTGCTTCCCGCGGGCAGGAGGTGAATGACGCTGCCAAGAACGACGCCTTGGAGAAGGTGGAGGATCACACCATGCAGGGCCTGAAGGAGATGGGGGCCTTCGGCCTGCAGGTGCCAGCTGACCTGGGCGGCCTCGGCCTCTCAAACACACAGGTGCGTCTGCGTGACTACGTTCATGGTTATCTACCACATTTTATCATTGTGTCGAGGGAGACGGTCTAATGTGACGAGCTCAATGTTGCAGTATGCCCGGCTCGTTGAGATTGTCGGCAGCTATGACCTCGGCGTCGGCATCACGCTGGGCGCCCACCAGTCCATCGGCTTCAAGGGCATTCTGCTCTTTGGGAACCCAGCCCAGAAGGAGAAGTACCTGCCGAAGCTCGCCACGGGTAAGAGTTTGACGTCATCGGCGTCTTGATTTACAATCTGGTGAAGGAAGAATGTAGACCCGCTTCATTGTTTCCGTTGTCTGCGTGTCCCTCCAGGGGAGAACATAGCGGCCTTCTGCCTAACCGAACCGGCCAGCGGCTCTGATGCCGCCTCCATCAGGTCCACAGCTGTTCAGTCCCCCTGCGGAGAGTTCTTCACTCTCAATGGAAGCAAGATCTGGATCAGGTGAGGACACAGCAGACATGCATCAGAATTATTTTCGCCACAAGGAGGCGTCTGTGTACAATTTGTCAAGCAATGCAGCATAATGGCTCAAAGTTGCATCAATCTTTTCCAAATCTGATGCCCCTTTTTTTTTTTTTTTCAGCAATGGAGGTCTGGCTGAGATCTTCACGGTGTTCGCCAAGACACCCATGAAGGATCCCAAGACTGGGGTGATGAAGGACAAGATCTCGGCCTTCGTCGTAGAGAAGAGCTTTGGAGGAGTTACACAGTGAGCACAGATTATTGTTTGTTTATCACTAAGCACGGTTACTTTTTGGGAACCTTTTATTTGTGTGTGTGTGTGTGTGTGTGTGTGTGTGTTTGTGTGTACATACATACATACATACATACATACATACATACATACATACATACATACATACATACAGTCAGAGAGTGGAGGAAACAAAAGTTTATTTTCTAATAAAATAATACCGGGAACAAAGGTCTCAGGAAATTTACCGGAAACCAAAAGTAAATCTTTTACTAGCCATAAACAAAAGTTTATTATTCATAATTATTTTTTCACCATCCTCTTTATCACAGTGGCCCTCCCGAGAAGAAAATGGGCATCAAGGCGTCCAACACAGCCGAGGTCTATTTTGAAAATGTTCGGGTGCCAGCTGACTGCTTGCTGGGCGAGTTAGGTGAAGGCTTCAAGGTGGCCATGAACATCCTAAATAACGGGCGTTTCGGCATGGCGGCCGCCCTCTCCGGCACCATGAAGGGAGTCATCAACAAGGCTGTGAGTAAACTACCTCTAGCACCGCACATGTAGACTGCAAGTGACATGACTGCAAGAAGACGAGCTTTTCTGTCCCATCTGCTGCATTGCTTTGTAACTTTACCGTCTGTGTTACACCCCCTCTTTCAACCATGCATTTCCTTTTGTTGTGGGTTTGTAGGAAATTTCCCTTATTTAGTTCAGTATGACTTGTTTCTGTGAAGCAATTTTCTGCTGAGGTTACAGACGCTGAAGATTCAAACGTGCTGTGGTCAAGTCTGTTGATTTTCTCAAACATTCACATTGTTCTTGTCTGACTGTAACCAAATATGTATTTTGTAATGTTCGTAACAGCTTTATCAAATAAGTTTTTTCTAAAAAGAACATAAAGGACTACTGTCCTAAATACAGATGCCCCCCGAAACTCTGATTTAAACGGGACTCGTTTCTAAATTAGTAAAACACCTCCCCTCAAACCTCCTGTTCCACTGTTTGGCGAGAAGCCGTTCATCCTCGTCCACAGCAGGTAACGTTAGCGATGCCATGCGGAGTTTGCTAATAAAAATACTCTCATAAATGAAAGCTAATTGTTTAGCTACGAATGAATTTAAAACAAATTTGAACTTTTTGTATTGCTGCTCAATACTCATTTGTATACATACAAGAATATTAAATCAATGTAGATTATTTTCTTAATTTTTTTGTTTAGTCTCAAAAGAACCAATGAGCAGAATCAATAAACGTACTCGTATCAATAAAATACTAACAATACCGATCCCTAGTCCTAAATGTGATCATTGTAAACTCGTAATATTCAGCTTGTTATACTGATGCTGTTACACAAGCAGTAGTTTAAGTTTTAAGACACAGCAGGGATGTGCTGAGAAATGTGTCAACCTGTACAAGGTTTAGCTCATCAGTTCTTAATTTAAATAGCTTGTATTAATATGGCAGTTCTGTAGACTGTAAGGCTTTCCATCCAAATGAATTATAAAAAGCACATATCCAGGATTTATTTTGCTATTTGTGCTTTAGTACAGTCCCATAGAATAGAGGGAACAATGCAGTTGAAAATTTAAAAAAAGGAGAATGCATCCGCGAAAACACAACATTTTAGAGAAATGCAATATGTGTTTGCATGCACATGCAACATGCGGGCGTAAACGGCACACCTCTCCCCTTGTTGGTACAGGACTTTCTCTTCAGACCTTGTGGCATTGTCTTTGAACACTGTGTGTTCACGCTGCGGTACTTCCTTGGTGCCACCAGTTTTGCGGCTCGCCACAAAGTTGCTCGCTCTTCGCGACTCACCAGACTTCCTCTTTATGCACAAAAACTAGACCACCACAACATTTTGATCCCAAAATAGGCTGGACTGTCTGGAAGTATTAGGAAGCATCCAGGAGCCATACTTGACCCATCTGCCTGTTTTTGATACTGTCACACAGCCAGTAACTATGTATTGAGGCGTGAAAGTGATCGCCATTTTCCTCTTTCATCACCAGGTGGATCATGCAGCCAACAGAACCCAGTTTGGGAGCAAGATCCACAACTATGGCGCCATCCAGGAGAAGATGGCTCGCATGACCATGCTGCAATATGTCACTGAGGTCGGTCAAAGTGTGATTCATATTTATCACCTCTGTTTTCTCACTAAGATGTCTGATCTGATTTTGATTAAAGTAGTGTTTGAACTAAATATTGCCAGTATGTCAACATCAAGTGGTATTTCCTGTTTTTTGCTGTCAAACGCCAGCGTAAGTACGTCTGTATTTTATCCCGTTAATTGTCGTGCCATCTCACTGCTTTATATGTAGTGCAAAGCCTGTGTTTAATGAGGGAGATTTTTATAGTCATATCCTGCCAAACAAACCCTTTTGTGTTTTTTTTATTTACCAAGCAAAGCTGTTTGGAGGACAAATTCTCAACAAATGAAACCACGTTTACACTTTGCATTATCGTGTATTGGTGCTGAACACTTCAACATGAACAAGTGTCATGAATTGATGCTGACGTACTACTTCTGTGTCTGTTTGCAGTCAATGGCCTACATGATCAGCGGCAACATGGACAGCGGCTCGACCGAATTCCAGATAGAAGCTGCCATCAGCAAGATCTTTGCCTCTGTAAGACTTCCTTTCATTGGTCAAACATAAAGACCGGAGTCTGACGTACTGTAATTACATAATTGCCTCTGACACCAGCTTCAGAAAATGATGCGTTCTTTTGCGTCTACTTTTTATGTCTTGTAATCAACTTCTTACACACATATGTCTGATGTTCCTCTTTCTGTGGAAGACTGAAGACTCTGGGTGGGAGATGGAGCAATCAGTGGTGTCTTGTTTACTGAATTAAGATGATATGCGATTGTGTTTTTGTCAAAGCAAAAGCTCAGTAGCATCCATTTTGTTTTTGTTTGAACTGTTACAGGAAGCAGCGTGGACCGTGACTGACGAGTGTATCCAGGTTATGGGCGGCATGGGTTACATGAAGGTGAGCGCTCAGTTCACATCCTGTTTCTTTTATAACGCACAGAGAAGCTGCTATGGGACAAATACATATTCCAGTGGTTTCATCGATTTGTTTCACCTCCTGCTAGAATCTTCTGATCGCCATGCTACCATATATTTACAATTTCAAAAGGCAAACACAACAGGTTTATGAAACTAGTTCACAATGTGAATGAGTAATGGTACATTACAAACTATAAGCAGGGCTGAGTGAGTAACCTGCAAAATTGTAACCACCTTTTTAAGGAACTTAGGAAATGCATGGGTTTTACTGTCAGCACTAAACTTACATACTCTGAATAACTGCGTCTTTGGACATAGAAACACCAGAAACCTTTCCAGAAACTACTTTAGGAACGAAGAAACTTGACTTGGGTCTTTAATAGACTTACTCCCTGGCAGCAAACTGTCCCTTCAACTTAAACTGTCTCCAGGAACTTCTCCAAGAACAACTTTAGAAACTTAACTTAACTAGCCTTTAGACCACAAGAACCAGGGTCCAAATAGTTCCTGAACCATAGTTGCTGACCTCAGAAGTTTGTTCTATAGTAGTTCTGCCAACCTCGTAACTATTGAGGCATAAGTTGCGGTGCTTAACACTGCTCACTACATGACTGTAAAACACTTTGCAGATTACTTTGCCATCATTCTTGTGTTTTATAGTACGTTGAAGAGCTTACTGCTCCACCTTTTCAAACATCCATTCAAACATTTGTTTGATCATCTTTTATTGGTTAATTTGGCTAGTCTTCATGGTTATGTGGAAAAAAAAAAAAAGTACTTTTGGGTTCCGGTAAATCTCCTGAGGCCTTTGGTCCTGGTATTTTATTGGACAATAAACTTTTGGTGTGTGTGTGTGTGTGTGTGTGTGTGTGTGTGTGTGTGTGTGTGTGTGTGTGTGTGTGTGTGTGTGTGTGTGTGTGTGTGTGTGTGTGTGTGTGTGTGTGTGTGTGTGTGTGAGAAAAAAATATCATATCACTGACTTATTTACTTAACCGCTCATCAGTGATGACATAATTAGCCAGCATAAAGAGTGCTGTGAGCTTGACACAATACATTTACATTGTGTTGTTGTGCAGAAGTTTCGTATACGTTTCCTGTGTAGTTGCTGTATGCGTTGGTTCGCACTCACAAAACACAGATACCACATTTATGGTTTTCTCAAGTAAAAAAAAAAACAAATGAGCAACCAAGAAGTTCACAAGCATAGGTCTGTATGAGCTAACTGAAGATATGGGGGAGAAGGATGTGGTATAAACAATGATGTTGCTTAGAAATAAAAATAAACCCGACGGGGCAGCAGGCTGCTTCACCAGACTCTCAATACAGTGGAAACGTTGCCCGGTAATGGGAACAACATTTTAATGCACCAACTGCTGAGGTGGCAATCTTTGTCCTCGAGCGTTTACATTGGGTGGACAAAATAACCTGTACAACTCAAAGCAATTTATTTTATTTTATATTTACAGATGTTTTAAAATAATATTTTTATGGGACAACATGTAGATGCAACATTTCAACATCAAAACGGAACAGGAAGGATAACTGCCCCCATATCCTTCTCAATAAGATCCTTTTAAAAAAAGGAAGCGGGGGGGAAATAATCGGCACCAGTCGAGATTAGTTCTGCTGATAGTGCACATTTTAATATGAAAGTTAAGTCAGACGTTTGCCCTGGACATCTTCATTTCTGCTCTTCTGCACAAAATACATAGTCTGTTTCCTAAAAACCAACAGTAACTTGCACTTGCAGAACTCAAAACGCAGAAATTAATATAGACGGTCTTTGTTCCTGTTTGCAGCTGTTGTTTTCGGTGCCTAATTTTAACTTGTGACAATCTGAGATAAAATGTCATGTATATGCGAGTTATGGTAAATGACACCGCTCAGGCCTCATGCTGGTTATGCCTCAATTCAGTGCATTCGTCCTCGCAAATTATCCGACCGTATCTTTTTTTTCTGGGTAGGATTTAATTGAAAAAGACAATGTATGTAAACACTTTTGACTATGGAGAACAAGGAGAAGGTCATCTTTCTGAATCCCTTTCCTCAGGACTGTGGAGTGGAGCGGGTGATGAGGGATCTGAGGATCTTCCGCATCTTTGAGGGCACCAACGACATCCTGAGGCTCTTTGTGGCCCTCAATGGCTTCCAGGTAAAATCCAACGTCTTCTGCTGTTAATTTCTGTCTCAGACTTTGTAACCTGATGATGCGATCTGTGTGGAAAAGTACAACCGTTGTGTCGAGAGGAAGTGATTTCTGCTTGCTTCTTGTCATGTCGTCTTGTGGGTTTACAAACAGGGGATCATGAAGCAATTTCCTTTTTAATTATTTTACACCAAGGATCTGTGTTTCTTTAGCACTCACTCCCTTTTATCTTCGCGTAAAGCAGACCCGTGGAGGGTGTTGGTTTTTAGACGGCTTTAATTTATTTAATAAAATTGCATGTTTTCATGAAATCCTTCGCCATCTATGTCTCAGGCCTACTGCAGTCGGAACAACAGGGAAAGATTTTGACCCTTTTTGTTTTCACAAAAAAAAAAATCTGTTGCGTTCCGAAGTAAAAGAAAACCTCTTTTGGTAGAAGAGTTATCAGGACGAAGTAAATCCAGATTTGACAGTCTCCAAGCAAGCTGATTGAGAAATTAGGTTTTTTTTTTTTTAGGCACTTTAAGCAATTGGCATTGATGAATCCCGCCTCTCCCCCCAGAACGCTGGGAACCAGTTGAAGAGCTTGCAGAAGGCCCTGAAGAACCCCATCGGCAACGCTGGGTTCCTCGCTGGAGAAGTCACCAAGAGAGCCAAAAGGTTGGGGCTCACTCTTACTTCACACTCGGTCTGCGCCTGTTTGGGGGACAGGAACTGCTAAAGCGCAGACGGTGGGAGACGGGGACTTCCCCTGCGACGAACAATACATGATGCAATTCATTGTATTCAAGTGTCGGGTCCATCTTTCATTCCATAACTTTACAGCTCACGCCTTCGCAGAAACTGCTAATTTGTTAGCGCATTAGCTGATTAATAGTTATCCTGTCGGAGTAAAAATGTCACATTTCAAGGTTTTTTTATGTAGTTAATATTTGATGTCTGCCTTCGTGAAATTTGGATTTCTTTCGATTTGGGCGTTGCTAGTGCACACACAAAATATATTGCATATTTCCTGTATTCTTCACTTTAAAGTGATTTGAAAGCATCCTGCTGTTGTGTTTCATTTTGGGTTTTGTTGCACAATGCCCAAGTCTTATTATGGTAGGGGAGACTCTGCTGTTTATTCTGGCTTCATAGTAACTCAAATGTTTCTTATGAATTCTTCTGAAAACGATTGTATGTACAACTCTGTCTTCTTGTGTTGTGTTTGTAGAAAGGCAGGTTTGAGCACCGGCCTGACGCTGCAGGGAACTGTCCATCCGGAGCTGGCACAGAGCGGAGAACTGGTGTGTAAAATCATTTCAACTGTCTGCATTTATTTAAGACTTGTGTTTGCTAATGATGCGATCGGGGACTTTTCTGCTTTTGTTGCCGTTTTGATTATTGATTTATACATTTTATTTCTAGACCACTCAGGCCATCGAACAGTTTGGAGCGGTCACCGAGGAGCTGCTGATCAAACACGGAAAGAAGATCATTGGTGAGTGTTGCGTGTGAGTGTTGCGTGTGAGTGTTGCGTGTGAGTGTTGCGTGTGTGTGTGTGTGTGTGTGTGAGAGAAAACCCTTGTGGGTGTTCAGTAGACGAAGAAAAAAAACCCCAACGGGTAGAGGTTTGGGCTGTGGGCAGTCATGTCACAAGTCAGGAATGAAGAAAAAGAGATCCTGTTTTTAACTTGACTCATTTTGTTGCAGATGAACAATTTGTCCTGAAGAGAGTGGCAGACGGTGCCATCGACCTCTACTCCATGGTGGTGGTCCTGTCCAGGTACGCAAACATCAAAACAAGAGAATAATTATCAGATTATTAAAACTCTGTCCTTTTTTATATAAAAAAAAAAAAAACGTTTGTCTCCATCTTTCTCTTTCCCCATTTCACGCTTTCACTCTTGTTTCACACTCCCACTCACCGTCTCTGTGAGCTACTTTTATCCCGCCTCAAAATGCGGTCTGAACTAGCGTGTTTTGTGTTTATTTTCCTCTCTTGCAGAGCTTCACGCTCTCTGAGTCAAGGCAACGCCTCAGCTCAGCACGAGAAGATGCTGTGTGAGACCTGGTGTGTGGAGGTAAGAGCCCACAGGCAACGCCATAAACACCGACTGCCTGTTTGAGGAGGGCGTGTCTTTATAGTTGACATAAGTTTAGTATTTTATAGGAAATGTAAAACAAAAAAAGGTTAAAGACGCATAATGGTTCTATAGCTTAATATTCATATTTTCTTTTTTATTTATATCATGTTATGATGCATCATTCTATCTACACACAGATTCAGAAAAAAAATTGATGATTACTTTGTTATTATTATTATTATTAGCCAGACATATACCCTTTATTTTTAACTGAAAGGAGTTGTAATTATCTGGGAGGGAAAGTCGCTCCACCCGTTAGCTGGCTGCTGGCTGTAGATTCAGATCTACAGTGCAGACATGAGTGGTATCAATTTTCGCATCTAACTTATGGCAAGAAAGCCAAATGGCAAATTTCCCAAAAATGGTGAACTATTCCTTTTTTAAGTAATCAATGAGGGCTCAACTGCTGACAGCATCGGTACAGATTACCGCACGGCTTCAGTCAGTGTGCAGCGAACACTCTCCCCAAAGGTCAAGTTTGAACAAATTCAAACTAACACATAATTCGTTATTAATTACTCAAATGCAACCTGTGTAACATAATCCTAAACGGGGTTGGGGAAAGTGACCTCATCCATGATAAAAAAAAAAAAAAATTCAGCTGGTCTTCAAATCAAAAATACTTCCGTGAGTTACTTCTCAGATTGTTTGGCTCATGAATATCCATTCAACACAACTCACGAGTTTTGTAGAGGTTTTTTTTGGATGATTTCATTCAACACACACACATCTGCTGGTAAAAGCTCTTGATATTGAACTATTTTTCCCTTGATTTAACGCTCCTTCGTCCCCCTCAGGCCCATGAGAGGATCATGGGAGACATCAAGCTCCTGCGCTCCGGTCAGTCCAAACAGCTCTTCAAGAACCTGCGCGCCATCTCCGCTGCCTTGGTGGAGAACGGCGGAGTGGTGGCTCCTCACCCTCTGGGTTTCTAAACGCCCCGCGTACTTCCGTCTGCTTCTTCACATCTCCAGACGAGTTCAGGGTCCTGTATGCCGAGTTCTCTGACGTGGTTAGCGCTACAGTTGGTGCGTTCACACCCTCCGTTATCTTGATGAGAATTTGTGAACCTGTTTTTTTTTTGGTTTTTTTTGTCAGTTATTTATTTAATGGCGACTCTTAAGATTTCCAGAATTTGGGCTGAAGTTTTAATCTACATGAAATAAGAATGAATTGAAATTAAAAAAAAATCTGACAGAAAAACCCCTCTAATTCACAAATGATTGAGCTCCGCTCGTGTGTGTGTGTGTGTGTGTGTGTGTGTGTGTGTGTGTGTTTGTGTGTGTGTGTGTGTGTGTGTGTGTGTGTGTGTGTGTGTGTGTGTAACTGCAGCCTTTACTTTTGTATCTCCACCTTCATGACTGTAGTTGATTTAATGATCTCATTTAATCCGGTTAAAGATTAAGTTACGGTGGTATTTTTGTCTGTTCTTGGGGAAATAAATACGCCAATGCAACTTTGAGAAACCGAGGCCAGTTAACAGGAACTAATCTGTTTTTGAAATGATATTTGATTTCTACACTTATCTGAATTGTGTTCAAATGTATATAATAGTGTGGTTTTTATGTACTTGAATGCCTTTCTGCATGTGAATTAAGCTCGCTCGGTGCTCGGCATAGAAACTTTAATGTCGGAAGCAAAACCTTTGCCTTAGGAACCGGTCTGCAGAGGCTGTTCCTGTTGTGACTTAAGTTTAACAGCTTTAAAAAAAAAAAATAATATTCAGGTCATCTCTGCTCTTCACGAAAAGGCCATCACATTAAGTTCCAAAGTGTTTTCCTCTGCTAACGGTGTCGGGCATCATTAGTCTACATATCTGGTACTGCAAAGAAATCATTTCATTGTACAATAAATGCACAATCTGCTGTGTCGACACAATCCTAAAACTTGAACTGGATCTGCGCATTCTCGCCTTTTTTATAACTCGTACGGTTACGAACAATGACGCTTTTGAGTCGGTAGTCTTTTGACTGAACATGTGCTTGAATAACTGATGTGATCAAATGCTTCTTATATCTAACGTCTCAACTTTTTGGAGTCATTGTTTGTGCAGATCTACTTTGAGCTTTTTTGGTTTAACAACACACTCACCTGTGTCACTAATAAATAAAGCATCTATTCATCTGTCCGGTGAGAGTGATTTATTTGCGCTGTCATTAAACCGACCTTGTGTTGGACCTCTGCTTGAATATAGTTGCAATACAACTGTTGCCTCTGTAAAGTCCAGATTCTTCAATACTCTGTCACCAGAACCCTGAATGTGGCCTTTAACAGGCCAAACTACACAGATTGTGTTTCTGGTTACTCCTGGTTCAAGCTTTTGTGACTTTTTTTTTTTTTTTTTTGAAAACAACAAATTATTGATGCAAAAGTCAAAAACTCTCCCCAGTTGATGCGTTTCTACTTCCCTTCCAACCAAACTGACTTCCTGTTTCTCTTACAAACACAACAAGTTGCACCATTGCTTTCACTTCTCTCTTCCAGGGCCTTAACTCTGAGAGGATGACCAGTAAGAGCTTTTGCCACCCGAGAGCTGCTGGCACTTATATGCCACTTTTTCAGATGAAAACAGGAACTCCCCCTGACAAGTGTTGCTGCTGGGTGCGAGACTGAAAGATGATGAGGGCTGTGCTGGAGCCTCACCAGCCCTGCGGTTTAAAGCTTTTGAGAATTTCCCCAGCATTTGTTGCTCCGTCTGACTAAAATCAAACTGATGAGCTCGGCAGCAATTGTTCAAGAGGAGGACCAAACCGACAGTATGACACCACCCCACCCTCCCACCCCCTACCCACACGCAGTTTCATGGGTGTCTTTTAAATATAGCCTTAAAGCAGAAATACCATGAAGGAAATGGAAAAACAGCAAATAAAGCTATAAAAATCTGCTTAATAGCAGATGTAAAGCTCACCAATAAACACATCTATAACCTAGGTTTCTGAATTTAGAAGGCACTAAGCAGCTGTTTTAAATGTTTGGACGTTTTCCGCTTCTTTTAAAGTGATTTTATATACGATGTGGAGGACAGAAATGTCATGATTTATTTACCTCTGAAAATATGTAATTACCACCAAATAATTAGCCAAACGTTCTACATATTTTCTTAGTATTCTGTTTATTACTTGATCACATGCATGTTAAAATGTGATAGATGACGGGTTTATGTGCCCAGAATGTAATCACCCATGAGATAGATCCATTTGTTTGGGTATCAATAACTTTTAATTTTGCTCTTATTGATACTCGAAACAACAACTTTGTTGTCCCTCCGTCCCCACAGACCGATATTAGAGAGGGGCATCGATCTTCTCATCTACTTCTCAGCCAGTTAGAGAAAGCCAAGCGCGTTTGACCGCCCCTTTTGATTTTAAGGCTGCTGCTGGAAATATTCAAGAAGCCTTTTAAACTCACATTTCTTTTATATCCACAAAGTTAAGAACACGTGGAAACAACATTCACCGGACGATATGTCGAAGAATATCCTCTTTCCCAGTCATTTTAATCCAAAAGGACGGAGGGCCATTTGTGGCCTCGAGGTCAGAGACCTGACGACCTGACGCTGAACTCCCTGGACCAGCCAGGAAAATGTACGATAAGGAAACCGCCCACTTCATGTGGAAGCACACTGTCTTCTGGTGGCCCCCGAGCAGCTCCAGTGGGAATCACTCCTGCTCCTCTGATAAAAGGTCAGAAAATAGAGCAAAGTGCTGATGTCCTGTGGTGCTGTGACAATGATGCAAAATCAGCTCCTACAGCTTTCTCTGGTTAGGAAGAAACCTTGTAGGGATTATTGTGTCCAAGGTGCTTCCTTTTAGTTCCTTGTAGTTCCTTCCCGGCCTGAGCTGAGCCACTTATCCAAATGTTCCCGTGGCGATGAGGATCCTTCAAATACTTTTCCCGCCATCAGGCATTGTCTGTACCGCCTTGACATGAGTCTGAGTCATGTGAGGAACTCCTGACTGACATCGGCCTCGTTTCCTCCTCCTCCTCTGGGACGAGTGAGACCTGGTGGGAGATGATGGTCTGTGCTGTCAGTGTTCGCTCCCTGGGGGGGAAAAAAGAACCTGAATTATTATACGTTCAGCGGTGAGCTCATGTGCCCCTTTGGTGGTGTCGCCGTTGAAATGTGTAACACTTACAAGGGAAACATTTGACTGTGGCTTCATCCTGGGATCATGCAACAAATGCCCAATTTATAATCATAGCAGCAGTCATAGTGATATCGAACCAGATGCAAATAACTTTACTTTAACAAGTTCATTTCAATGAGGTGACCTCATCCTGCCATTAATCACCCTTCTTCAAAGAGTTGTCTTTTAGATAGTTCTTCTTTTTTTTTGTTGCTGTTGAATTCACACTTACTTAAGTGTCTGGGCTTAAATTGGATATTGTATTTTTTATGTTCAGTGTTGAAAAGTGTTTTAGTTCAGATAAACAACAACGGGCCTCCTGCAGGAACAGATCACACCTCTGAAGCCGGCTACGCAGCAGCATTGTTACAGGTTTCTTGTGTTGTCTGTCGTTATCTATGGTTTGATATTTTAGGAAACAGTCTGCGCGTATTTACTTCGTTTGGTAACATCCGTACATTAAATATAAAGCTACAGTTACAGTTACAGGTGCCACTGAGCACATTTCCCAAAATGTGGAGCTATATTTCCTTCAGGATACCTTGATCAGGTCATAAAAGAAAATTAATGCGAACAGCGTCTCAGCATAACAGTCTCAGACAGGAAAGTGTCAGTTTCTCTATAAATGAATGTGTGGCTGTGTTTTGGTTGCGGACAACAGACATTCAGGTTTATCAAACAGTCAAATTTAATAAAGTGGGCACAAGAGGAGTTGCTCTGATAGCTGCTATCATCTATTTCCTTAGTCAGTTATTGCTTATTGTGCAAAAAAAAAAAAAAATATATTAATTTTGTATTTTAGGAATTCCCCCCACTGTGTTCAGTCATTTCAAATCACTTCACGTGACAGACTTAACTTCAGGAGGGGAAATTTAATTTAACAGATTTTTTTTTTTTTCCACTGGTATTGTTTTCCATATGCAAACGTCCTCGTGAATCTGTAAAGGAGCACGTGTTCTGGCATCCATCCCACTTTGATACCATTTGTAGCCCCAGTGGCTCTATTAATGGTTAACAAATAATGAACTGGCGTCCTATTCATCCTTCTAACCCAGAGAACTCATTTTGGGTTGCTAAGTTGTAAAAAATGTATGGTGTCATCTTTATTTAGAATTTAGCCGCAGACTTGATGACTAACTAGAAAGTGAGAATCAGACTCTTGAGCATTTATTAGTGACTCACCAGCAGATGCGATTTTACACAACATGGCAACCCAAAAGTTGCTCACGTTGAAGGATGCCCAAAGAGAAGAGTCAGGTCAAGTTAGAAAGATATTCACAGATTCGGATTTCCCGTTAAGTAAAGACTCATTCTAATGCGACGTACCGTGTTATGTGTTCAGTGTGTGGCCAGTTGGCGCGCACTGTCCAGCCGAGGAAACTCTTCAAGTACCGGGAGCAGCAGGGGAACCTGTGACTCAACTGCTCCAGAAGTTCCTCTTTACGCAAGCCGTAAACAACCGGCGCAACGCACTGCGCCAAGCTGAAGAAGGCGAAGATAACCACGGCGGACAGCTGTTTGGTCTCTGGCTGGATGAGCCCCCGGTTGATCAGCACCGTCAGCACGAAGCTCACAAAGTTGGGGAGGATGTAAACCGCCAGCTGGCTGCCGTGGAGCGCGATCGTCCTGCACCCGGCCCGGTTGCGCCGGTTCACCACCCCCAACCGCCGCCCCTCCACCAGTATCCTCACATAGCTGTACAGGATGAGCAGCGCGCACACGCCTATGAACAGCACCTTGGGCAGCTGGCCTCTCCTCAGCTGCTCCCGGTCACACACCCCGGTGTAGTCGGTGCCTGCGGAGTCCGGGTGCAGGAGCACACCGAGGGGAATCACCAAAGCCACGACCCAGGTGAGCGCACCCAGCAGCCAGGGCCAGCGGCCCGAGGTGCAGGCGGAGGTGTAGCGCATCGGGTGGCACACTGCGCAGTAGCGGTCCACCGCCATCACCGTGAGCGTCAGGAGGATGTTGGAGGCGCTGCTGATCAGAACCGTGATCATGGCGAGGCAGGCGGCGCGCCGCGGCCGCGCGCCCAGGTGGATCTGGTAGTAGAACACGCTGCTCATGCCCAGGTGGACCAGGGCGGACACCAGGAGGTGGAACACCAGCACGAAGCGGGCGTGACTCCGGAGCCGCTGCACGCGGACGATGGTCCAGTTGATGATGAGGTTGAAGAAGA
The DNA here is from genome assembly GCA_016806645.1 of Ophiodon elongatus. Lineage (NCBI taxonomy): Eukaryota > Metazoa > Chordata > Actinopteri > Perciformes > Hexagrammidae > Ophiodon > Ophiodon elongatus. The sequence continues at coordinate 68,864 of JACSYO010000521.1, read as the reverse complement.
GCAGCACCGAGAAGGACACGGTGGACACGTAGAAGCGCACGCAGGTGTAGTCGCTCGCCTGCGTTGACCCAGTGCTGTTGTTCGCTGACATTATTCCTCAACTGAGCTCCGTTATAGGGTGGTGATGATGATGAAGATGATGATGATGATGGTGGTGATGGTAGCCAGTGGAGTTGATGGGAAAAAGAGTTTGTCCACCGCATGATCCTCTCTCACTGCTGTCTCACTGAAGACTGACTCACGACCAACCGCTCTCTCTCTCTCTCTCTCTCTCTCTCTCTCTCTCACACTCACAGTCACACACAGACAGAGAGAGAGAGACAGCCTAAACTAACCCACAGAGCAGTAGCCTCGGTAACGCACAGCTGATATATATGTTACACTATGCTGCCACCTTCTGGTGTGAGCAGGAACTGCTGGGCCCATCAATTCAATTCAACTCATTTTGTATCGCCCAAAATCACAAATTACAAATTTGCCTCAGAGGGCTATACAATCTGTCCGCATACGACATCCTCTGTCCCGGGACCTCACATCGGTTCAGGAAAAACTCCTTTTAAAAAACTTTAACGAGGAGAAAAAGGGAAGACACCTTAGGGGGAGCGACAGAGGAGGATCCCTCTATCAGGATGGACATAAGTACAATAGATGTCATGTGTACAGAATGAACAACATAACAGAGTTATAACACATTCAATGCATATGACAGAAATTATTCATATAATGAGAGTAGTAGTCATGAGTAATGGTATTGGCAATGCAACTAGCAATAACAATGATAATAGCAGTAGGTGTCGGGCAGGACCACAGCAGGAGGCAGGACCAGGGTCCAGATGTAACCACGATCCATGAAACCTGTGAGGAGAGAAAGCACAAAGACTCCGGAGAAGGAGCAAAGTTAGTAATGTACATTAATGGTGCATGAACTCATAGAGAAGGAAATAGAGAAGGGTGGGCGTCAGCAGACCCACGGCAGGATGCAGGAGGCAGGAGGCAGGAGGCAGGCAGGATGCAGGACCAGGGTCCAGATGTAACCACAACCCATGTAAACCTGTGAGGCGAGAAACCACAAAGACTCCGGGGAAGAAGTGAAGTAGAGTTAGTAATGTGCATACATATTGATTAAGCAATCAGAGGTGTGGAGGGAGACATCAGTGAAGGGGTTAAGGAGTTAATAAGGAGTTAATAAGGAGTTAATAAGGAGTGTCGTGCACACCGACACTCCTTAACTCCTCAAGGCTTAACGTGGTGAGCCCCCAGTGTCAGTCCCATGTTGTTTGTCCTCTCTACAATCCACAGACCTGCAGGTGGTTTTTAAAAAGGCTGCCCTCAGCTTCACATTTGCTTAAGTCATTTATCATTCTGTTTCAAAAGAGTACGCAAATAAAAAATAAATGGAAATCCTATGGCAGAGGCAGGAATACATATGTAGTTGTTGTGTTTCCTCTTGTTATGATTTAGTAGAATCCACCTACCATCATAATACATCACCAGTAGACTAGATGCTATAGAATGATAATCCAGTTAGATGTGGCACCATGAGTTATGGCTATGGACAATAGAGTTAATAAAAACTCATCAAAGACAGATGAGAGGTTTAAAACCATGTTCAAATGACCCCCTGCCTCTCACATCTTATTCTTTGATCCAGTGTGATAATATTAATCCTATTTTTTATTCAGGTATAGTAATCCTAAAGCCTCCTATTTTACTATTTAATGACCTTGTAATGCCCATATCATTTTACACAGGGAGTAGTTTGTAAAAGCCTAAATGACATATACTAAATGTAATTGTTTGTCTTTCATAATTTGCATACACAATTAAATTATATATGTCTCAATATTGCACTAAATGGTCTGTGCCACATACCTGTTAACCTGTAAACCTGTACAATATAAATGCACTGTGCAATAATAGTTATAATATATAACATTTCAGTTATTGTGGATTATTTACTGTTTTTATTGCTTATTTGCTTATTTATAATACTTGTTTTAATCTTGGTTACTATGTCTCATGTTTGGACTACACCCTATGCTGCTGTACATACTGTACATTTCCCTGCTGCAGGACTAATAAAGGATGATCTTGTTTTATATTATCTTATTTCATCTGTTGTGCACTTTAAACGACTGTAGCCAGTGTGCTCGGAGGACCTTTATCAATGCTTTAGAACGTTTTTATGAATTGAGATCTCTCTTCCTTGCATGAACCAGTCGTTATGAGTGCTTTGTTTCGCTTCTGTGACTCGTGAAAATCGTTCATTTGCAGCTTCACGCTCTCACATTATAACGCCTCAGATGCAAACTCGCGCTTGTTCATTCTGCAGAAATTACTGGTGATTTTTTTTAGCACTTTGCGCCACATTATTTGTTATGCTCCACCTGTGCGTGGGAGTGGAGGAGGTAGGGTTTACAGAGAAAGAGAAACTTAGCAGCAGCAGCAGCAGCACGTACTCTCTCTCGCTCACACACTCAAGACTCCCACTTGCTTTTGGCTTCTCCACAGCTCACAGAACCGCATTAAAGAAAGGTAAAGAAAAAAAAGTCTTTATTAGGGCGTAAATATACCAAAGAGCAGTCTTTTTTAGCCTGTGAGGAGGTTATAATAACGTAATAAGATGTATAATTTATGTCATTGCTTTATTTTATTGTACCGTGACGTCAGTTAATTCACTTGATAGCTTCGGTGACAAATACGGATTAAAACCACTTTTAATTAACGTTAAAGGAACAAGGTGCCATGAGTTTGTCATAACCGTTGTTCCAGCTCTCAACGGTCGATATTAACCATTACTTTCTATTTCTCAACGGTCGATAGTAACCGTTACTTTCTATTCCTTTAAAAAAAGAGGGAAACGAGTTGTGGTATAGCTAACGGTATGTATCAGTGAGGTTTCGACTGTGGTGTTTGATAGTTTTGTGTAAAACACCATATTTTATTTGACTGCTATATTTACCTTGCAATTTCAATCGAGCAATGGGTAACTTTAGATCATTTCCTGCGTCTTAATTGTGAATAATTTATTCAAGGAGTAAAACATTAAAGATAGTTAGCTTGACAAAGCTAACATTAGCTAGAAATGACCGTTAAGCTAAAAATGACCGTTAAGATAGAAATGAAAGTTAAGCTAGAAATGACAGTTATAAATGACTGCTAAGCAAGCAATTAACGTTAAGCCATGTTAATGCTACACATCTGGTTTTAGTCTTGGCATAGATAGTTGTGAGTGAACTATCACTGTCAGCACTTTGAGGCAGAAATACTGTACATTTACTGTCGGCTTTACAGTTCATTCGAAAAGGTTTTGGTTGGGGGGGATGTTAGGGCTGTCAACATACTTTTTGTCAAAGAATAAGTTGAAAGACAAGCATTTTCTGTTAACGTTGCCCGTATAAGTTTTTCAAAACTGACTTGGATCACTGACAGTGGTCACAGGGGAATGAGTGCAGCGTTGCTGTAACCTTTCCCAGCCAGGTCACAGGGATAGCTTTAATACCAGTACGTTCAACAAAGATGTTGTCATAGACAACATGTGTGTGAACAATACCAGATCTTTGTTGTCACTGACATGAACCAATAAACACACCTTCGTCCTTTCTTCCTCCATTTCTGTTTTGTATCCTCCAGACATGGCCGTCCACCAGCAGCCCACCCAGGTGGTGACAGTGATGGCCACTAACCAAGGCCCTGGCACATGGACCACTGGCCTCTGCGATTGCTGCAGCGACATGGGGACCTGTAAGTCAGCCCAACGATGATGTTGTTGAGAGTCATCTCAATAGGATGTGGTTGCTAGCCTACCACATGCACTCACAGTTTCCATTAAAAATATTAGTGGCAGAGTGTGAAATGCAATAACATTATGATGGCTATCATCCATCCAGTCAAAACAACTTCCCGTGAGGAAATGTACGTGAATTATCAAAATTCGAACACAACACAACTGTCTAAATATTTGTATAAATCATCAATGGTTTGGAGGAAGGCAAAGTGGGAGCGGTAGGGTAAGAGCAGCGACTTAACCTGTTCATGTATTGTGTGCAGACTTTCAATAGATAAAAAGATTTCAACACAATCTGTCATCTTAGAGCACATCTGTGGTCTAAGAGGACACGCAACACACAAGCAAGAGATATAGCTTAACACTCCTCTTCTGCCCTCCAGGTTGCTGCGCTCTTTGGTGCTTCCCCTGCATGCAGTGTCAGACCGCCGGTGACCACGGCTGGTGCTGCTGCATGCCACTCCTGGACGTCTGTTGTGTGGTGTCCTGCTGTCTCCGCTCCTCCATAAGAGAGCGCCACAACATCCCTGTAAGGCCGGTTTAGGAAGGGAGGGGGGGCATACATTCAGGGAGTGGGTGCACGCTTAAAGTATCGACTATGGCTGGATAAAAAAGGGGTAGCAGCAGGGGGCGGGGCTTAGCGAAGGGTCGATTGAACTCTAGCCACCGCTGATACCCCTAGATGTGAGTGAAAATTTGAATAATTTAGGTTTTTGTAATTTTTTTAAATTTATCGTTGATCGTTGAAGTGAGTTCCGTCTTTCCTCAACAAATCACTCCATGGCGAGATTGAGGAGTTTTATTTTAAGAAACATAAAGGTAAAGAGTGGGGCAGTTTAATATCTCTAGTAACAGTGCACTCATGGTCGTCACTGAAGTGCGTGATGGGTAATAACTAAAATTTTATACTGAATTCTAAATGTGGAGGGGAGACAAAAGTATAATCAAAGATATTTTTCATGCTGGACCGGCACACTCAGTTTCAGTGTTTGGGACAATTGTGATGCATTTTTATCGCATCACTGATTTTGAAGGCCTCTCCTTTATTTATTTTTATTTGTGCACTATTCATAATGTGCACAATAGCTGGCGTGTGTTTAGGGCATTGTATTCAGAGTATTCAAACCTTAGTGAAGCTATGCAAACAATGAAGTAGTCATGGTTTGATACAGACATCATCAAATACCAACTTACCTTACAGTTTATAGCCTTGCCCTGTAGCCCTCTGAAATGTCAGCCATTATGAGAGTTGAGTTAGCAACTGATTGTAATTCATATTAGCAGCTTTCCTGCTCAGCAAACAGGGATATCGATGTCACGACTCCAAGATGCACAATGATACGAGTAGCACACAATTTGCTTCGATATACAATACAAAGCTCATGTTACAATATATTTAACAAAGTTTGACTGAAAATGAAACTGAAAATTCCCCCCAAAAAATCTATTTTGGGCAGAAATTGTGTTTTCATTTTTTGTAGTTTTCATGTAGAGTTGAGTGTAAAATGCAAATTTAGACTAATTTAAGTCAAAAGCAAGACAATGTTTGGGTTTCGCTCTTCGCTGCTCATCAACCATGTTTCCTTTTTCTGCAAACAGACAAAGTTAGAAAATGTATTTTTGTCAGGGAATGGAGACCAGAGTGGAACTAAAAGGAGACCTAATTCACCAGTTTGTTACAAAGATGACTCCATATTAATGCTAATGTGGCTTCATATCTGTCTGTTGGAACTATTTGTTTCCACCTCCTCCAGTGGTAAACATTTTTTAATTAATACTACTCAAGTCGGCTGCAGCCAGGCTCATTTAGGTGCTAAATTTACAAAAATGTGGCGACTACAAATCTTGCAATATTTTCAGTGGGCTTTGTAAATATTCTTCGTAAATAAGTCTCTGAACATCTTAGTTTTGAGACTATATGTCGTTCATTTCATCAACAATTGAATTTATCCCATCTCTCTCTCTCTCTCTCTCGTCTTCCTCCTGCAGGGCTCGTGCTGTGACGACTGCTGCAAGTTACTCTGGTGTTACCCGTGTGTCTGGTGCCAGATGAATCGTGAGCTGAAGAACAGGGGCAACCATCGGGGACACGGCGCAGTTGTCACCACACAGGTCATCAGTGGATAGGACACACTTGTTGAGGGCACGAGACACGTTTTCATCTTCTTATGCTGACACAAAGCTCTATACTTCAACACAGCAGTGTTCCATGTACGCCAACTTCAGTAGTTTAGTGGTGATGTGCCATTTGTTTTGTTTTTACAGACTTAATGTTGCTATTCAAAGCATAAGATTCACTGTTAAAGCCACTTACAGCTTTCACTTTTTAGTTTCATCATATTAACAACAAGAAAATCGCTTTGTTCTGTCAAGCAGTTCTGTCAAAACTCGCTAGTTTAATTCATTTTTAAGGAGTCTTGATCACAAATGTTTTACTGTTTCTCACTTTTCTCACCCTGTGAAAGTTTATAAAAAATATGAAAAGTTTTGGAGCCTTGTGTTGACACCTGCTTCAGCACCACAACACAGATAACAAATAAACTAACCTACACTACATTTTTACTTTTTAACTGCACAAAATCATGAATAACAGGTTCAGTTTGCACTGTATGTTTGAGATTGAAATTTCTGAGCAACTAATGGATGGGTTGCCATGAAATATAAACACATTTATTGGTACTACTAATGTCGGTGATGTTTATGGGACCATCCCTGATTTAGTTTGTATGTTTATAAACACTAAGGAGAGTTCCAGCTGTGACTGAGGGAAGGAGATCAGGGGAAAGGGGAACATTTTATTTTCTCTGTGGACACTGGGGGAAGTTGAGCATCTCGGGTCAAAAAGAAACACTTTGTGTTGCAAGCCGTCCATCTCAGATTATTGTTGTAGTCTATTGGTCCATATTTGGAGACGCCTGTTGGATCCTTTTTTAAAAAAAACATAGGGTTAGGATTCTGTTCAAAATATCCCAAATCTGATGAACTAACACGTCTTTCAGAAGTGGAATGACAGTCACCACAAATTCATTAATTATTGATTTAATTTGCTGCAAACTACAACAAATATGTCAGTGAACACACTAAAATGGTACAGGGAGTGAGCTCTACTAATTAGTTAAAGAGTAATGCTTTGGCACTACAGCAGAGATGGGCGCTGAGATAAAGAATTTAGGGACAGTTAGACAAAGTCACTTTAAAACACACGTGGAAAATAACTTTCATTCAGGAGAGACAAGTCAGAGGAAGAAAAGATAATTGTTTGTTATTAACAGATGATATATGTGATGATAAAGTCTTGACAAATAAACTACGGGCTTAGGCATGCAAGAGTATAGTCTTCCTGACTGAACTCGTGCTAGAGCTTCATCTATATTTACAAACCCTGCTACTAATGTGTGCCATCAATTAGTTTCAATGCCAGTAACAATTTGGCAGAAACAGTAAAGAGGCTGACCGTCAGCGCTATGATATGTGAGTTTTTATGATAGCTGAGAAACTATAAATGGCAGGTCATATGTCAAGGGTTGACAGTCTTTAATATCATGGGAACATATAAATGCAACAAAGAGGAACCCAGGTTGAAACTAACAAAGAGGGATGTTGATAAATGGGAGCTTCTCAAACAGTCAGCATGTTCCCCAATACACCAACCGTCGCAGTGATTTATCAAAATGAAAGAAGTCTCTTTTTGTACAGGAATACATTACACAAAAAGTATGTATAAACATAACCAACTCCGTACCATTAGTTGTTGTTTTTTAGCTTAGTTCCTTAGTTCATATTAATATCATTAAAGGTGCTAAATTTGAAATTCAGAGCATTAATATAGCAGAAACTACTATTTGCATTGTTATGGTAAAGACATGTCTATTGAGCACCTTTATGTTACTGGAGATCAGGATGCCAATAATATTGATCCTAATGCAAAGAAGCAGGCCTCGAGAGGTTGACCATGAACAACAACATTCCCAAATGAATCCGGTTCCTCGCTCTCTAATAAAAAGCTAAATCTGGACGCGTGTGGAGAATACAGCTTCAGGGTGTGCGATGCAGTTTTTCCTTTTGTATACTCGGGCCGAAGGTCACTCGTCTCGGAACAGTTTGTTTGTGTTTCCCACTGGTGCAACGGCTTGTTGTAGTATTGCTGTGTTGCAACGGGATGTTGACAAATCAGTGCAATTCACAATTTTAATGAATGACTTATTTCTGACTTTTATTCCACATTCCTTTTCATATTTTATCTTTTAGAAATATTCCACGGCTATGGTCCACGTTGACATTTAGTACACCCATTCGTTGTTTGTGACGTTTGCTTAATATTCGCCCCTGATTTAGAAACACTAAGGAGTTGCAGCTGTGACTGAGGGGAGGAAATAAGGGGAAAGGGTAACATTCTTCTTCCTCTCTGGACACTCCCCCTCAAAGGGGAGTCGGGTCTGTCCTGGGTCAACCACATAATCATCAGTAATCAAAACTTCCTGCTGAAGCCTTTCCTGCTGCCTGTTCAGCCCACATTGTTGGTCCATATTTGGAGACGTCAGATTTTTCTGTAAAAGAAAAAGAAAGAAATGGGGTCAGGATTCTGTTAAATTACGCCACCTTGGTGATCAAAAAGCTGTTTTGTTTCATGACCTAAAAAAAAAAAAAAAGAGAGAGTCCTATTACATGTTAGTTTGGGAACATTCTGCCTTGGAAAAAAATAAATCCAAAATCCGTTTTAGCAAGACACACAGAAAGGAAACATGTTTTTTAATCGAATTGGATTCACATACACAGCACACAGTAACTCACAAACTGAAATCCATAAGGTGGACACAAACCTCTCTCCGAATGAATACTAATGTTGCTACCTCTGCTGGATGTGTAAATAAGGAAGACTCTTTTAAACAACAAATCCACTTAAAAAGTGGATTTGCCCCCTAGTGGAATATAATGTTGAAGGTTTACAGCACAACCCATGTAAACTGCATCTTTAAATACAAACCAGACACAAATAAAATCGAAGTAACCAATATTTTATGATGCTTTCTCAGTGAACAGTAAAACTAAGTATTTTGATTTGATGTAGACACAAAACAGCAGACTATCCATTTGTAACACGTCTTTCAAAAAATGTGACACATGAAACATGTGATGCATTGGTCATGGGCCAAACTCACAATAATTTGCTCGTAAAAAGAGAGTGAGATGTCGGAGAGATGTGGCTTCACAACACCACAAACCACATCCAGCAGTGGCACTGTTTGAAACGCCCCAACAGGAAACAGATGAGCCTCAACGGGTGGAGTGATGTGTCACATCAGGCCAGCGAGAATAAAAAAGAAAGGGCGGAGAGAGAAATGGTGAACTGCGAGCAAGGAGCACAAACGGAGCCGTTTTGACATCTGTTTTCCTGCAGAGGTCAGCGTCGGACTACAAAAAGAGGCTCTTGGCTCCAAACGTTGATGATTAATGGACACACTCATGCAGGAATATACCGCCACATGAGATTTATTTTTCCCCAAGTAAACATCTCTGTTTAAATCATTGAATGATTTTGGGGGTTAAAGGTTCAGCAAGTACTATTAATTACATTTCCATAGGTTGTATGCAATGCTATGTACTTTTTATATTTACTTCTCTTTGTGTGAGTTGCGTTAGCTGTTAATATGCAGTAGGTCCTGTTCAGTCTTTATCATTGAGTCTGATTGTCACTCTACTGTTAGACTATATAGCATTTTAATATGCTTTACATTTGTATGACTAGAAATATGTAAATGTTTATGACTTGTAAAGTGATCATGGCAAGTAAAAAGTTTAAAAAAAATAAACAGTCATCATTTCACTATCTGGTGAAGGAAGTTGTGAAGATTTGATTGTAAATGTCACCAGTATGTTGACATCGGCTCATTTACAGGAAGTGGAGTGCAATTGCAGGACTGGATTAAACAGCAGGTGCCAGTTCTCATTATCGCCGTTTCCTGGACAGAACGGAAGCTGTATTTTCCTCTTTTGCGCACACGTTAAAAGAAAAGAGGAAGTTTTCTGAGTTTGTTCTCATGCTGCGTGTCCAGAGCTCGGCCCGGCATCGTGAGAAGAGGACATCCGAGCCCCGATGGACATCTACCAGGACGCTGTGTGTTATCTGGAGGAACAGCATATTCCAGGTGAGGGAAGGGGACGTTGTGTTGGTCATGTGTAGAAAATGGTTCATCAACAAAGCATTAAAAGTTCTCTTCTCGAGAAAAAAACTTTTTTTAAATACATTTTTTAGTGGAAAATGCATCATAATCTTTTCTAAAGTTGTGATATTTTCTGAACCACCTCAGTCGAAGATCAGCTATCTTTTTGTGTATTTAGGAACATTCATGTTTAAGGGGGGGGTAACAGATACGGGAACACATACTACTGCTACTACGACTACTACTACTACTACATGCCAAGTATTGTGTGTGTTTGTGTGTCAGTTGTAGTTGAAGCAAAGACTGAAGTTCTGGAGGAGGACGTGTTCCAGGAGGAGGCCGTGTCCTGTTTGATCTCTCCTCTCAACCCTGAGAGCTTATACTTCCCAGACACCCCTGTGAGTTTTGCATTCCTTCACTTCACAGATGTATGCAGTTTTTTTTATTTTTATGATAGGCATACCAGTTGTAAAACAGAGAGGGATACTATATAATGCACTCTTATGAACTACTATAGTCCTTGAGTTATATACCTCATATTTAGCAAAGGTTCTCTCATCTATTGGCTATCCATTGACCTACATTTGAGGGAATTTTGAAGAATCCCACATAGTACAAAAACAATTCATGGAGTCTTAGACACTCCAAAGTCCAGCTTATTTTGGACCTTTATTCTATCAGAAAATCATTTTAGAAAAAGACAGGAAACAAAACTGAATGAAAAAAATGTAACTGTTGTGTTCTGTTCACATTAACTTTACTTCCTTGTTTTTTTCTGACCCCACTATATTGAAAAGTAGTAAAGAATGAACCCTTCTGTTTTCCACAAACAGTGCACGTTTGATGAAGGTGGCAAAATACAGAAGTTGAATGTTTTATGTGTTATAATGATGAGCAAAATCCTTTTTGTTTGCAAAAAAGTAATTCACAGAGAAATATATTTTGAGGGTGATGACATGAGGGTGAAGTCATCTTCAAAGTTTTTTATCCTTATGAATCTCGTCACGGCTGTTTCAAAAGGCAACTATTGCGGCATTTGCAGTGTCACTGACTGAATGAATTGTCTGGAGCATGATTTCGACACTGACTTTTGTGTAATGCCTGAATGTCTGTGATTTCAGACGTTATGCAGTCCGAAGGAAAAGTTGATGAGAAGGCTGGAGCTCCTGAAGGGCTTCCTGGAGAGTGAGGAGGTTTATCTCACAGAGCTGGAGACTCTGCTGATGGTAACATACACACATGAAAATGAAAATAAGTTTCCTAATTTTAGCATGAAAACTTCAACTCATGTTATTCTCTGGGCTATTCCATATTGCAAAATCAGGGAAAAAACCCTGTTGGTATAATTATTGTTACAGTTAAACTTCCTCTTTGCTGTTCTGCTGTCGCCACAAAAAAATGAAACATGATTTTCTTTAAATCATGTTGCCTAAAGTAGAATCAGCACCTGACCCTTATTTTGAGTCCAACTTGCTCTCCAAAGACTTGTAAAACAAGTTTTCTACTTGACCTGAATGTTAAGGAGGTCCTTTGTGTTGAATGTGTTTCCTTTATCTAAGTCTGAGCAGCAGTCACGTGCATATGGTTCGCGTGTCACACAAGATCACGTGCAGAACATTCAATGTCTTTGTTGCTCAGCTTCCTTGTTAAACCACAAATGGATTGTTTTCCATCATAGATGAGGTTCCCCCCTTTTTCTTCCTCAGAAGATTGATACCACTTTCATGGAAGCTACAGCTAGCAGCAGGTTAGCTTAGCTTAGCATAAAGACTATAAACAGTGGGGAAACAGCGAGCCTGTCGCTGTCCAAAGCTATCAAAATCCACGCACATGCACCTCTAAAGCTCACAAATGAACATCTTATGACTTGTTTGTTTAATCCACAAAAAAAAAAAGAACAATTTGTCGTGTTTGGCAACTGGTTACGGCCAGCGAAGACAGCTAATGCTAGCTTAAGCTTAAACACACAGTTAATTAGTGAGCTTTGGGGCTAGCTGTTTCCCCAAATTGTAAGCATAGTCTCAAGTCTTTATGCTAAGCTAAGCTAACCGACTGCTAGCTGTAGCTTCATATCAACTGTACAGATATGAGAGAGATATGAGATCATCTCATTTAACTTCTGCAAGAGAGTGAATAAGCTTAAAATACTCCTTCGTAAAAAAAAAATCGTCATTGCTGTTATTAGCTTGTCAGCTGATTATGAGAGCAAAGCATTGCTGAAATGTGTTTAATTTATTAGGGTTGTTGTTAAGAGTAGAAAAAGATTCAAGGCAGGACGTGATGGTGGAATAACAATTCTCTTTTTCTCTCTGATTTTAACAACAACAGAAACCCCCCGTTTCTGCATTCTTAAACACTGATTCATTCAACACTCAAAATAAGAGAAATGATTCAGAAAGCTGATGTTTTGTCGGTATACTGTTGTCGCGCAGCAGTGTGGGTGTGTATTGTTTGTGTTGAGAGTTGAGAGGCTGCTGAAATGCTTGCAAGTGAAGCTCTGGGGGTTGTGAACAGTTGATTCAGTTCTATTGCTAACAGTTCGTTCACACATTCTTCTTTCCCCTCACTTCACCGCTGCCTGTTTCTCTTGTCTTCTCACACTCCGTCTCACACGTCAGTTGGCCTTTAGCCTCTCCGCTTGTACAGCTCAAGTTTTTCAAACTTCTATTTCCCTGCAGCCCATGAAGGCTCTGCGCGCCTCAGCCGGGACCTCCCAGCCAGTTCTGTCCAGTCGACAGGTCCAGACTGTTTTCTACCAGGTGCCTGAGATCAGAGACATGCACCAAAGCTTCTATTCTGGCCTGAAGGCCCGGCTGACTGAGCCCGGTCCTGGGAAGGACGGAGAGAGGAACCACACAGGCTTTGATCTGATGGTGGGAGACCTGTTCCTGAAAATGGTAAGTTCTCTAGTGTGTCTAGACATAGAAAAAGGAGTAGAAGGAATATTGAACTGTTTGCTGTGGCCAAAAGAATATATATACATTTATATATTTATACCCTCGCCTTGTCCTGGAGACTGATCATAGTGTTTAGTAAGTTACTTTTGTGATATCTTGTTAATATTTTGATGATAAAATTATTCATAAAATGTTGAATTTGAAGCCTTTCCACAATGTGTGGATAACATGTGTTTAGCAATGGAATCCTTAGGTTTTTTTTAATTTTTTTTATTTGTCACGGCTGCACACACCTGCACAGGTGTTTTCAGTTATTTTGGCTGACTCAGGTCAAAGGTGGGCGGAGTGATGCTGAAATTAAGTTAGCGCACCAAATGACATGCACTAATAATAATGATGAAGAAATATGTTGTCTGCCCTAAAAGCTGCAACAAAACCACTTGGAGAGTGAGGAAGATGTCAATCCTCACAGTTTGTTCCTCCCACAAAGTCCTGAGAAGAGGCCTAATAAGTCAAAACTTTACCTTCTGCCCAAACTGTCAGTGTTTTTATTCACTAAGACATAAAAAAACTCCAGCTCGACTTCACTGATTTGTTTGTTTGGAACATCACAGGTTTGTTTTCTTTACCATGTCAAGTCATGTTGCTTTCTGGAAAACTCTTGCTAACATGAATCTTGCTCATCTTGCAGAGCACTTGTGTTTCTTTCCCAAATTAATCATATTCACAAGCCCCTTTTTACAGCAGACATTTTTGACTTGTCTCAACAGGGAAAAGCACAAGTGGAACTAATAACATTCACATGTTTGGTTCCAGCAACTCCTGGAATGCAGTGCAGCAATCAGCAATGTCATTAGTTACAACTGTGTCACCATTTCTAATGTGAAAACTATTTACTGAGTTTTAGTTTCATTTGACACGTTTCCCCCTCAGTCATATGTGCCTTTTTACAGTTTTGTGACTAAAACAGGTTCAGGCTTCATTTATTGTCATTCTACAACACAAGATTGCGCAATAAAATGCAAGCTTTAGTCCCTTTATGCTACACAAGAAAAACCCAGGTTGCTTAGCATTAATATATATATTTTTTAAATAGATGTTGAAACTGTTACATGTCAGACATCTTGTTTGGGAAAGAAATCTAAATAATTTTTTTTAATGAGCACATTGAAATACATTTTGGTAAATTTGGATGCTGCTCCCCCCCCCTCCCCCCTTCCTCCCTCCATTCATCCATCCGCTATTCTCCCATCACAGGTGAACCAGATTGTGCTGTACGGTGGTTTCATTAGAAACTATGAGGAAGCTGTTGAAGTTGTTCGCAAGTGCACACACTCAGACTTTCGCTTCCGAACCCTGGCTCAGGTACCACAAACTCTTCACATCCAGAGGGAACACCTCCTGTAACAAGCTGTGTTATCAAGGTTATCCCAACCAGTCTCCCTTTATCTCTCCAGAGCATGTTGTCTAGTAACGGCTCAGACAAAACTCGGACCAAATACACATTTGAAGGTACATAATCTTAATTTATCTTTTGATAGCTTGTTGGCTGACAGCGTCTGATTGTTGTCTTTGTTTTTGCAGCTCTACTCTACAAGCCTTTGGACAGAGTAACCAAGACCACACTAGTGCTGCATGTGAGATAATTAATCAATTCTTGAACTTCTAGAGCTTCTCCTGTTATTCTCTCATCATGCTCATCTTTCTTTTGCATTTGCATCGACAATTTGATGACAAAATGATTTCTCGTGGACTGTAATTGAAGCACGGTCCCAGCACTTAGCAAGCAGTTGGATCTTAGCGACCTCTCTGTGATCTCCTAGGACCTCCTGAAGACGACGCCAGAGGAGCACGGAGATTACAGCGTCTTGCAGGAAGCTCTGAGATTGTCCCGAAGCTTCCTGTCCGGTGTCAACGAGAGTTCACAATGCAAACGAGAGGTCACGCTCAGTCGCGGCATGGTGAGGCTTACGAGACATCTAGCCACGATGCACGTGGAAAAGCTGCCTGTGCGTTACACTCCAGAACACGCTGTGTTTGTGTGTCACTCAGAGGCGTCAGCTGATGCGTGACGGCTTCGTGGTGGACATGAGCGAGGGGGAGCGCAGCCTGCGCCATCTCTTCCTGTACACCGACCTCCTGCTGTGCACGAGAAACAAACATGCAACCAAAGGGTGAGTGCGGCAAGAGAAAGCGTCGGCGGGGGGGGGGCGAAAGCGGGAAATGGGGGGGGGTCTACATTTTTGAAAACACTGCACGTGTTCTTCCAGGAAGCAGGACCAGTACAGGTTCTGCTGGTATCTGCCTCTCGCGGGTCTCAGACTTCGCTGGGTTGCAGACCAGGAACGTCCACCAGACGCACACCTTCGCTTACACACCATGAGAGCCAAGATGCACCTCCTCCGGCACGCGGTACGTTTGTGTGACGAAATGCAGAGAGAGTTTGTAAACTGCTGTTTCTAAAACAGACGAGTGAAATATAAAAAATGTGTTTTTTTTTCCTGTAAAGAACGGTTTCAAGTGCGCAACTTTGGCGGCTCGCAGCAGGAAGAAACTGGAGCAAATGGAGTTGATGGTGTTTATACACTCCCCTGTTTACACACTGGAGCTGCACAGCCCCAGCGGCAAGGTACACACATACACATACACACACACCCTATCACTGTCAATAAAGTTGCAGTTTTGAAGACTGATAAACGACTAAAATGAAAACGATCTGCTTCACCTTACGGCAGAGTCACACCCTCCTCCTCTCCTCCCTGTCGGAGCTTGAAGAGTGGAGAGAAGTCATTGACAAACTCACCAAAGACAGTAAGTTCACAGCTTTCGGACCAATCTGGAGGCCAGGAGTAAAATGTACTTAAATTCCTAGATTATTGCGGACCCAAACACCTTCCTCTGAGGTCACATATACATCATCTCAGTGTGCAATGTGGGTCTTTACTTCACACACTCAGGAGAAATGAAGGATTTGGACAATTATCTGTAGGAAACAGAGTAACGTCGCTGTTAAGAAAATGTATACTTTAGTAAAAAAAAAAAAACATTAGAAGACAGTACATACTCACAATACAACAGCAACATTAATACACAGCAACAACAAGGTTTCACAACATTAAGACACTTCAAGTGTTTGCGTTTATTCATGATTACATGATTGGGTTGATTTTAGTTCATCTAGGATTTAAAGTCAGTAAAGCTGCAGTACTCTCTTATACGATGTGAAACTGAGCTGCAAAAGTGTGTCGCTCTAATATAAAGAAGGTTGATCTGCCAAACAGCTCGTGCTGTATCGCACAGGCACCTCAATATTATAATGGGAAAATTAAAGGTGATTCACAATGACGGTAAATATACACAATTAAAATGTTTTTGTTTGGCATAATTTCCTTTATATTGAAAGTTGAAGAACAAATAATTGCATTAAAAATAGGAACAATGAAAGGGGAAGACTTCAGAAACCTTCTGCTACGCTAACTACCAATTAGATTTTAGTCTGTCAATTGTCAAAAGGAAATAGAAGCGCTATCATTACTAACAAGCCTATTTTTGACAAGACGAGTGTTTAATTTATTTCTTCTTTCCATTAGCCACTCGGTCTCTGAATGCTGATTGGTGCCTACATTTCCTGTGTGTTTTGTATCAGACATAGAAACTGTCCCTCCAGACCTGCTCACCCTCACCAGCGCATGTGTGAAACTGAGAATGACCCAGCAGCCACCACTGCACAGCACACACGCTGGTATGACCGCTATTTCTTCCCTCCTCTTTTCCTCGCCACAGAGTCACATCCTGTATCTGAAACACAATACACAGACTCTGTGAGCTTTTGATCTTTTATTGCCGGCCTGCAAAACTCTCTTTGTCTTTCTCATCTTGCTCAGTATCACTTTTGTTCAGGGCGATTAAATCCAGTGAGCCTCAGGATGTCTTTGTCTCTCACCAGTGGAGGACGAGAAGTCTCTGTGTGGGACTCTGAGTGTGGCCATCCACTCTGCCTGCGGCTTGCAGCAACCAGCATGTACGTTTAATATGTGATTAATTACATGTTTTATTTTTTAATTACACTAAATAACTAATTAGTTCAAAAATAAATCATAATAATATCAATATAAATTAACCTCAAACTGAAGAAGATATCTGAATGACGAGTTAGTGGTCACTTCCTTTTTCTTTGTCTATCAGCTGTGTATGTGTGTGTGGAAGTGGATGGCTACGAGTTTTACGATAAACAAGCTCAAACACACTCATCAGTCCACAGCCTCAACCCACATTGGGACCAGGTCAGTTATTCTTTTACTCAATAATTGAATGCAAATTGTCCCTGAACGTGAAATAAAAGAGAGCTAAACTGATATGAAAGGCAGTTGATTTGTCAGTTAGAGTTCCGGGCGGTACGCAGTATGACTTCTTCACGTCTAGACAGCATCCGACGTGATGGGAGGCTTCAGGAGGATTAAAAAGTCGTCTCTGTGACCAGACCGTGCTACGCTTTAAACATGATCAGCGGCAGTAAAATCTGCACTAAATCCAACTGGTAGCCAGGATCAAAAGACTTTAAATAAGACATGGACGCTCCGGTTGTAGCTTCAGGACGCTGCTGCCGCTGCCGCCGTCGTCGTTAACGCCACGAATCCTTCTGTCAAACAGGAGCTGTGTTTCCAGGTGGACGGGGCACAGGAGCTGAGGGTGCTCTGTGTGAGTCATTCAGACGAACAGCACGCCGTCCTGGGCAAAGCGTCTGTAAAGGTATGAAGACGAACTGAGCTCCAGATTTAGTATCACTCTGAAAAGAATTTGCTTTAAAGACAGTTTTTAAACACACACAGCATGGAATGACAAACGTAATTGAAATCTACCATCATTAAAGCTGCAGTGACAAATATGTTTGTGTAAAGAAAGGGGTAAAATGACTGCGTGCAATGTAAAAGGCTTCACTTGTAGCGACAAAGCTGCAGAGAATTATCACCGGCAGTCTCCCCACAGCTCTACAATACTTTACTTATTATAGTTTAGCGTCTTTCAGCTCATTGTTTTGGTTTTATGGCCGATAACTTTACTGTTTTGGGTTCAATATCACCACTCTCATGAGTGTTTCAAGTTATTTTTAGCAAAATAAACTGACTTTATGCTGACTGCAAAACACCAAACAGCTAACACATAAAGTTGGCGACTAGCTAGTGAACCTAATAGAGCATTTAGTTGCTAAAGAGCCAGACATTTGAGTTGGTGGAGACCAAGATGGAGAGAGTAAATATTGTATTGTATTTAGCAGGTGGCCAGAAACACGAGTTATGTATGTGTCTGTCGTAGCTATGTGTCCATGTTGTGTTTTTAGCTTGTTCTGCTGCTAAAAAGTGGCCTAAAAATCAATTAATGCCGCTTTAAAGATCTAAAAAATATATATAGCGGGAATTTGGCTGAATTTTGTTGTGTCATTGATTGTTTTACCTGCTAGGGCTCCATGATAATTCATCAATGTAAGCATGTGGTATGTGTGTATTTACACACATACCAGAGTAGAGGTCAGTGGGGGGAAACAGCCCTGGATAATTATTTTCACTAGATTCACATCACGATACAAATGATTGTGTTTTTCTAAACACCTGCAGTCATGTCTGTTTTCTAATATTTTGTGTTTGTCTATCAGTTGGACTCTAAAACCCTGAATAAGCGATGGAGGAGACGGACTCTACACCTTGGCCAGGTGGAGGTGACCCTCTCCCTGAAGTACTGTCCCCACCCGCTTGAACCGCCGAGTGCTACAGTTCAACCAAAACCTGTCTTCTGTGTCCCCATTGAGACGCTGGCTCAGTAAGTCCGGGCTGTCGGAGAGGCTCGATACCGAAAGCTGCAGTTCAGTCTAGAGTTTTATTTCCCTCTTGTTTTGTGTCACTACTTTTAAGAAGTGAGGCGGTTTGTTGTGGGGCAGAGAGTGTGCGGAAGAGAAGCAGAAGTGTGGCAACAGTGGAATCTAAAATTATATATACAGTACATATAACAAAATAAAAAAATATTCTCGATGCTTTCAATTCCCTGTCAGACAGGAGGGAGTGCTCGTCCCACACGTGGTGCGCTGCTGTGTGGAGGAGTTGGAGAGGAGAGGCATGGACGAGGTGGGCATCTACAGGGTTTCAGGAGTCAGCAGTGACATCGGCTCGCTCAAGGCTGCGTTCAACAGCAGTAAGAGAAACACGCTGCACGCTTTCTCTTGGCATGCCGCAGTTCAGACGGAGCTTGAGTTTTGTTTAATCCAAGGTTTTGAAGCCACGGCATCATGAAAGTCATGAGGACTCATCCTCTGGGGACCATGAATGTCTGAACACAAATCTCATGGTCCATCCAACAGTCGTTGCCAGCATATCGTGTTGAAACATTCTGCTCCCTCCCACTGAAAGATGACCACTATTTTTGGCTGCCTTATGTCTGTTATGCATGCAGACTTACTCGTATCACCGCTGCAAAAAAAATAACTTTGTCCGCTGCTGCTTTTCAGAACGAAGGCGAGACGTTTTTTTTCTTGCGGCGGTAAGAAAGGAAGTGTAAGCCAACAGATGACACAGTTGTACTGATCACAGCCATCGTGGTTCTGCCCCGCTCAGATCTGCGTGAAGCGGTGACCAGGCTGAGGAGTGCTGACGTGAACGTCGTCTCTGGTGTTCTCAAGCTGTACTTCAGAGAGCTGCCCGAGGCTCTCATACCCACCAAGCTCTTTCAGAGCCTGGCCAACACACTGGGTAAGACACGTCACAGAAAACATGTCCTCCATTGTAACCTGTCTTTGTGTTCAGAGGCCATTTGTTGTCGTTCATAGACAGATAGTCTGTTGGTTTTTAAACCAATTACACAAATCTCTGCTTCCTGTCAATCGCCTTAAACTGAAGTCTGACAGGAATATATTCCCTCTAAACATTTCTCCCTAGAAAGTGAAACATCACATCCATGTCTTTTTTTTTTTATTTAGGTTCCAGTTTTCCAGTTTCTTTGACCTAAAATGTAGAGCAGAACGTGACAATGATAAATCTCCCCTTTTTATGTAAATGTTTTTTATGTTTGTGTTTCTCTCCCGTGTAGAAATCCAGGACCTAAACCTCCGGCTGGTGTCCATGTTGTCCCTGCTGGATTCCTGTCCTGAGCCCAACCTCCACACCTTCCTGTACCTCCTGCACCACCTGCAACGGTCTGTCAGCAATCAGACCACGGCACACAACTTCATTAACTTAATTAGATAGATTCTACCTCTATTCCCTCTGAACTACTACATACTCTTCATAGTATGTTATGCTGCCTCATAGTTCTTTCATTTTATTATTATCATTATTATATTTCTTCGTATATCATCTTTTCTCCAGAGTCTCAGAGAAGCAAGACGTCAACAAGATGTCTCTGATGAACCTGGCTACGGTGTTCGGTCCGAGCCTCTTACGCCGCCCTGTGGTTGGACTTGGTCAGGACGGTCCCACCATGGATATCTCCCAGGAGGTGGTGGTGCAGGTGGGAATGAAGCAGCAAGAAGTGAATAGAGAGGATGATTGATGTTTTGGCGTTGCAACATCATAACACATATTCTGCCAAAACAAGGTCTTTGCTTTCTAAACAGCGAGGATGAATTTATTTTCTTGTTTTGCCGTGGAAACAATTTCTTTATTTAAAAAAAAAAAAAGCCATTCTTTTTTTCAATCGTGATGTTTGTTTTACACGAGCACATTTAAAGGCCATTTGTAAGCCTTTTGCACACTGGATGAAAAAAAACAAATTATTGTAATGAAATACAGAAATACTCTTTTTTTGTTGATCAAAAGGTATTCTAAATTAGATGTAAAAAAATACTAGTCAGTTTAATAAATATCTAACAATTACTCTCTAATTATAAACTCTTCCAGGTTGCTGAATTACCACGGTCATCAAAGGTAGCTCGAGCTTGATTAGACAAACTAGGAAAACTATTTACAGATAATAACCTTTTTGAAATGAAACCCTTCAACAAAGTGAGGAATTGAAAAGTCTTTCCAGAGAAGCTCTTCCACAGCGTAGAGGTCAAATGATACTTTACTAACTCCTCCGTGTGTGTTTCAGGTCCAAGCGGTTTTCTGCTACCTGCAGTGCAACAACCTCCCTGAAGCCCAGACGTCTTGGCCACATGACACAGACGCTGAAGATGAGACCACCCACAAGTGAGACCACCATCGGTGTCACGGCAGGCAGACGCTCTGCAATGTAAAGAAAAACACCTGCGGTAGAACTATAAGACAATAAAAGTATTTATTGATAAAAAAAAAAAAAAAAAATACTGTGACTGTGATTTTGTGTATTTTGTCACTTTTGGTAAGATGACATTTGAATTAATTAAAATGTGACATTTTATAATACAAGCAATTTTAATATAGTGCCTTAGCATTAGTTGTCAGATATAACAAACTCATTTAATTCCACACATCTTCCATATGCAACATTATTTATCACAGAGCTGCAACTATTTCAGCTTTTAATCACTGTTTAAAACCCAGTTACACTTAAACATGCAATAATAGCCTTTTGTTTTTCCTCTTTATTGACTTATTGTCCGTGTCAGTTTAGAATTTGAGGTTCAAAGTCCCACAATGTACATTTAATGCGTTATTATTCACAATAAAAGTTAATGTTGTGAATGAAACTGAAACCTGGACACCGCTACACTTGATCAATAGACTCTACTGACTCATAAATGTGTACCCAGGACGCCCTACAAGGCAGTATTTATGTACTGAGATGATTATCCTGGAAAAATGTATTTCATTTTCTCACCTTTACTCCCTAACCAGGCAGAATTGGCAAAAGTCAAAAAGTTGTCAAAATAAAAGGTTATTTAAGTTGAAAAGTGGTGAAAACATCTCTATATATCTTTCAAAGAACAGTTTTGTTTCCTCTGGCTTTTATGAACTGGGTGGCACACGGAGAGTAATGTGAAGTTCAAATGTGGTTGAGGAAAAGTCCGGGTTGCAGATGTTGTAGAAACGGGTCATGGGGTCACCTCCCCGAGCCTGAAAACCAATCGGTTACGGTTCAAATCCAACTAGACGGAGTTCACCACGAAGTGTACGCCTCATAAAAGTAATTCACACACACACACACACACACACACACACACACACACACACACGTACACCATGTTGGAAGCCAACACACACATACGGCCCATGTTCGACCCATCCACACCCCAGATGGGGAGTCTCTTTTCAGCCACACCACCTGGGCAGGCCGAGCTAGTGTTACCCCCAAACTTTTACCCCCCTCCACTCTTTTGATCGCTAATCCTGGACCCCGACTCCAACTCTCCAGCACTAATAGACTCTGAGTGGACGCCATAACAACATCCAGAACAAACCGAAAGAAAATGGTGGCTCACCCTGCTGACCTCTGCGCCATAAATCACCTGTCCCCTCTTAACACGGTGGCTGCCAAAATAAAGTTCCGCTTGGCGACTACAAAGACAAAATGAGGTTCAGGCTGCAGACTACAAAGCCGGGGAAGGCCTGAGACGTCCCAGACGTTTGTGACCAAAGACCGGACCAGACGACTGGTGGACACCTGGATGTGGTGGGAACATTTTTTACAGGAGAAGTCAGTTTCTGGACATGTGACATCACTTGTTCCATACAGTCACACATACGGAGTTCTCCCAAACTGTCTCGTCTGCAAAGATTATACAAGTTATTTATGTGGAAAGCCTTTGCTACATAAGGTGGGAGAGTGATGTATAAATCTATTTGGGAAATAAACACAAAACCAACATGAAACTCTTAATTTACTGACCATGACATTATTGTTTAAGGGAATTAACTCAAGCTCACAAGAAGCATGCGATTCTTTAACTGCCATAAACGGAAAGCATGCAAGCTTCTTTACATTTAAAAAAGAATCAGTTCTCACACGTTGTTGGTCAAAAAGGTATGATCCCGTGAATCATGACATTGTTAAGCATCTATTATTTTATCATAAGAGCACCATGACCTTCTTTATGGTCCACATGCCCAAATTGTTTTGGACCATTGATCTTACTTACTTTCTTTTTTTATCATCTAGGATTTCATGTGTTATTTAATTCTGCAGGGTGTAAGTTTTCTTTTTTTTGTGTGTGAATGAAGAGACACAGAAACAAGAGTGAAAAGACAGAAATGGTGTGGCAGAGATTTTGCTCCTGAAAACAGCATTTCCCTCCATGACTTTGGGCAATGATTTGTAGGAAATGTAAAACAGCAAATACTGCTGGTGTGCACATGTTTGTAGTATAGTATATATATATATATATATATGTATGTGTGTGTGTGTGTATCATGGTGTTGCTGCCCAGAGCTGTGCCATGCTTGATTAGTCCTAATCTAGCTGGGAGTCAGGTTGCTGTGTCGGCGGCGTGTCTGTATGGAAGGCATGCCGGCTGCGGATCACAGGGATTGACCCTCTGCCTCTCAGGTTAACAGAAGCCCTGTGTGTGTGTGTGTGTGTGTGTGTGTGTGTGTGTGTGTGTGTGTGTGTGTGTGTGTGTGTGTGTGTGTGTGTGTGTGTGTATGCGTGTGTGTGTGTGTCCTGAAAACCGTGTGACTGTGAAACCTGCTGAACTTGGACTTGAGCTCTCTGGTGAGGAACTTGTGAGTGTGTGAGGAAGAGATGTACAAACTCTAGAGTGAGTAGAGTGAAATTAGACGTTTGGGTGTGGGTGTGTGTGTGAGAGAGAAAGGAAGTGAGAGGATAAAAATAAGAGTGTGTGTTTGCAAGAGGTCTAGTTGAACTTTGGCTCTGGCTGCAGTGCGGGAGGAGTCACCTCTCGTAAAACGTACCCTCAGCAGGTTGTAAACATAATACCACACACTCACAAACACACACTGCTGCCTCCCATGCCAGAGACGGAGAAGTTTCCATACGCCACCGAACCCTTGGGCCTTCCCTCGTCCTCAGCGCCTCGGGGGAAGTGTGTGTTGTCGGTTTAAAGGTGATGTGCTCCCCCCCTGCAGCAGAACGAGCCGCGGGCTTAAGTTGTCTGTTAGTGTCTGTGTAAGTGTGTGTGTTCGGGGAGTTTCGGGATCAAACCCTCATGTCGACAGAGGCTGCACAGAGAGACGACCGCTGACAGGTGCTTCCTGCAGCAACGCAGCAGGTGCTTCCCTACACACACACACACACTGTCACACACAGGGGGGCCTTCAAGACATGATTTTGCATGCACTGACACACTTTCACTGCCCCTCCCCCATCTCATTCCCTACGACACACACACACACGTTTGTATTATTATACATGTGCGGCCGTGAGCCGTAACCCTGCACTCTGTACTGTACATGCTGGCTGTTAGCTGCTATGTTGCTGCTGTTGTCACACGTTTTTTTTCTTGTACATCTTATATTTCTTTGTCTCAGAGGTCAGCTCCAAATGCAAAGTACCTTGTCTAAATGGTGAAGAGGCCCTTATAGCTGTCTCACAGTATCATCACCATGTAAGAGCTCTGCTTCAAACACATATTACTTACTGCAGGAAGACTTGACTTGTGTGACCCTTTGATCAAAGTAAGATATCAATAGGCAGAGGACATATGGCTATATGGATGTATTGGGTTGGAAATCATGTTTGAGTATCATCCATACATACATGTACAAAGAACTTGCCAAAAGGTTCATTTAACTGAAAATAATACACAGATGGCATCGGACACCTCAACAATTACATAAGTGGAAACTGATACCAACAGACACTAGCTGGAGATGTGAAGAGAATAGTGCCTCTATCCTCATACTGTGGACGTGTCCAGTACTTGGTGGGATAACTAATAACCAACTGATTTGGTTTTTGAACCACTGAACTTCAAGAGTCGCCCTCCATTAAAAAAAAAAAAGATGGATTATTTTGGCTTTTACAACAGCTCAACTGATGGCGCAATTGGCTGCTTATGAGAGGGCGACACACTCTCTATTGAACAAGCCTGATGTGTTTACATGGTGCCCTTTCTCTGCTTGGCTATCGGTAATTTATAGATTAAATATGTAATCCAATACAACTAATGGACTGCTGTTAACCGCGGAGAAGATGCCAGTTTGTTGGTTTTTTGTTTTGTTTTGCTGTGTTTTATTTTTCCTTTTCCCTCCTATTCTGTACATGTATTTATGGGAATCTATTTCTAATATATCTACTGTTAAGTGAGTGGATCCTTGTCGGCTTGTGACACCTTGTATAAAATATTCAATACAAAAATGAATCAAATTAACCATTTTGAGTTTCAGTTTGTTGAACTTTTACAATTTTTTTCACTGCCATTTCAGGTTTCCTAACATTATTTTTTCTTTATCTACTAATCCTAACCTTCCCTTCGGAATACATTCTACTTATATGTTACATTCACTATATCGCAGTCACTCCCAAATACTGGTTTGGGACCCACAGGTGGGTCGCAGGAGATTTTATTATGGTCGCCAAATAAATTTGGAGAATTTCTCCCATAATCTTTTACTTAAGATTTCTATCTGCATTGCACCTTTGAGCCACATGAGGGAGCCTGAATGTTGGTATTGTTCTGATAATTGTGGCTGACAAATAACATTGAATCAAATATGAAAGGCTTGCATATATTCTGTTTGTTTTACTAATGTGAGGGAAAAAAAACAATAGATTCCATCTAAATTCATTTATTTGGTCTCATTTGTAAAGTGTTTTACATGTGTAGAAGTTTTCAATAACACATGCATAAAACAAAGTTGTGATTTATCAAACGTATGTCTCCTCAGATGGTTGGTTTACCTATTCAAGACAACATGAGGTAGAGCAGAAATGGCAGTAAAAATGGAGAGGAACATTCATTTTCACACAAATCCACTCTTCTCCTGATTTATAGATAACAGCTGTTTGGGTCTTGATGGTCATTTTAAAAAGTAGGTCCTTTAGAAAAAAAAGTATCAAACCTTAACACTGCTATATTATCACCTTTTAAGTTGTTCTGGCAAACTTGTAAAGCAAACAGTTAAAGAAAAACATTAGCATTCATTAGGAGTCATGTTTCTGGCCAACTAACGTACGCAAGTCCAGTATTCACTCTTTTAGCTCTGTTTTGGTCTCCACCAACTCCTGAGGGAAATGTCTGGCTCTTTAGCTGCTAAACTCAACTATGTTTCCCAGCAAGTTGCTAACTGTGTCCGTCTGTTGTTTGGTGCTGGACAGGTAGCATGCGGTGGGTTTATCAGATTTGTTTTACTGTCTGCTGCCGTTGGAGACCGTGATGAGGGTGGTGTGAGTGAACCATAAAAATGAGCTGAAAGACACTAAAACGCTCCATAAAATGTCTCCATATTGTAGGATTTCCCTGATGATTTTCTTTACCTGCAAAAGTTGGCTGAAGCTGATTTGAGGGCCCTCAGGAAACAAAAATTCATAACAACGATCCTGATAACACAGAATATTTTGAGTATAGTTTCTATAGGGACCCCTGTGGGTTGAGCGGGGCCCAAGAAGCTGCTGGAAGAAGTTTGTGAAGATATTTGGACCGTATGAGTATAAAACCTCCACAGACCCTCAGTGCACTGTTTGTTCAGCTCCACTGAGCTTTCATCAGTCAGCGAATCTATTTTTCTCTTTTTATTTTCCATCACAGGCTTCAACACGATGGCACAGCCAATCGCTGACACGGCCGCTACCAAAACAACATGGCTGCTCAACAAATAGGAGCTCTTCCATCTGTCTTAATATACCCTCCCCACCAACAACACCATTCCCCCTGGGCAATATGACGCCATATCTACTAAAACTGAAACAGGAGTCATGACGACAGGTCGGGCCGATGCTTTTTAGATCCATATCTGGGCTCCTAACAGTCTATCTGAGGATTCCTATATGGTTAGAAAATGAGGCTGAGGTTAGTTTGGTCTCTGTGTCAGCTGTCAGTAGATAGTAGATAGTGTCAGTTTCCCCAAATAATGTACCAATGATGTGCCAATCTCCTTTCATTTGTTTTATTAAAAAAGGAAACATCACATTTCTGAATAAGTTTTAATGCACATTCTATATCTTTATTTATTTATATATTTATTTCTTATTTAGTTTCCACTTGTTTTTATGTGTGCTACATAAAGTGATCAAGTATAAATATGATTAAATATTTAAAAAAAAATCTTTATAGGACTAAAATACTGCATGGCATTTCAGTCAGAGTTTAGTCAGACTTTAATTTTCAAAAATGTTCTTTTGTAGAAAATATTAAAATTCGTACAACTAATATTTCACATAGCACTTTTGTGTTAGTGGAGTTTTACATGAGGAAACCTTTGTGTTTCTTCACATTTTAAGATAAGCATTTGAATGTCATTTAACAGGTGCGCGTGTGTGTGTGTGTGAGAGCGTGTGTGTGTGTGAGAGTGTGTGTGAGTGTGTGTGAGTGTGTGTGTGTGTGTGGAGTTTCTCCACGCTGAGGAAGAAAAGTCAAGCTTGTTTCTCCTGAAACTTTCGGGAAAAAAAACTGTAAAATGTCTTTTTGTGGTTTCTGTTCTTCAGCCAGGACCTTGAGTAGAACACACCAGAGTGGGTGTATATGACGAGGTGGTCGCTGTGTGTTTAACCTCTGCGTCTGTGTGAGAGTGTGTGTGCGGCACCACTGAGGTTTGAGTGTCCTCCACTTTCACAGAGTGTGTGTCCCCACTGAGAGGCTCTTTCTCAGTCAGCAGGTGAGGAGGGATGTACCCAGACTGGGGCTTTGTTGGCTCCCTGTAATGGGGGTGCTGGTGTTTCGGCGGGCAGCGGCCCCTCTTGTCCTGCCCCCGGAAGCCCCTCAGTTTGGGGCTCCAGTGTTCCCGCCACTGGAGGGCCAGAGTGGAGCGGTCCGCCACCAGGCGACTCTCTTCAGGGCCCCAGCCCCGCTCCCCCTCCTCCGCACCGATCAGGAGGAAGGTCCGGCCCACGTGGAGGGCGGGACAGCCGCAGCCGAGGTCGCGGTCCGGGACCCAGAGAGACTGGGGGCCCCTGCGAATGCGAGAGGTGGACACCGTGCGGAAAACAGTCTGGACCGAGATGGAGAACTGCCACCAGGGACCTGAACGCTCCATCCCTCTCACCTGCACCTTCAGCACTGAGAAAGACAGAGATGCAATGTACATTTCTTTTTATCACATTTTTGTATAATTTTCTTTCTTTCTTTTTTTTTTTTTTTTTTTTACTATTTTATTTATTTAGCCACATATATTTTAATTATATTTCAGAGGAAAAAATAACTTGGCACCAACCGAAATCCTTGAGACAATAGGTCTCCAAGTTCATCTTGACTTTAACCTGAGAAGGCTGGCAGTATGAAACACACTCCTCCGCTGCAACAGAGAGAGAAAGAAAGAGAGGCAGGGAGTACGCATCAAATGAGAGGGTATCATTTCATAGCAAGCATATCAGCACATGTCTTTTCCCCTAATTACAATATGGCTGCTTCTATTTGTCATCACAGTATCCTGTGACTAACAGATGACCTCGACTGCAGCAGGTGGGACATTACTCGAGCCGCCACTAGGAGGGAGTGGTTAGCCACGAGCCAAGAGTTAGAGATGTTTTGTTTGTGTTTGTTGAACATGAGGTGACTTCAACGGGGTCAAAGGGATGGTTTAGAAAGTGAATTTTTCTGTTATTATGGCAAAAGCATAATTTCCTATTAGTGAAAGGGGCCTCGAACAGTTCGCCTTCTGAGTCCTTTGATTTAATGTACATTTTATGTATTTAAACTAGGTGATTTACAAACAGATCAAAAGTGATAAACTGCAGATAAGAGCATAGGAGTTCGACTAAAAGAAAAACAGACCGCCAGAATATAACACAACATACAACCAGATAACCGCCCTGTAAATCTACTCACCTATGCTGTACTGAGATTGGTACACTGGCGTCGGAGCGACCTCTTGAATTCCTGCCAACATAAACACAGTTTCAGGCAGGTGACAGACACAGATACACAGAGAAGCTTCAGCAAACCCACATGAGCCCTCAGGTTGTTGCAAAAGGAGTGTGTGTTATGTGTGCGGTGCTTGAACGCCTCTCGGTGCGTGGGGCATGTCTGCACAGAAGATAAGCAAGTGTCAAAAACGTGTGTGTGTGTGGTGTGTGTGTGTGTGGTCCTTTTTATGGGCGAGAAACACACTTTCGCCCATAAACGCTCACTTGAACACACACACATAGATGCAATCTTTACTTTGGGTAATTTAATAAGGTCAAACCATCACTTCTTGTATGGTTTTGTCTCAAACATTAAACATCTGTGTGTGTGTGTGTGTGTGTGAACTGGCCTGTATATATATTATCCAGGCCTCTTGTAAAAGTGTGTTTGTGTGACAGCGCTGTGATATTTTCCCAAGTTCACACTCCGTCCTCCCGTCCATGTCCTGTCGTCTCTGACACAACTGGGCCAGCGACACCCTACACCCCCTACTTTTAAAAGACAGGAAGGTGCTGTGTGTATACATATAGTATACGTGCGGGGTCAAAATGTGATAAATGCAGTATACCCCTGTGAGCAGTTTGATATTACCTGAGTTTTCTTACTGATAGTGAGATAAAACATGTTTCAATAACTAGCTGGGAGGATTGTTTCAACAAAGCTTTTTCAAATGTTAATAGTTGTCTAAACACAAGCAGTTGTACAGAAATTTGACCTGAGAGAAAATACTGCATAGAATGGGAAATAATTATGACTTCAACCAATAAATATCTGATCAAAGATTAAGTATACACGAGAACATGACTATAAATCATACTGAAAGTGACTGCACTCTGACTTTGAATAGTCTGCTGCACTAACAAAATGTGTTAATTCAACTTTTTTGTCCATTGTGACTAGTTTGTTGGACAAAATAAACTTTATTTTGATTATTTTCCTTCCACAGTTCATAGGAATTACATACAACTATTTTACCAGATGTCTGCTTGTCCTTCTACTCTACTATAGATATTTATATTGAAACCAATGTAATCGATTCATTTCATCTAAGTGATTTAAACTAGTGCAGTATTCGTTTGGCTGATTGCTCTGTTCCCGCTACTGCAGCCTGCAGCTTTCTCGAGCACACAGAGCTTAATGTTCTCATTAACCAAGTCAATTCATCAAAATGTATGTTTTTTGTTTCCAGATAACTTAATTTTAGCTTCAGCTAAGGCGAACCGTGGCTATCTCACCAGCTAGCTTTGCCTTGCTTCAGCCCGGTGCCTTAGCTAGCTAAGCTAGCTGGTTGTCGTTTCTCTTAATCAAGGCCACATGAACAGTGACTGCATTTTGCCTTCGTAGGGACTTAGGATTTAGGACAGCAGAGACGCCCTTAATTCACCGAGCTTCCTCTGCTGTTCAAGGTGTGGATAAAAAGCCCCAGCGTGAGCTAACTTTAAGTTTAGCCTGGCTGCTGCGTGCCTTTAGGTCTGCCTGATGAGAGGCGAGGTGTTAGAGGTGGTGGTGGGGGCGAAGAGATGCTATACATAGCCCGAGATGGTCTGGCAGTAAAAACAAACAAGGTTTTCTTTCACACACTCCTTTCTCTGGGAGAGTTATGAGTCTCGGCCCTGGGGTGGATGGGGGGGCGCTTTGAGCTGCACAACAGGTGTGAAGCTCGCCGCTGCTGGCTCCCTATGTCACCTGATTGGGGATTACGCAGCGCCAGTGCCCGCGTAGTTGTCGACACTCGTGCGATTAGCCGTGGAAGCGCACGTGGATTAGCGCTCGTGGCTGAGGTTCGGCGCTGGCCAGGCGCAGAGATATGAGTGGCAACAATCCACTTGATCTGACGCTGATCCCACATCAGCTGGAGATGAGGTTTCCCTGTAGCGGTCGGCTCATGTTAACGCTGCTATGGAAACCGTCTCTAGGGATGATGAAAAGGGAACACGCTGGGGGATTGGGCCAAATTAGTCCGGACAGCGGCGGTCCCTTTTATATTGAGCTACTACTTGATAAAGGCTTACAGAGCTTGATAGGAGGTTTAATCCATTTAGGCCACAAGCAAATTAGGTTGAAGGAGAAAATAAAGAGGTCACTTTGTCATGACAGACAACAAACTATTAAAAGTCTGTGATTTATTTGAGCAGGCTGGCATGCATCGACTGCAGAGAGGACATTTTGTTTTTAGATACGTTAAGAGTCGTAATCCATATTAAAACAAGTCTTCACCTGATCTGAGATATATATTATGATACGGTCCCGATCAGCCCCCTTCATGGTGAAGTTAAACTACTTGAATAAGGTTCGGGAAAGATGGGTCATTGTCAAGAGAAGCCTGCATTGAGGGCACCTCCTCATTTAACGCTGATCAAACATAGGTTGTTTTAAACATTTGGATCATGGTGTTTAACTGACTCTGATTCTGAATACACATTAACAATGGTAGTTGACTTACGTATGCAGGGCCGCAGAGGGGACTTGCCCTGTTTGTATCCCGGGGCACAGCGGTTACACCTGAGGCCGGTCACCCCTTCTCGACACAGACACTGACCTGATGTCTGGTTACACCAGCGACCCACTGCTCCCAAAGGATGGCACTGACATGCTTAAAAAGAGAAGAGAAACCAATGTCTTATTTGTTTGTAGCCTGGAGGTCAAAGCAACAACAACTGTTCTGTTGTTGTTTTTGTTTTGGGTAGTTGGGGGCAGCAAAACAAGCTGAAAATCGACACATATATTATCATTATATGAAGTTAGTGTGGATTTGTTAGCAAACAGATTATATACAGATATTTTCAGTCTTGTCTGTCTCCGTCTGACACCTGTATATCCAATATTTGCCCTCCTTGTATCTCTGTTTTGGTCTCCACCACCTCCGGAGGGAAATATATTTTTAGCTACAGTGTGTTCATTAGCTAATTGCTGACTTTATCTAATTTCAGGTAGTATGCAGTGGTTTATGCTTAAAAACAGCCAGCTGGAAATGACACTGATGAGGGCCCTAACAATGAGTTGAAGGACATTAAAATGCTCCATTGAGCTGAGGGGAATTGTAGAGTTCGGAGGTTCCCTGTGGTCTCATCGCCACATGTGACCCCTTTCAGTCGTGGAAGTCTTGAGTTACCCAGAGAAGGTTTTTAGTGGCCAATCACAGAAGACTAGCTTTACTGGTGAGCTTCCACAAACAAATATGTTTCACATTTCTAAATATGATACAGGTATGGAAACAAGCAGGCGTATTTGGTAGAGTCGCCCTGACTCTGTGACGTAGACCGCATTGAGTTTCGACAACAGGGAAGCAAGTTAAAGATATAAAAACTTGTGTCAAAGTCAAACTACTGCAAAGAGGACAGTAAACAGGATTAAGAAGACCATCCATCAGGGATGAGACCCAGGTTTAATCTTGCTTGACAGCGTCTGTCCTGAGGGACTGTCCTTTGAGGAAAGACCTCTACTAACACCATAAAAGCTATTTTTCGGCTTTCTTGACAGGTAAACAAAGACAAATTCCTCTGTAGAGCTATCAACTGAATGTCACATAATGGTTTCGTTATTGGTTGTTTGGTAATTTGCAAAATATTAAATTTCGACAGGGATAGAACAATAAGGTCCGTCATTATCTCCGTTACTTTTATCCCATGAGATGGAGACCAATCCAGTATCTAAATTAATTAATTTGTTGTCCTGTAATGTTGCCTGTTTTGATGCTGTATAATGGTTACTGCCTGGATCTGCCATGGCTTACATTGCAAAGCTTTTTATTTACCACAACTCTCACAGGATAAGACCCGATGAGAGAAGACGGATCGAGAGAGAAAGCCACACTTCAGCAGCTCTGTTAGCACTCTAGTTATATTTACACAAATCCTTACAATGAGTCCAAACAACCTGACAGGAGAGAATGAGTAATTGGGCTCTGAAGAGTGACTAGCATATATATATAGCATCAATAAATGAATGTAGAGATGGAAGACTGTGTGGCGGAGGTCATGAATTTCCAGTTTGCTATTGTTTCATGCATAAAAAGTGATAGAATAGGAAGATATTCAATCATAGCTCATGTTCTTTTTCATCCCTGCACATGTGTCAAGCTCAAAGAGAGCCCATTAACTTTGGATATATTAGGCCCGCGGTCAAGCTTCCACATGAGCATACCAGAGTGTCACAGTCACTTAGGACATGTGACCAGTCAAAGGTCAGGGGTCACGGCAGATACCAGCCGGTGGTAACGATGGGGATACAGGTGGCCGAACAGTGGGGTCTGTGAGGGTTTTTGTGTGCATATCGCTAACAGGAATAGCTGTCCGCTCTCACAATGTAACCACCCCATAAACACTTCTGTACATTCGGACAGAGGCAAAGTTGGCATGTACACGCGCAGACACACGTGCATTCAGACATAAACACTGTCTCTCACACTTTGATTTGCTTTTCATCTTCCAAGAATGCACAGATGGTTATTTAAGTTATTCACCCATGCATGTGCACACATACACAAACAAGAATACACTTCCCCCGTCCCATTAACTCTGTCCGGAACATGCATGCAGATGACACACGCACACACACACACACACACACACACACACACACACAGTGACTAACGTTGGCAGGCCTTGCGGTGGTTAAGCGGCTTGCTCTGGTCGTGGGTGTATCCGTTCTGGCAGTACTGGCAGTGGCGTCCGGCCGTGTGGTGGCGACACTTCTGGCACACACCTCCGCTACGCCGGCCCGACTGCTGAAACACCTCCATGCTGAAGCGACACTTGTTTGAGTGGTCGTTACACTCACAGGCTGGACAAGGGAGGGAAATAATGAATACCAGTCAAGAAAATGTTTGGATTGGTTCAGTGATCAGGTTCAGTGGTTGGGAAACACAAGAGGAATGCTCAGCTAAGTGCAAGGTGACACCACCAGCTACACACGGATACATTGAAATAGCTTGTCCATATTATCGCTACATATTCACGTTTTAAAAAGTAACTAAATGTCAGTTAACAATCGTGACATTTTTGTTCAACAACTTACAATGCTACAATAGTGATTTACAAACACTTTTTTAAATTTAAAGTCACATACATGCATATATATATATATATATATATATATATATATAAAGTTTACTTTTTCAGCCTGTGAAAACAGATATATAACTTCTTCTGCGGCTCTGAAGGAGAATATTACCCGGGTGATGTCATGGACTTGGAGACACATTTCTAACAGAAAGCCTGGTTCACAAAATGTCAGTGTGGAGTTTGAAAGACATGAATGTTTAGCACTGAGGGAGGGTCTAATGAAATACACTATCCAGTTGCATTATGGGAAATGTGGGATCTTTTTTTTTTGACCAACCTATTTCTTTTTCTCTCTGTTCTCCAGCTCTATGGAAGTACAATACTAAATTGCTGAAGCACCACTTAAATGGAACAGAATAGTTTACAGTATATTATATAATATGTGTAGATATTTTATTGATGGAGAGGAAAAAAATACGCTTATGAAAAAATAACATACATGAGTTTCATATGTTTATATGTCAACTAAAAATATATGAAACGGGAAATAAACAAGTGCAGAGTACAACATAATCTAATTTCATTCAGCAATAGGATGCAGGACTCACCAACACAGGGGTTCGGGTGCGTGGGTGTAGCCCGATGCCACGGTCTGTCGCAGTAGAAATCCTCACACACATCACAGTCTTGCCCCGCCGTGTGATGCTCGCACACGCACACTGCCTGGCCCGTGTCGTCACGGCGACACCTGGAGGCGTGTCCGTTACATTTACACCTGCCGCCAACTTGCAGGTCCGAGAGGGCCAGAGGGGCTCGAACAGTAGGGGGAGGGGCCACCTGCAGATTCCTGGAGCTTTGTCTTGTGTTGAGATTATTGTTCCTCCTCTTCCTCAGTTCCCGGCCCTTGTTGTTCCTGCTCCGCCCCTCAACTGTCCAAGTACAACCACCATTGGGGCAAGGCAGCCAATGATTGTTTTCCTTCTTGCGTCCTTGCCCTCTGGCTTTCCCGCCTTTCTTTGAAGAAGTGAGCACGTCTGTGCTTAAACTATCACCCCCTTCTTTGCTCGTCACATTGTGTCCATCTTTGTCTTGACCTGACCCTTTATAATGACCCTTCCTTCCATGTTTGTCCACTTTCTCCCCTTTGTTCCTCCCCCTTATCCCTGAGTTTTTTGTCTCCCTCTCAAAAAATGCCAGTGTATTATCTGTATTTAACCTGTCCACCTGATCTCCAGCGTGCCCCTTGGAGCCTGACCTCCACCTCAGAAGCCCAGTCCCTCTGTCATCTTCTGCACCATCACGCCGTCGTGCTTCCTCTCTCTTATCCGAGTTGCCCCCCCTGGCGTCTTTGGACACCTGGTGGAAGACCACACGGATGTCCGTGGCCGTCACCCAGTCCTGAAGGGTGTGGCTGTGGTCAAAATCGGGAGAGGATGGCCGTCCGTCGAGGGTGGAGAAGGCCAACACCATGCCGCCCCTCTGCTTCTGCAGGGGCCGAGGGTCAGAGCAGAGGGGCTCCGTCTCTTGGTGCCTCGTCTGGGCCACCGTCTGGGAGGGCAGCCCAAAGTTCCCGAGGCAGTCGCTGGAGTAGTGCTGCATCGGCCTCCAGGTGCGGCCATAGTCCATAGACTTGAGTATGGAGATGGAGATGGGGTCCGATGGCTCCCCCTGTTGGCAAAACTGCAAACTTATGTAGGTGATCTCAAAGCGTCGACCCAGAGGCAGCGTGAGGACCCATTCTCCGGTGTCAGGACCTCCGCGGGCCATCCAGCAGGTGAGGTTGTGTGGGTTGTGGAGGTCCGTCAAGGTGGTGATGTTGCTGTCATAGTCAGGCCCTTGTAGTGAATGGCTAGCATTGGCTGGGACGCCATACGCGGCGTTGATGAACTCCGATAGGCAGTGTCGCGGGCGGCCGTCTAGGTAGTAGCAGGGGTCATGAGGTGAAGTCCAGCTCAAAGGGGTGTGAGAAAGGGAAGACGAGACGAGGAATGGAGGAAGGAAAGGGAGGAGCAGAAGGAAAACAGGGAAGAGAGAGGTGGAGGGGGGAGGGGAAAAGGGCCGGAACATCATGTTATCGAGCCTGTGAAAGGAAAAAAAAAAGATGATTTTTAAGAGAAAACCATAGGAGCTGGATCATAAAACAAAAGAAAACCTAAACTGATTGATTTATATGACTTGCATTCGAAGCCAAAGAAGGAAATATAAGATAGACCACCTGTGCCTTTATTGAAAACACACAATACCAGCTCACCGCATCACTTCAACTGCCCCTTATTGGCTTTCAGTAGATGCCAGTAAAGATCTCATCCCATAAAAATGTAATCTCCGATCTTCACAGTAGTGTCGGCCACTGGTTTGAACCCGTGACCTCGACAGCCTTTAAGAACATATTTGTATTAAAACTCCTCTCAAGCCCAAGATGAGTGGATGAGCGCGGGTGAAGAAGGGCGCGCACCCAGCGGGTCTGTCTGAGATGACAAAAAACATGCCCGACAGCTGGGGCTAAACCCCGAGCTGGACCACATCCATCACGTTTATGGCTCTCCTTTTCAAATCACTTTACCGTCGGTCAGTGCTGCAGGCGAGCGAGGGGCCTGAGCATGAGCAGTGTTATTGAGCAGAAGAGAGGGTCTGAGAAAAAAAGACTGAGGAGAGGGAAGGAAAGCTGTTGGAGATTAATCTTGAGGATGGTAGGAAATGATTTACAGATCGAAATGTGTGTTTCGGCTTGATCCCCTATACGTGGATACTTCCGTGGTTAGAGACAAACACGGACTTGTGTACGTCCGCTGCGCGAACAAATCCCTTCCCGTCTCTTACAACTGCTGATGAGTGTAATTCATCCCTCTGTCAGGATTTGATACCCGAAAAGCGTTAATTTTGGCATGTGGACAAAACGAACAATGCACGTGCTTTCTCTGGAAGCAGTGATTTATTGTTTTACCCCTCACATGAAGCCTAGAAGCACATTCCCAACAAGCACTTCCTTAATTTGTTTCATGCAAAGAAAGTTCAACACCTGCCATTTTTACTTTTATGTCATTCTTGTTTCTTTCCTTCTCAAGAGGACTGTCATTTTCTCGTCAATAACTACCTTCCTTCCACATTTTCAAACGACTTTCCCCCTCTTCTCTTCCGTCTCCCTGCCCATCTATCACCTGTCCCCTTCATTCTGTTCTGGGAATATTCTTAACTGCTGCGAGATTGATGATGTCCTAACAAGCGTTTGACACTGACAGCAAAGTCAGCAGGGCTGCATAAACCAAACCCGTAGGAGAGGACGGGGCTGAACGCCTCTCCGGCCTCGTCATCCCGCTCAATTAGCCAACGACCGAAATATGAGGCTTCCCTCAGGGACCACACAGCTCTGAGGGGCCTGCGAGGAGGCCGTGGCACTCCCCCCGCCCTCCCCGCCCCCCCCCGCTGCCTCGGACAAGCTGCTCTGCTCCTGACCTCCAAAAAAGCAAAGACCTGCTAAGAAAGTGGATCAACCAAAACCTGGTTGAGGACAAAAGTCGAGATCAGGCATATCGGACGGCCCTGTTCTGTGGTGTTGCAACAAGAAACGCTACGAGCTAAGAGTGCGGTGATGAGCGGTCTGACTGTGACCCCCGGTGCCACCGGGCCACATTCCTGGAGTCCAGAATGCCTCGGCTGGTCATTCCTGACGAGTCGCGACAAGTCCCACGGGAACCTGAACGCACTGATAAAAAACAGGACTTGAGGATACGTTGATCGGATGATTAATTAGGTCATTGGTCTCATTTGGTGTCAAGGCACTGGCTGTATGAAAAGATTATGAGCAGGGTAAAAGTTAGTAGAGGATTCAGGGAAGTGGTGCAATGAGGACTGTGGAGGGAGCGTAGGTGGTTCGGGGAGTTGGGACAAGTGATACACACAAAGGATAAAGGAGGCGGTTGTTTAACATTCCCATGACATGCACTTGCTCTCGGCTTTGTCACATTACATGACTAATTAAACATCGGCCCATTACAACCACTTTGATAAATGGATGTTCATCCGAGAGAGGCCCCTGAGGTTTTTAATGCGCCCCTCTAGGCCAAATCCAGACTCTCTCTTCTTCCGAAACCAGATCATCTGTCTGGCACCGCCACCGTAACCCACCGGATATGGTTTCAACCTTTTTTTTTTTTTCACTGCTACTTTCCATAAATTCACGCAGCCATGGTGCCGGAGGAGCATGTTGAAGACGAGCGGCATTCCTTGTAAAATACCGTTCACGAGTATTTCACACCAGTTCTTTTGTTAATGCATACCGACTACAAATAGCACGTGTTTTTTTGAAAGAGGCCATCACCCCCCCCTTTTCCTTTCTCCCCAGTAAACCTCATATTGAGGTCTAACTTATAAAATACAACCCTGAAAGAAAACAAATACACTTTCATTTTTGAAAAAAAAAGAAAAAAAAGTTTTGAAGTGACTTGGCAGCAATCGCTGTGTTTCAAAAAGCTTATACAGCCAAATAGTGGTAAGATGAGATCAACATCTCCGGCGGGTGATCTTTAGAAGCAGCTATGCTTGGCTGGCAAGGGGCTGGAAAAATACTTGCTGACAACCTGGGGGCATGTTTACAGCATAGTCGATCAGAGGAGAGCGACGCTCATGTTCCTGCTCTGCAGTCCCTATTTCCTACTGCCATTCTACGTCTATTCTTCATTACGCTGAAATGTGTCTGATGAATGTCAGGGAGAGGAAACAAATGCATTCTTTTATGGATTGGGAAAAGTTGAAATAACAAGAGTTTTTTTTAGCGTGTATATATTGCCGATACAAAAATATTCACCTCCCCTGTTGGAAGTTTTTACTTTTCTTCAACACAAGAATGTCAAAGTGAAATCATACCTTTAGAGATCTAGATTAATTCAATATTTAAATAGTAGTGTGGAGTTATCTGAGGTACGGGCGGTTCGAGACCATTTCAAAAGAGGAGGGCCACATGCAAATTTAGGGGTACAAAAAAAATGTTAAGCACAACTATAACATACCGCCACCTCCCTCATAGCGTTAGTTCTCCAAAAGACGAACATTACGCACATGAAGACAAGAATAGTCTTCATTCAACACAGCGATGAATAATAACAATTCACCCGCTCTGGGGATAAATGTGGGGTGAAAAATGTAAAACATATTTT
This sequence comes from Ophiodon elongatus, assembly GCA_016806645.1. Taxonomy (NCBI): domain Eukaryota; kingdom Metazoa; phylum Chordata; class Actinopteri; order Perciformes; family Hexagrammidae; genus Ophiodon; species Ophiodon elongatus. Next base: position 29,941 of record JACSYO010000521.1, on the reverse strand, counting down.
TTTGCAGTTACGGGGGGCGGGGGGGGGGGGGGCAGACTTAATATCATCCCCCCATTGATCAGAGGGAAATGTGATTCCATCTGGAATAATGATCTATTGGAGAAGACGCAAGAGGAAGCATGAAGGAGATCTTTAAATGTCTGTTCTCGTACATCTGTGTCTATTTGTTTTTTGACTACAACTTCCTATATTCTATGTACTTATGAACTGCATATCATCTGCTGTCTTTTTAATGGCTTAAAGGGAGAGAATCTAAGAGGAAAGGGCAAGGAACACAAGAAAGCATGAGTAAAAAAATGATCATCAAGGAGTAGCAACATGGGAATTGACATGTTTTGACCTGTAAACGAACATGTCAGAGTTCTGCGGAAACAAACTCATTTATTGTGATTTAGCAGGAATACGAGGACGTCAAGCTCTGACGCTAAAGTGAAGAAACCTCTGGTGCGTGTGGTATTCTCCCTTGCTACCTGTTAACTCTCTTTGGCCTGTTCACACTTTGCAACTGCGGGCCTGTCCGGGTCTGGAGCTGCTCTGGTGAGCAGATGAGCTGGATTTGGCCTGTCTCACACGTTTTAACATTCCTCGTCATGGCCGAGCAGCCCGGGCCAGCAACACGGAGGCAAATATGTTAAATTGCTTTACTACTTGGTGATGAGTTTCAAAAGACTAAACAGTGGATTTGTACAAATAAACACATGACACAGTTTTATATCAGGCTGATAGTCGCTGGGAAGATTTCCCAGGGTTCTACATTGCAGCTCCGCTCCAGGACACAGAGCCTTTAAATAAATATGATCAATTATATAAGCTCTCGCTCTCTCTTATAGCCGACATGTTTGAAGCTGAACCAAGGCACCTGTTGGTGCATGTTACCACACTGACACCTTTGTTAATTTGCAATTGTCCTCAGCCGGTCAGAAATACAACACTGGGCTTCGGGTGAGAAGAGGAAGGCTACGTATGCGGTCTGTATTCTCAAACTGCATTCCTGCCTGCACAGTGGAAGCCCATCTGTGTGTTATTCCACACGGAGCGGATTCCACGAGTTCTGTTTTAGGTGTAATAATCTAATTTTAGTGGGGCAGCCCGGGAGGTGAAAGCAACAGACAGCACAAAATGAATTATCACAGCTTGTATCTTTAGCTAAAAGCCTCTGTCCTTCACGTTTGCACCACCAACCAAAACTGCCAATCTAGTGCGTGTGTGTGTGTGTGTGTGTGTGTGTGTGTGTGTGTGTGTATGTGTGTGTGTGTGGGGGGGGGGCAACTGCACCTCCATGCAGGAAGACACAGAAGGTGTCTCGGCCTCGGCATTGACCCATAAGCGCTGCTTACTTCATTTTTGAATAAAAACATGTCACCCACTTGTTCTATCCCCCCCCCAACCCCCACCCCACCCCCCCACTCCCTTTTACAGCCTCATACAAGTTGGCAAGACGCTCTCCGGCAGCTCCAGCTTCACATGTTGATATTGAAAAACAGATGGAAATGAAATCATTGTGATTTCATGTTGCAGTCACGCCAACGACAACCTCGGGCATGATGGAAGTAAAAGCAAGGCCTCTGGCTGGTGTCAATTGAATCCACAAAATGTCCCACAGGGGGTTAACAGAGAGGAAGAGGAAACACAAAAGTACTCCAGCGCTGCAACAAATAACTAATAAAAAACACTCGTGATTTTTGTTGGCTAATTTATTATTGAAATTATTACAAAAAGGAAAAAAAACAACAGTTTTTTTTTTTAAATAAATCTCATAGGGACACTCAAGGCCCCGACTGTAAAATCGCATGAGTTAGAAATGTATGCCCTATATCATAAAACAAATTTTAAAAAAAAGGAGCAATCGGCCCTAAATATCTATTAAAGCAAATACGGTATATTTTCTCTTGGATACAAGCGCTGCACGGGGATTTTTAGGAAAACTAATCAAGTACAGACGTTAAAAGGAAAATAGCCCGCAGTCACGCGCACTTTGCGGGGCGTTGTATTTAATGGACCCGTGAATAATGATTCACTCGCCCACGGTTCATTAAACATTAATGTTTATCATATTTAGGCTGATTGCTTTGGCAAGAGCTAATAGTGAAGCCCGGAGCCTAATTGCCTCCATTCGGTGCAGCTAATTGCTCTTGTTAAGCACAAATTGGCCGCAGTCAATTAGTTTTATCTCACGGAGAGGAACAATAATATTTACAGTGATAGGTTATCCCAGTTGGATCAAACAACTTAATTCAGATGTTTAAAAAAAAAAAATCTTACTAATTGGTCTTGTATGTGTTTGGCATTCTGAGCATTTTTCTTCTATTTTAAACTCAGTCCAACTAATTAAAAGAAATCCTGTTATTGTGGTATTTTGTTCATATTTTATGTTTTATTCCATCCGCAACAACAAAAATCTAGTACGTATGATTAAAGTTGCTTACAATTATATCATCGGTAATAGTGGGATTTTCCCGCTGGCAACATGTTGTAATCATTTGTGTAAAATGTATCAAAATAAAGGTTTAATAAGGACATGATGTCCTAGTTGTGAAAGTAAAAAGCTTCACTTGGATTTATGATTCCATGAGTTGTAAGGAAACAATTTACAAATCATTAATTACAACTTCAAAAGTTATTCCTTTGGCCCGTATTCTCACATGTTGGTGTGCCAAAATCAAATATAAAGGAACAAACGTAATTAATCCAAATATTTATTTATAAAAAAAACAAAAAAAAACACATAACAACAAATAAATAAATAAAATAAAAATAACCGCATATCGGCTGAATTTCTAAGGACGAGGTGAGCGATGTGAGAAAACAATGTCAGGCTACTGAGTCCGTTTGGTAAACTATTAGATCATTTATAACAGAACACCCAACGCAGGGCTGAATGCTTTTCTTTTAAGGGACACTTAGCGGATAAATAAACTCATGCATGCCTCGTATTTGACCTCAGTGACGAAACAAATACGGCCGTTCATTTCTTCTCTTTACGCGCGACTTCAACGCCAGATAAAACTTCACGAACACTTCAAATGTCACGGAGTCCAGAGTCCAGTGGACCCTTTGAGGGAGGAAGAAATAAATCAGCTCACCATGTGCGTCCCAGAGATTCTCCTTCTCCTCGCTTCTCCGGATCATTGAGAGAAGCGCAGCAGCAAGTGTCCGGACATCCGAGCGCGTCCGCAGAGGAGCAGAGCAGAAGACAGACCTACCGAGAGGGGGCAACACACCGGGCATGGAGGAGGAGGAGGAGGAGAAGGAGGAGGAGGAGGAGGAGGGGGAAGATAAATGATCAGCTGGGAGGTGCGTCTCTCCATAATAATAACTGAAGTGAGCCAAGAACTCCCACCTCATGAGGAGTCACTCACATCCTGCTTTACGCACGGCGCGCTCCTGCCAAACTAATTTACGAGGCTAAATGTATCAAACTCAAACAAGCACACTATTGTTCTATTAAAGTAATTGGCGCCTTTTGTGTGTGTGTGTGTGTGTAAATTACAAAGTTTAAAATGTTTTGCATAACGTTTTCTTTAGATCGTCTAATGTTGAGTTTTTTTTTTAATATCTCATCCCTCATTTTTTTTGTAGTTTCGTTTAGTTAAATTTGTATTTAAGTAAGTAATTCTTGTAGATGTTGTCACTGAATCTCAACGACAAACCTATTTATTCCCAAATCTAATGCATTAAATAAATATTTATTGTGAAAATCTGTTGAAACTTAATTTATGCAATATAAATAAGTCTATCTATTTTAGTTACTTTGTGTTTTATGATTGAAAACATATGATTTACTTGTGAAAACAAAAATACATTACAGGGACCATTTTTCTGAAATAAGTACTTTTACTTTAGATACTTTAAGTGCTTGTACTTCGGTACTTGAGTAACAATGCCAGACTTTTCTTTATAATAGAGTATTTTTATATTGTTGTGTTTTAGCTTTACCACTGTCAGATTGATGCACAGTTATAAGTTAAAATTTTTTTTTATTTATTCCAAGTCATAAGTATTTCACTACAACATCAACATATTTGAATAATTAAGCAACAATCAGAGTTGAAGTTTGGAGGAAAAAAAATCATTTGTATAATTTATTGAGCATTCAACAACTACGTAATCAGGACTGCGGAGAGCAACGCAACAAACTGTAATAAATTTCCTGACATACGTATTTCATCTCACTAAATCCTGATGGTGCATGAACATACGTGACATCAGCCTGCTCCAACAAATACCCACCCACTTAAAATCCATCAAGACAAATATAAACACAAATACAAAACGAGTCTCTCAGCTGAAATAACTTCTAAACTTTTGCAGAACATCTTGCATTATTGTATGGAGGGATTTTGCAGGGCCTTCAAGTACGAATGAATACTTCTTCCATCACTTATAACAGGTTAAAGTCACTTAGTATCATCGTTTATCTGAAGATAAACCAATTCTACTGAATTTGTCGCCACAAGCTCTGGAGAATAATCAAACAAACCAATGTCAACACACTTGAGGAGAAACTGAAACAGGTTGATCTCATTTAGAGACAAGTGGCTTTTTCTTTCAGCTTTCCAGGCAGTTTTCTTTTCCCTTCTTTAAAACCCCCCCCTAGAATTTGAAGACGTTTGTTTTTACCTTGTTCAGATCTTCCACCTTCAGGTTTATTACCACAGGCGGGCAAATTAAGTACACAGAGGAAAGCCAGTTGTAATAGTCTTATCTCGTATCGTCCAGGCAAAGATCTCACTCTCCAGTGTGCTCCAATTATCCCTCAGTGGAATAAGAAAAATGGTTGAAGTTAATTGGCTGCAGTGGATCGTTCTCAGATGTGAACCAAAACTGATACAGATGGAAATATAAGAAAGAGAATCAAGGAGGAGGGTAAAGGGAGGGAAGACGCTTGATTGGAGAGGAGGAAACTTTCCCAGAGAAAGCCATAAAACTGATTGATGACTTCCCTCGAGGAATGTTTCCCCAGGTGTGCTCTGTGTGTGTGTGTGTGTGTGTGTGTGTGTGTGTGTGTGTGTGTGTCTAGTAGTTACAGTGCAGTTAAGAAATGCTATCCTTGGACGCAGGACAAGTGCAATAAAGTAAATTGAGGGGTGAAGGAGCACGTTTATGCGTCAATATTGCACTTTGGCAGCATAAACACAAAGGCACAAGAGAGTTCAGAGAGCCGAGGTGGGACTCAATTGGGACCATTTAAAAAATGATTTAAACAACACAAATTGATAACAGGAATGATTTCTTAAAAATTAAACAAGAAAACATTTAACTGATTTAAAAAAAAAGAAGAAGAAAACACTTCAGGTGGTCGTTGACAGGTGCCTCATTCTGCCAAGGTTTGCACCCTGCAGCAACGAGTGTGCTAAGAGAGTCATATCATAATAAACAAAATACCACAGAGGTGTAATTATAAAAGTCAACTTTAAGTCTCTTTGACAGAATAGGAGCAGATTTCACAACATGGGCGTCTGTTTGATGGATTAGCTGCGCTTAAATGTTTAAAGTGCAACAATATGGCATTGTACTTTGGTTTGATGATCAGATATGAATGTGATGATGCACATAGAAAAACATTTTTTTTTCAATTACTGGAGCAATGACACATCATGGATACACGAAACCTTAAATGCTTGTTTTGGGAGCACAAGTTGAAAGATGTGCTATCTGATGATCTGAAATAAAGCTGTTTTACAGTTAGAAGTAGAATTAACTCTGTAAGTGAAAGTTTTATTATGAAGGTACAGAAAAAAGATTTGAGAACAAGAATGATCTACCTTGGTCTAATAACACTCTGTGGTATGATACAGATATATTAGATACATTATTCTATAAATGATATTAGCAAAATCGGATTAATAATCTTTTAAGGGGGGTTCCTAATTTTCAATTCAGAGCAAAGGAAATATTAATGGGAGACAATGGCTGCAGCTACAAACAAACTAAACTTATGGGTAAAAGGCCAAACCAATATCATCATTGCTCGATCTGGAGAAACATAATCTTCAGTTTTGAACATTTTTGGATTATATTCAAATTTTTCTTGTATATACATATAGTTGTTTCTGTTAATGAGGTAAAACAATATACCTACACTGCGTAGTCTTTGATTTCCTCAAGGCAAGAATTTATGGAACTTTGTTTCATAACTTTGTTTCATAATGCATTCTCTAATGTATTATGTGGAAATCTATGTAGCTTTTCTTTTTTATGATTTAAAACACACACACATATATATATATATATATATATATATATATATATATATATATATATATATATATGTTTTTTAAATTAATGATTAATTTTAAATCATGTCATTTTGTTAATAATTTCCAATGGATATCTTAAAAATCAATCAACATCTGATCACAAAAAAGCTGACGTTTGCTCAAAGCCTCAGAAGCATCTTCTGAACAACTTTAACAATTAGAGCGAAGAAATGAGGACAATTCTCCGGGTGCTTTACTTCGGGATATCGAGGTCGAGAGGCTGTAAGAGGATCCTCTATTAACGTGGAGATGCATCTCACGTGTCCTTTCCATTTCAGGGGTCGCCCTCCGTCATCGAAGTAGATCTTCAAGTAGATCATGTTCCCTCCCCTCTGACCTTCTCCAATGTATACAGCAGTCCGGAGAGGAAGGAAATGATGGACAGACTTTTGACACAAACTGTCTTGAAACCTGCAACATGGCTCTCGTATCGAGCTCAATCTACAAAGAGTATTTTCTTGACGGTAACTATGATGATTTTTTTGTTTCAATGCAACAAGACAGATGTCTGTAATAAAGAAATCCTGACTGAAGGCTTTGGCTCTAAATCATGGTTGGCAAAATAAGCAGATTGGCAAATTATCCTGGTTGCCATGAATCCAAATGCAGTGTTTTTGTTTTTCCAAGCTTCCCTCATTGTGTGCTGGCAGGTGTTGGATGGAGAAGGGGAGCAGACATGTTGTTGAAGGAAAACTCACCAATAAAATGTATTTAACGTGCCGCGTTTATGGATCAAAGGTCAAGAGAAAAGATCAGAGTGAAACAAGCTATTCAGAAATTCCAACAGGCACGTATCACTGTGGAGCATCCTGGTAGTGGGTAGGTCTAAGATGCAGAATGTGGACCTTTTACAGTCAAGAACAACCTCCTGTTTGTACATAACATGTACGTTTTGGGCCATAATCCACCTTTAACAAACATTTTGATATGAGTGCAAAATATTTTTCTTTTTACTGTTAAATGAGAAATACATTGGAGGCAATTCAGCTTGTCCAACTAAAAGAGATCAAACTTGGTTAAATTACAAAATCACTTCCAATGTCAACACTCTTTGACAGTATAACAATATAACATGCCTTTAGTTGTGTCTAGCAGGGGCATGTAATACACGAGTGGTGTCGTCATATGTTGGAAAAGAAATCATAAATGCATAAAAAAAAAACCTGAATTAATGATCCCACATGTCCAGCCTTCGCTGCGAACACTAGAATAGTTACAATGCGAAGATGAAAGCCGCTATGATGAAAGGTATCGGACTGCAGACTTTAATCAGCCAACATGTGTGTCCAAACAGTGGCGTGATTATCAGGCAGCACGCTCTGCAGGATCGGATACGGGTGACTGTAATGTCACAGGATTACCAGTAAAAGCTTCAAATAGAGAAAAAGAGGCTAACCCCCCCCAAAAAGAGCATTAAATTTAAAAAAAAGACCTGAAAACAGTCTTGTTTTTATTGATCATCTGTTATCTTTACACCTGGAAACTATTTATTCAGCGATTGTTAGAAGTAGATAATAGTTGTGCAAATATTCCAACATCCATCTGAGTTTCATTACACGAATAGAAATAAAGGACAAATGCTGCAGCAACACTTTATTACACACTATATTGTAAAGGGTTAAGTTGTGACTCTAGTCTGCAGATGAAGACAATTCATTTTTTCTCATATTTCACAGGTACTTAAAACACGTTTATTTAACTCAATCACTTCAATACAGATATTTGTGTTATCCGACTGCAGTTAGTTTTTAAAAAGGAAGAAATATCATTGGACCCAAATTGGTTTGATGCAGCTCTGCAAGGACAGAAAATCTGAGTTAATTTAAATCAGTTGATCGTTTTATGACTCACAAACTGTGTTTTATATACACAGAGTATTCAGTACTACTACTACTACTACTACTACTACTACTACTACTACTGAGTAGTACTCGTATTAGATGCAATACCAGCTCGTCTGGGCTTTGTTTTGCTCCTCAGCGTCCTCTTGTGGTGGGACTTGGCCCCACTGGAGCGATTCGTCTCCTCAACTCTGCTGCAGCTCTTACAAACATGGTCGTCACCGTCCACTGACCTCCACCTGACAGACAAACACACATTTGATTATATTTTTTACGCCACTTCTTTTTAGGAATGAGTTCAGCATTCAGTTTTTAAACAGGGAGAGTGAAACAGACCTCCCATTCGTGAACCAACAGGCCTTTTTCACCGGGTGCTTGTTTGAACTGGGCTCTGCTTCCAGGTAACATGTTAAATATATCTACAGGAGACAGGATGACACACACACACTGAGGCGTTGTACTTTTTAAACTGTAGATTGTTAAACAAACAGGTGAAACTGTTTCTGACGGTGTGCCTGTGGTCCTGGTGGAAGAGGAAAGGTTCAAGTTGAATGTGAAGGAGTTGGTCCTGGACTCTGGGCAGGAAACGGGAGCTCGAGCCGTTCAGCTGCGAGTCTGTGAAACATCTGCAAAGAGCAGGCGCGGCCTTATCAGATTCAACCAGTAATTTGGGTTCATTTTATAAGAATGGGATACAGACACGGGACAGATTCGTGCATGCAATGTGGGCCACCCAATTCCGTTCAAAGGAAGTAGTTTTACATTTGGAAAATTAATTGCAGGAACCACTGTAGACATTAAAAGACGTAGAGGACTCACCCGTGGTGGTCTATGAAGGGGTATCTGGGGTAAGAACTCCCATCGGAGGTCAGAGTAGCCACACAGCTGTCTGCATACAGACGCAGAGGAAGGTGACGGTGATCGACAGAGGCCTCGATGTTCACCACGTCACCCAGGAAGTAAACAGATGACTGTCTCTCGCTGCTCCAGTCATCTGAGGAATGAAAACCCCCCCCAAAAATATCTCTATGTTTAATGGTTCATCCACGAAAATATAACTTTTATTTGCCAATGACTATAAAGAAATCCACCTCTATTAACAGATTTATTCTGTGATAATTTGAGCAGGACTTTAAAAGAGGTCTTGCATTTGGCTAATATGGATAAGAAATGTTTTTACAGTTAGAAACAGGTTGTAAAAACATACAATACACATGTTAACTCATTGTCCTCCATTGCCCTGTTTGTGGGCCTTTCACATTCTTTAATAAGTCATGTTCAGAGTCAGGAGATTGTTTATCGACCAGACTGAAACCTACTCACTCGTCATGAGCCTGAGGTGGAAGTCCAGGTCCAGATGTGCCGACTGGATGGAGATCTGGGGACTCCAGGTTGGTTTCAGGGCCCGGCTGCTCACTGTGTACCTCCTGCAAGGTAGAGGGACTTCAACAGAAACTAGTAGGAAAACTAATAATTGATAGTAGAAATTACGAACAAATTCAAGCTATTTAAAAGTGTAAGTGAAAGTGTAGCCACGTTTTATTTGGCAAAGTATGGTGTGCTGACAATTTGTATCACTCACAGTTTAATATGGAAATAATAAAAATGAGTTGAGTCTGTTTTATCCACCATCGCTTATATTAAAATCACATTAAGAAGGGATCTCTTCAGGGACAGTATTAACAGGAGGAGAAATTATGACAGCAACCGTAAACTATTTCAACACACATGCATACATATATACATACATACATACATACATACATACATACAGGCATTTGAGATCCACAATAAACAACAAAAAGTGTGAATCTATACCGTTAGGCTGAAAACTAAAAAAGGTGGAAAAAAGCCTCCCGAGCTACGACTTTTTCTTGATCTTTAGAACTTTTACTTTGAAGGTTTTATAAAGCATAATGATGGCGTTCTCTGCCTCTCATCTCCGTCTTCATCCCTTTGGTTCAAAAGCAGTTTGCTTGCTGGTCTACCAACTACACACAGCATCCATTTAGTTTGTGTGAACACACCTTCTATATTCACACTGCACCGGAACAGCAGCTCCTTCAGCTCGCACCACGCCTCCAGGTGATGGAGGAGGCGAGTACAGCAGGAGGTTGTTGTAGAGCACAGCACTCTGGGTGAACTACACGCAACAGACACACAAAGCGCCATCAACATTAACCCACTAGATGGCAGCATTAAGCAACAATCCAGCTGGGTTTCATGACTCAAGAGTAGAGCGTGGGTTGTCCGGTTCTTTTACCGGTACATTTTCTGAACTCTACAGTAAAGCCAAGGTTAGATTTAGATTATGAAGAGGCTCACCAACCGTCACTTCACTCCCACACTCAGCCAGAGGTGCTCTGATGATGTAATCCCCTATTCCAGATATTTTGGCCGTGCAGTGATCTTGCATAACACTGAAAGGTCCGAGCCTGAAGTGCGTGGGCTCCATGGTCAGGCCCGGGTCAAACAGATGAGCTTTCATCACAACCACGACGCCGTCCTCGTGACATTTCACCACAAATGTCTTGACCTTGTGGTCGACCGCAGGTTCCCCGAAGCGAGGTCTGTTTGTCTCACGCAAGGAGTCGGCTTCAAGGGAGGCCAAGTCAGAGAAAGGCAGGAAAAGAGGTTTGGTCTGGTAGGTGTAGCACTGAGTTGTCACTAATCTGGACAGAATGTAGAGAGGAAGTGTAAAGTACAGGGAAGACGGAGGCATGGTGGTGGTGGTGGTGGTGTGACAACCTCTCTCCTGGTTAAGTTTCCTCATGTGGCTGTCAACATGAGCAAAGGGGAACACAGCTGAAACTCATCACCCTTGATTAGTGACCTGCAGCATCACTGTAACAATCACACGTGTTGACTGAAGAAAAATGTGCTTTCATGTTATTTTAGGAAAGCAGAAAAACAACTGTATATCCAAGTTATTAAAAAAAAAAAAAAAAAAGCATTTTATTCACAATGAAAAACTGTACATATTGCATTTTAAAGGCTGTAATTTGTGGTAAATACATTTAAATGTACCATATTGTTTGCATAAGGAGAGATGTAACAGCGTGTACCTGTAATATAATACTGTAAAGGACGCAAATATTAATGGCAAAGGCTTCAAACCTTGATCCAAAAATCTGAGTGTTTAAAAAGGTGCAACAGTTCTTAAAAGGCTGACACCATTCATATAAAAAAACATAACAGAGGAAATGTAGTTTAAAAACATAAACTCTAGAACCGAGATTTGGCACCAGAATGATAATAAAAATGTAGGTTGACTGTAAATGCTACAATAGTGTCACAATACATAATTTCTTTGCAGTTTGCAGCCAAAATTGAGGTTATTCTGTTGCCGTCTGCATTTTATCCCTCTTTGGAAACATTCTCCTCAGAGCTCCCCAGCGTCATGCGTTGTCGCCTCCTCTCCTGTGCCCTCACTTCCTGCCTCCTTGTCCCCTCTTTTGGTGCCCATGTCTCCTTTCCACGCCTCCTTTATACATTCTGAGGGAGAGATGGAAAGACAAAACAAATGAAAGGAGGTTTGAGCTCCACAGTTTATGTTCTGCAGAGGAAAGAGTGACCCGAGTTCACCTTTGATGTGCAGCGGGTTCACGTCTACACGTCACTACTCTCACAGAAAGAGGTTTTAGATTTAGACAACACACTTTTATTCAGCCTACCTTGCTCTGACGCCTTGAGGACGTGGTTCTGACAGAGGAAGTTCTCCAGCCTCTGGTCCTGATGGTGGAAGTACCAGTCCTCCACCACGTCTTCATACTGCTCCAGCATCGTCTCGCACTGAACAACACACACACGAGTTCAAGTGGTCAAAAGTAGGTACATTAATACATGCATTAGTATTTTTAAGGGGTGTTTCTGGTTTCCATTACAGCTGCTGTTCATTTTTCTACAATTACTGAACAAGTTAAAAATGCCTTCCTCTTTGGAGTCATGATTCATTTATGAAATACATTTTTTTTTTATTAAAACAATGAAAAGTTTGATTGTGTTTCAACATTTACGACACACACACACACACACACACACACACACACACACACACACACACACACACACACACACACACACACACACACACACACACACACACACACACACACACACACACCTGTTTCTTCATGTCTGACACCTCTACAGAGGGTTCGTCCCACAGCTCAAACGGGAGACCCAGATCCACTTTAACTCCTTTGTGGACCAGGTTCTTCAGAGTGGCCATGGTCTGACTCGTACCCTGTAAGACACACACACCGGCTGGAGGACAGTTTGATACACAAATCGACACAGATGTTTGCCAATGACAGGCGCACAAAGCATTGAACAAGGTATTGGGGGTAGATTTGTCTTTTAAGGTGGAACATACTACATTTAATGTACGTGAAACATGTCGCCTGTGAGCGTTAAGCGCCACGTTTTACTCCAAGATGGAACCAAAGCCATTAAAACACGCGTAATGCAGGTGGGACCTTTAAAAAGCAGACGGATGTAGGTCACCTTGGCATACCGGAGGCTGCCGGGCCTCTCTGCATGAACACTATACTGAAGGATGCGTTCACAGATGTCGTCCACCGCCTCAGTCAGCCGGGTTTCCCTGGGATCAGAATAGAGAATACTTTATTAATCCCGCAAGGAGAAATTGTTTCGTTACAGCAGCATTTATACATACACATAAAGCAATATTAAATATAAAAATTCACAATATATACAAAAAATAGAATAGAATAATATTAAATTAACTAACAAAACAATAGTACAAAGATGCATTGATTTATTACATAGTCTCATATGCAGGTTTAGGTGCTGAGTGTCAGGCTTTCTGTCACTTTAAATAACGTAGATGCTCCGTGCAAAGCAGCCGTTACTTCCTATTACATTACATTACATTACATTACATTACATTACATTTAAAGTGATATCGCACAGGTTTAACTCACGACGTGTTGTATTTAATCTTCCTTCTTCTCTTGCCCGTGTCCAGCACCTCTCCGACCTCCAGCACTTCTTTGGAGCGGCTACTTTTCTCCAGCGCATCCTGCAGCTCCACCGTCAGAAACTTACACACTGCCGGACAGCAGAAACCCACATTACAACTATTCACACGTCACAGAGTTATAAAGTCGCACAAACAGCCGTCTGGCGTCGCTTCTTCGTCCCACCTTCGCATTTATTCGGCAGTCTCTCGTCTTCTTCTGCCGTCACAGAGCAGCAGGCACAAAAGAAAACCAGCGTAAAAAGTTTCATCGCAACAGTTTGTTCTTAAGCTTTCAGGCGAAACTAAACTTTAATATCTTCGCAGCCACATCGGCATTTTTGGCAACTTGGAACTGCGCATGCGTAGTGCATCTCAGCAGACACGACTAGTAGATGCCCGGTGGTTGGATTTCAGGGAAGATGGTCAACAGAAGAAAGCTCATTTATTTCATTATGTTACACTTTTACCTCCACCCTTCACGTGACTTATCATGACTGCTATTGTGTTTTCAATAATTTTACACACATTTACTGAGTTCATAATTATTGTTTAGGATAGTTGTGAAGAACGATAGTTGTGAAGAACGAATATAATTAATAATATTCAGTATACAAACCATGTTCCAGTATGTAGAAGTACTTGTTTTGTACATATCTAGTATTGTTGTAGAAATGCATATAATGCTAATATATATTATAAGATATATTATACTTAGCAGCCTATACTATCTTATTAACATTAGAATATTACATTGTTTTTATTGTTTCTACCTAATAAGTATAAACATGTGGCTATGCATTACTTAATATAGGTAGTAAGCCTATTCAAATACATGCATGTATTAAATATGTTATCTAACATGTGTTTCCTATTACACAGAGGTAGAAAAGAAGCTGCAGTATTAAAATATAAATTAGGGAATGCAAAAGTATAATAATTCGATACTTTGGGATAACAGACACCTCGCAGCAAGAAGCACCTGAGATGTAACATACCAGCTGGCTGAATGAAAAAAACAACAACAAACAAATAATAAATGAATACCTCATTCATCAACAAATTAAAACATATTTTGAAACATTAAAAGCAGAGCCTTTCTGGACAATAAGACACTTGTATTCTAAGGTTTTGATACTAATTGTGCTATTTGCCTTTATTTACATGTTGCTATGTCAACAGCTTTTTAATTATGATGAATTGAATCTTCGGCTTCTTCTGTTCCTTACAAAAGGCATTCATTCAGCTGAAACAGGATTTCTAGTTCATCAGCCCTGAGTTTGCTGCTTCGGGTCGACCACATAGAAATGGGGGATAATTAGCTTGATATTTGGCAGCGAGGTGGTTAAAATAGAAGGCGCGTGCCTCTTGGTTTCTCAGGTGTCAGGGGAAACACACTCAACGGCAACAGATACCCTGGAGTCTGGAGAAGAGAGGAGAGGAGAGGGGGGAAGAGGAGAAGAGACCAAAAAGATAAGACAGAAAACGAGGAGAGAGGGGAAGTGTGGACCATGTTAATATGAGGACAGAAAAGAAAAGCTGTGAGATACGAAGGAGGGAAAAGAAAAAGCCCAGTCACCAACCAAAAGTGAGTGACACACACACACACACACTCCTACAAAACATACTTGTTTATGTTCTCCAGCTGCAAAACAGTTTGCACGCAGGCGTCAGAGGATAAAGTGTTCGTCTTAAGTGTCTGAAACTCAAGAGTAACCGCGGTAACTGTAGTATTTTACTGGTGGAAAGCTTCCATGGCTGTGTTTGTGTGCTCTACCTCACTCAGGGAGGTGGCTGTCTGTCTATTGTCTGTGTGGAGGGGGATGAAGTTACAGCAGTGTCACCCTGCGCTGTAAGTTAGGGCTGAACGCACGTGGACACACACACACACACACACACACACACACACACACACACACACACACACACACACACACACACACACACACACACAAACACACACACACTCATAACAGATGGTTTCAGGGAACTTCCAGTGCTCACATCAAGCTGTACTTTTTACCCTGCGGCATCATTCATAGAGACATTTTCTTTTTGTATTATTATTAACTAATATTCTTTTCTGATTTCATTTTTGTTTTTCGTCCAGTGAAAGAGATGCCACTCAGTTAAGTGTCTGGAGGAGATGAATCGGACACTCCCGACAGATCTAGAGGACAGAAGAACAACAAGGAGAATGAGATGACATCTGCTGGTGATTTGTCCCAGCGGAGCTCGTTTGATTGCATCTGACAAATAAGGATTCCCTCAGCGACCGAAGGAGGACATGGTCCAGGAGCTTTAAGACTTTAAGGTAATAGATATTTACCTGCAGTTTATATTCTAAAAATGATATGCACCTCACTAATTTATAACCAATGACATATCACAATATAATGCAAGAAATAATGACACCTAGAAAATGCATTTCCTGCTGAAAATGCGTTGGAATGCTGAAAGTTGAAATTTGAAGCTGAAATATTTCTGAATTTTTTTGAAAATAACTGAAAATAACTGAAAATAACTGAAAATAGCCGAAAATAACTGAAAATAACTGAAAATAACTGAAAATAACTGAAAAGCTCTGAAAAAAGCATCAAACTAAAACGCTGGCAGTTCAAAAGGTGTAAAAGATATGATAAAGCTGAATCATACAGTAATATTTGAAGATTTTGTCAACATTTAAAAGTTCAAATGATGTCTGTAGCTGAAAGTATGCAGAACCTTTGAGCTTTTAAAGTTGAAGAAGTTTAAGAGGATTTGAAGATTTTCTCCATAGGATCCCATTCAAAATAGCTGGAATGCTTAACAGCATTCCAACTAATAATAATAGAATAAGGTCACTAATAATCAAAACATAAACAGAATGGCAGCGCTCAAACCACAGGACTGGAACAGTCCGTCACTCAAAGATGATGAAATCCCTTTTAATACGCAGACAGTAATATATCTGTCTATATATACTGTATATATATTAATAGTATATTGTCTCATGTTTCTGATGCTGCCAGAGAATGTGTTGATCAGTAATGTGTGACGTCAAACTTGTATTATAAACTTATGTTTTCATATATTTAAAATAATGTATCATTATTTAAGAATCGTATATGTTTCATGTACCTTTAATTATAGTCGTGAATGAACAGAACCATAAACTTATCATTGTTAACTCGCAGTTAAAGCATTCATTAATAAACAAATGGGCTTTAAGTGGATAAAAGCTTCTCATACTGGAGCTTTGTGAAACAATGAAAAAGTCCTCTCTTCTTACACAAACTATGAAGCTTCCTGTGAGGATGTTCTTTGTTTCAGTCTTTATTTTTTATTTTTTATTTTTTTTACAATATGACATACAAGGATCAAAGAACAAGTATTTAATTTTTTTGTGTTTCAGTCTTTATCATCCTGAATGGGAAATCTTCCTCGCAGCACAGCGAAAATAAACACGTCAAAACATCACACAGCAAATTAAAACCAAAAATGTAAATAACATAAAAATTAATATATTTGACTTAACTGTGTTGAATTTGTTGTGCTATTATTCATTAATCACGGATCGGGAACGAGTGTTACCTTCATGTGTTTTCCTCGTGTTCATTTGTCTCTCTGAATATGATACAAGAAAAGCAAAACCTCGCTGATAATTGACGACACTGACCTGTGAGGTATCTGCAAACCCAAGCTCCTGCAAGGTTTCGTCTCTGCACAGCAAGACCCTGAGTTAACCCCGCCATCAACACACACACACACACACACACACACACACACACACACACACACACACACGCACACACACACACCTGGCATACTCTTGCCGACACACACACCAGTTGATGCTCTGCTGACTAAGGGACCACAGCAGTTCATATCACTGATGACTAAAACGGTAGCATTACCTTACTGCTGCCCTCACTCTATCCCCCAACACACACACACACACACACACACACACACACACACACCCTGCAGGAACTCGGCTACCCCGGCTATGAGCTATGTAACCCTTCGGATGTGCACAGGCTTTCCTTTTTTCAGTGGTGTTTAACTATTTTAGGCAATTTCAATGTAAAATTGCATATGTCTGTGCATCTCGAACATATAAGTGAAACTTTACCTTACTTTTAAAAGCTATAACGGATATATTGCTTCTGTGTTTACAATACATTGCATTTAACCCAGCCTTTTTTTGCTGACCGTTATGGTTTTGATATTATCCGTCAGCCATAAAACATATTACTCACCAGCATATTAGCACACTGACTGTGTGTGTTGTGAGTAACTATGCAAACAAAGATAATCAATGTTTACGTTTTGAATTAGGTTTGACAGGTTATGTATTTAAACAAAATATGTTTTGCCTTTGTGTCTGACAAAAAGCTAAGTAGCAAGCAACAAGTTGACAAATGAGCCACTCTTTCCTTCAGTAAAGCAAGCGACACTATTTAACTGAGACAAATGTTCTTTTTTACAACTGTAATTCTTCTGTCTTTGACTTTGTGACATTACGGTTTTAATTTGAAATTCATATAAGATGTTCTATAAATATAGACAGTGTAACCCGATGCTGCTTCATGACAATTTCCATTTAAACTAATCATCCGTCCCGTTTCCCATCTTCTTCCCACCCGTCCTAAAGCCTCTCCTCTCCGGCCACAATGTCCGAACGAGTGAACAGTTTCCAGGGTCAAAGCTTTCACAAGCTGAGGCGGTCCTGCTTGCGTCGAGGTGCGCTCTTCAAGGATCCCCTGTTCCCCGCCACCGCGCAGTCCCTCTTCTACAAGAGGGAGCCCCCACCGGGACTGACCTGGAAGAGGCCGAGGGTGAGCGTGACACACGAAGGGAGAAGCTCTTCCCTGAAATTGCATCAAATAGATTTCTGAATTATTGCTTTTACACATCTGCGTTGCCTCGTGATCGTAGTTCAAGCCAGTTCAAACAACAACGAGGAGTTATTTTACAAATATATCTCTTCTCCTCCCTCATCTAAATCGAGTGGCTGGATCAGCATGCCATGTTTCCATCAGATTAGGGTTAATTAAAGTACTTTCTATTATGGGAGAGGCGTCAGGCAATGAGACCTTGAGTGGACCGATATATTGGTGTGTGTGTGTGTGTGTGTGTGTGTGTGTGTGTGTACGGCTGAGTTTAGAAAAAGCAGCAGACAATTTAAATAGCCCAGGAGTTTTTAGCACAGTGTTGAGATGGGTGTAGCTCTGTATAAGTATCCGTGTTTATTGTTGCTACAGCAAGCAAAGCGGGCTTTAATGGGAGCAATTAAATTAAAGGTTAAAGTCAAGGTTAAATTATTTATTGTCCAGTGTCAATGGCCAAAAACCAAAATGCAATAGTGCAAGGACTCATTTTACAGCTAAGAATAAACGTTAGTCGTGTGATGGGGACTACAAAATGAGTTAAATTAAGCATTTGTATCACCAACTCTCAGTCATTTGTCTTTTCAATTGTTTTGAAAGAGTCTTTTCTGTCACACAAATGTCTATAAAATTAAGAAATCCCCAAAGCTTTTTCCCCAAAAGCAAGGACAAAAATAAATCTTAGTTTTTGAATTGTTTTTACCATAATAAAGCCTTCTAAAGACCATGACATTTAATACCCTTTTCCCTGTCATACTGGTCAAAGAATGACTGAAAACCAGTCGGGCCAACAAATCCTACAATGATCAATTATGAGCATAAAATAATTGACATTCTTCCCAGTTGTTTATAAAAAAAACAATTCCTAGTAAATTAATCAATAATGTGACCTGGATCCAGATAAGTGTCAGAAAACTAACTGATAGATTAACTGATTAAAAATATTAAGTTACAGTTGTCTTTATAGGAAAAAAAACTGCAAAAATACTCAAGATGTATACAAATAAAATGTTTAATATTTGCTACGGTCTTTTTTTTTTTTTTTTTTTAAATGCATTGCGTTTTGTTTCTTTAACCCTAGCCCTGCAGCTGCTTTGAATTCACCATTCAGTAGTTCATGAAGTTCATTCAGGCCAAACCTTCAGTGCTCTTAATGTGAATCCATGCTGGTGATTAATTTGTTAATTCAAGGCAGAAGAGAAAGGGTTAATGGTATTGTGTTCCTAATGCTACACTCAGGTATTTTAAGCGTGTATCAACAGGGAGTCGGATGATAGGGTGACATCTGTCGCCTCCTTCTACTGACACACACACACACACACACACACACACAGCATGGACTCACTTATAACTTCCCATTAACTTCCCAATCTAGGTGGCCTCATACTTGTCATGAAGTTGATATCATCCCAAGGAAGGTTCATATCTTGTCTGGAGTTACATTTAATGAGGTTGGGACCACTGAGTGTGTATTTGTTTGCGTGTGTGTCCGGCAGCACCTCCACTGTCACCTGACCCTGTCCAAACTGAGATCAACAGATCCACACAGATAGGATCTGTCTCCTCGGCAGTGCTCTGACACCCACAGGCCTCGTGAAACACTAAAGCTAACTGCTGCGATCATGAACCAAAAGTGTGTTTAAAGCTGCTATATCATCAATATTTATATGTCAACAGTGGATCAAATGTGCCCCGTGAAAGGGGTAAAACACACACAGAATTATCACCTGACTCGGCAGTTCCCCTGAGATCTACGGATTATTTTAGTGTCTTTCGTTTTGAGGTTTTCTGACCCGCAACTGGATTTTAAAACCATTGCACACTATACAGCACCAAATAACAGACGTTAGCGACTATAGTGAACATACTGTAGCATTTAGTAGCTAGATAAGTGTTTGGAAAGCAAAATAGAGCTAAAGGGAGACAGAATATTAGACTTCCATTTGTCAGGCGTACAGAAACAAGACTTAAAATGAATCCTAATGTTGCTCCTTGTCCGTTTGATTTATAAATGAGCCAAAGAAATTAATTAATGTAGTTTTTTTGTGTTTTTCCTTAAAAGAAACTTGAAGTCTCTTTCTTCTAAACACACCACAGGAGATATGTAAGGACCCCCGTCTGTTTGTTGATGGCATCAGCACTCGTGACTTGCACCAAGGCAGTCTGGGTAACTGCTGGATGGTGGCTGCCATTTCCTGCTTATCGTCTGAGCCATCTCTGTGGAAGAAGGTTGAGTATTTGTTATGTATTTGTATTTGTGTTGCTCTGTCGTCCTTTCTCTCTTGCATCCTTCTGTCTCTCCTCGTTTCCTTCCTTCACGGCTTCATCTCATCTCCCTCCTCACCTTCTCCCAGGTGATCCCAGACCATGTGGACCAGGAGTGGAATCCAAAGCATCCCGATCAGTACGCAGGCATCTTCCATTTCCGGTTCTGGAGACTCGGCCGTTGGATGGACGTTGTTGTGGACGACCGTCTGCCGGTCAGCGCGGACGGAGTGCTGCTCTTCTGCCGCTCGGCCACACCGCGAGAGTTTTGGAGCGCCATGTTGGAAAAGGCCTACGCCAAGTAAGGACTCTCGAATCTTAGATTCCTCCCCTCTTCAGGACTCAGTCTAGTCTCAGTCCCCTAATAAAGCCCTACCAGCCCCAAGAGCCATAGCAACCAAGGAAGCACATCAACACCCCCCTTAGCAACATCCACAAATGCTCTATTTCTACTACAAACAGACACCTGTGGAGTGAGACATGGGAAAGGGAGAAGAGCGGCAAGTTATGAATCATTCAGTCAATCTATCTGGTTACTCTCCAGGCTAAATGGTTGCTACGAGGCCCTGGAGGGAGGAAACACGACAGAGGCACTAATCGACTTCACTGGCGGGGTTTCGGAGCCCCTCAGCCTGGATCGTGAGGCCCTCATCCTGCACAGCGATCAGAGGAGGGCGTTCTTCCAGACATTAGCGAAGGCTCATGAACGTAAAGCCCTCATCACCGGCTCCATACGGGTAGAGCCTATCTCGGAGTGTCTTCAAACAAAAGAGACGCAGGATGTGTCAGAAACGCAGCGACTCAGATGAGTTTAATGTATTCTTACGTGTGTTATCTCTCAGCCAGCTGAGGGGGAGGCAGTGGAGTCGGTGATGGACTGTGGCCTGGTTCGAGGACACGCCTACGGGATCACGGCAGTGAGGAAGGTGAGGCTGGGGGAGACGGTGCCGGGTTGGATGTCCCGGCTCTTCATGGTGCGCATGAGGAACCCATGGGGGACCACGCACTGGACGGGTGCCTGGAGTCAGGGGTAAGGGGACTGTGAACTCTGCACTGGCTTCGTCCGCCACATGTCTGACTGCTGCTGAGTAAATCATACGTTTTGCTGGAGCGGTGGGAGGGTTTTACGGAGTCAGTCTGTTTTTACAACATTTTATAATTACAATTTCTGACATTTTACAATAGTGTTGGAATTGTTTTACAAGAGACATCTGCCATTTACATTATGAAAGTCTGAGAAAGTCTGAAAATGGCCAAAATGGACCTATAAAGGTTTCCAGAAGTTGAAAATCTACTTGTACTTTTCACATGTCATTTCCAGTGTGTTGAACCTTGCAGCTCTGCAATTATTTTCCCCCTGCTGCCCTTAGCATTATTGTCCTTGCACGCCCCCTGCAGGTCGCAGCAGTGGCAACAGATGAGTCGTGCAGAGAGGGAGAAGACGGGCCTGATTGTCCGAGACGTAGGGGAGTTCTGGTAGATTTTCATGCCTTATTGTTTGTTTGGAAAGAACTATGGAGAATTAATGCAAAATGAAATGTAGCATGATTGAAATCGGGCAGATTCTTCACACAAATGTACAGTTATTGTCCTGCAAATTTATTTCCTCTCCTGTTCCTCAGGATGGATTTCGAGGATTTCTGCCACTACTTCACAGACGTGGTGGTGTGCTGGCTGGTGGAGAGGGCTCTGCTGTGGCCGAGCTCTCACTGGATGGAAGTGCGTCGCTATGGAGAGTGGGCTCAAGCTCCCACCACCGCGGGAACGCCTCCGTCCGCCGTCCTCCACGGCAACCACGCGCTGAGCTTGGGGAAGAACAACACCAAACCTGGAGTGACTAAGCAGCGAGGTAACCGGAAGGAGGCCAGGCTTGGGGAGAGTCAGCAGAAGAAGGGAGGGGAAGGAGGAAAGTGTGAGCGAGATAAAGCTGTGAAAAAGGTGAAAAAGGTGAAAAAGGAAGATGATGGTGGAGAGGTGGGAGGATGGGAGGCACAGATGGATAAGAGGAGTCGATGTGGAGGATGCATCAACCACAGAGACACTTTCCTCCACAATCCTCAGGTACTACTGAAGTGGAAACTTTTAGTTTGTGATGACTGCATGAATTTATTAACATGTTTTTTTTCTTTCTTTCTGACCCTCTAGTTCATGTTTGAGTTGAGAGGCAAAGAGGAGGAGGTGCTGATCTGTCTGCAGCAGGAGGACAGGAGGATACGGAGGAAAGATGGAGGAGGAGAAAACCTGCCTATCGGCTTTGAGGTGCTGAAGGTGAGCAGTTCACGGCCCGAAGTGTGAACAAAGAGTTTTTCAGCTCTCACAGGAAATAATGATTTCCCTGCTGCCTCGTCGTGGCCCAGGTGGAGGTGAACCGCTGCAGCCGGGTGCAGTGTGTGGTGGAGCAGGCGGCCAGCTCGGTCTACATGGACTCCCGCAGTGTGACGCTGAGGGGGACTCTGGCTCCGGGGCGCTACGTCGTGCTGCCCACCACCTTCCTGCCGGGCGTCACGGGACGCTTCCTGCTACGCCTCTTCTGCCATTCCCATGTCAGACTCAGGTCTGTCACAGACGTTTGTGTGTGTGTGTGTGTGTGTGCATGTTTGTTAATGGCAAAAGAAGTTCTTATGCTCATGAAATTAGTTTTAAAAAAATGCTTCATCAACATCCTTGTTTTTGTTTGTTTTAATTTTGTATTACAAACACACTTTTTTTTTTTTTTCTACTGTGAGAAATGGAAACTGCTTCATGTGCTTCCCAAAGGATTTTATCCCAAATGTTTGAAACAACAAAAATTTAAAAACATTCATATATTAAAGATGAAATCATCATGGTGTTGTATAAGTTTGCAAAGATACAGTGCATTTATTTCAATATGTATATACCTTCTTGCAATAGTGCGTAATGTAGATTTGACATATATTCAATATTCTGGTATTCTTACAATATTTCTATCCTGTGAAAAAGAAAACCAGGAATGAGAAAAAAAACATATAAAGTGGGAACAAATAATAATTAAAAAAGAATCACCAATCATATAAAAAAATATTGTGATTAATGTCTTTCACTTTTACAGGAACAGCCCGTTTCTTGCTCTCAGATTTAACTGAACTTTGTTCCTCTTCAACCCTCATGCCCATCCTCCTTTTGGTTCATCTTTTTTTGTGTGTGTGTAGGGAACTGAAGGAGGATTTGCCGTCTCCCTCCTTCTTCCAGTGTTTTCTACCTCAACCCACTGTGGTGACCACGGTCCACCTCCTCCGGGCTTCAGGACTCAGCCCTCCCAAACAGACAGGTGCACAACATCACATCTCCAGTTTTACAGATAGAAGAGGGCACCATGTTACTACTTCTTCTCTTGTTTCCTCTTTACACCCTGCCGTGTGTTATGATCCACAGCTCCAGATGTTTATGCCGTAGTGCGGTGTGAGAATGACACCATCAGGACGCACGTTGTCAAGGCGGAGGGAAACCCGGAGTTCAACCTCAGAGCTGTTTTCTACAGGAGATACCCCAGCACACCCATCTCTATTGAGGTTTGACACACACACACACACACACACACACACACACACACACACACACACACACACACACACACACAGTCAATCCTGTCCTGTGTGCAGTTGTGGAGCAGAGGTCGGCTGTGGGACTGCGTGCTCGGCGAGGGTCGCCTCCAGACGGCGGAGTCTGAGCGGAGCCGGAGTCATGTGATCGATCTGCGAGGCGGCCAATCCCGTTCAGGATGCCGAGGGTGCGTCTACGTGGAGACGTCCTCCAGCGTCTGCCTCACGGACATGTGATTGACAGCGTCGTCTGGTTGCCCCGGTAACTTCATCAATGCATGGCAACCGCTGTCCTGCCGGGAAGAAGTTGTTGGACGAACTAATAAAAAAAAAGGATGAAGTCAAAGGTGCTGTAGTGCATTGGTACTTTTAGTTTTTATAGGTGTATTGTGTATTTCACTCTTTACTTTGTGATGTGATGATCTGCTGGTCAGACGTGAGGTGGGCATCCTTCATGACTTCAGCAGTCTATCAAAAGGAAATTTGAAACTGCTGCCAAAATAAGTTTGAGTGCTATTATATTTAATATTATTACTGTTGTTTTTGTCATATGTTTTCTTGCTCATTAAAAGTGTTATCTTCTTAATATGCTTGAATGCAAATGTACAAAATCTAATTTTTTTTGTCATTTTTAATATGGCTAAATATGATTGTTTATTTCATAATTTACAGGATTTAAATGATTGAAATAATTATGATATTTTATAGAAGACATTTGAAAGACCTATTTGAGATAACCTATTTGATACAAAACAGGTTTGCATTCCTGCACACGTCTCTTGGACCTCAGATGGCTTCTTATCTTTTAGACAAAACTAAAATCAGCAGTCAGACAATGTGCACTATTGAAATGTCTTAAAATACATGCAAATGCAACTGTTAGGTTTTTACTTTTAATTACAAAAAGCCAAAGAATCAAAGACAGACATGTTGCATTTCAAGATATTTGAGTTATTCTTTAATATCACTCACAAAGACAAAATAACACAACATTTACAAAATAGTTTTTTATATTTTCTAACTTTTTGACTACATGGAGATTATGGCGATAAACTGCAACATTAGCCGCTACTGCATGTGACCACACCTCTCTTAATGCAAACTATATAAAGGGAAGATAAAGGGCTCCTTCAATCTTTATCTGTCCTCATTTGGTTATATTGCAGTGCTGCTTTTGAAGTACCAGTACCTGTGCTTTATGTTTATAACAGCTGTACAGTATGTGTGTTTACAAGTCCTCATGTTTTGTACTTTTGTACAAATATTCTGTGATACTTTATTTAGTTGTATTCATCTATTCTATCTGCATTCCATGCATCTTTATTATTACTTTTACAACTTAAATTTTTCTTTTAGAGTCTTTTGCCATTCTTACTTTCTCTTAATCCTTCTCTTTATTCCCAAAGAAGTCCAACCGGGGCCCTGTCTCAAACGGCCCCTGACAACCCGAGGCCTATAGATTTTAAATGTGGGGGTCAAGCTGGAGTACAGAAATGTATAGAACTCTAGAAAGCTTTGTATGTTGCTAGTTCCCAACCTTTTTAGCGTGTAATTGCTTACGTGTGACAACTCATCACAGGAAATAGTTTTAGTGTGGAAATGAGCTTGAGCAGTTAAATCAAATTAAAAGAATCTCAGATTATTTGTCCAAAAAGGAAAATATGCAATATTTCATAATTTAAAAAAATAAATAAAAGCTGAGATAAAAGTCAGAAAAAATAAACATAGTTTGGTCTAACAGACATGTATGTGTTTTCATGCTGTCTTTAATTATCTTGTCCTCAGGTTGGCAATCACTGCTTTAAACATCCACATTTTTATCAATAATATAACTTAAATGTGGACGACAGACCCACGTTTGTAAAGAAATATCAGTGTTGGAAAGTAACTAAGTATGTTTACGCAAAATACTTAAGTACAATTTAAGTATAGGCTACAATTTTTGTGCACTTCTACGTTATTTTGAGCTACTTTATACGTCCTCTACATTTCCCAGGGAAATATTTTAGCTACTTTTTACTTTTAGTTACTTTTCAGTTAAAGTTTTACACAGAAAACCTATAATGAGTTGCTAAAATTATATATTGTTCAGGGTTTAACTCCCAAAATAGTATACAAAGTATGGTTAAGCTTCACCTGCTCTACAACAATAACAATACCATTAATAGGCCCTTCTGCTGCCTGATGAGCACTTTTTATTTTAATAGCCTAATCTAATTTATTTTTGTAGACGACCACCAAGAAAAATAGTCTACATTCTTTGGCTCATTATGTCAGACCACATCAGCTGACCGCGTGAACGCCGCTTTGAGCATGCGCGCTCCCGAGAGCTGGAGGTTTGGCATCAGAGGAGGCGCGGCTGTGGCAACAGCAGACGCAGGGAAGGTGAACTCCGGACACCAGCAAAGGTAAGTGTCGGAGAATAAGAACAACAAACAGGCACTTTTACATTACTACTTACACACTATTATTTGCCGGTGACATGTGCAGTTTAAAGCCTTTGTCAGACTCCAGAAATAGACTCGGTATCGGTGCGTCACCGGGCGGGGCGGAAGTATTCTTTTTTTTTTTTAATATCTTTTATATCTTTTTCAGGTTTGACAGCACTCTTACATGTGTTGCACCCTGTTTTTTGAAAACGGATGTGGAAAGTGCTCAGAGTTGTGATTCTGACCCTAAAGTTCCTGAGTTATGTTGTAGAACGATCACACAGGTTGTTTCTTGTTGCTGCTCATCCTGTTATAGACTATTGTTCTTACTGGCTTCGTTGGGAATGCAGTCGAACCTCTTATTCTTTTGTCACGCAAGTAACGTGTGAAGGCAAACTGTGCCTTGAACTGTGTTCACGTGCAGGGGCGGAGACAGACGTTGTACAAATTCAGATAAAAATCCTCATTTACAGCAGCCGTATGCACTATTTTTTTTCTAATATTTTGAGATTATAGAATGCCCTAAAAATTTGCAGGGACTTTCAGGATGGGGTTTGCAGAAATGATTGCTGCTGATTTTTTTTTTTTCCCAACATGTATTTTAGATGAAACTGAATTGCTTAATCTTCGTAGGAGTTCAGATTGCTGTGCAGACAACAATGGGCTCAAGGACGCTGTTAGTCCTTTTAAAAACTCACAATGTCTTGAACATAAATTGAACACAAATTAAATTCAATCCAGGACACTTCTTTTGAGTAATTTCCCAAAATGTTTAAAGGGAAACTCCACTGATTCTACACGTCTAATTCAGTTCACTCGTCGTGAGACGTACGGCTCTACCTGTGAAAACATACCACGGCCAAACAAGTCTCACGTGACTCTGGAAGGGAGCAGTCGGAAAAATGAAGAAAAATAACCCTGATGATGTCATAGTGATGTCATCGGGGTTATCCGGGAGGGGGGGGGGGAGGTAAAAAAGATAAAATTCTTGTCATCTTACGTTAACATTCTTAAGACCTTTGTTT
The DNA here is from genome assembly GCA_016806645.1 of Ophiodon elongatus. Lineage (NCBI taxonomy): Eukaryota > Metazoa > Chordata > Actinopteri > Perciformes > Hexagrammidae > Ophiodon > Ophiodon elongatus. The sequence goes on along the minus strand of JACSYO010000521.1, from coordinate 2,709 downwards.
CCTTCTTGTCTTCTGGCCGATAAAGATCAGATAACGACGTAGACAACTTGCATCTCCACTTCTGTCTCAGTTCTTGATCTCCCTCTGTAGGTGAGCGTCCCCATCACTGATAATGTCGAACAGCGGCTTTATTCGACACATCCGCAGCCGCCCTCAAGTCCCAACGCCGATACTAGGTGAGAGCAGCTGGATCTCACACATTCCTGTCGTATAGTTTCATTTTGTTTTCATGGTGTGCAGAAAGGAAAGAAGTGTCCGCGCTTTCATCTCAACGTTTTCTTTCTTCCTGCAGGATGTTCAAAGTTGGTCTTTTGTATCATACCCATTGCTCAGATTGCCATTGGTGAGTGAGCGCTTCACGTTTACCGACATTTAATTTGCGTTATTTGTATTCAGTTCTGTTTCAAATGTTGGAAAGTCAGAATTCATCAGCATTTAAAATGAAAAGCAACTAATCCGCTGCCGTCGACCACGCGTCCATCAGGTGCAGTGCATCTGGACGACTGTCCGCGGCAGCCCTTCATCCCCATCTATCTGATCGTGGTGGGAGTCTTTGGACTGGTGCTGTCGGTGCTCTCCTGCCTGCCCTGCGCCAGTAGCCCCGAAGACGGCACCATCAACCCGCTCTCCCGAATCTGCACGGCCTGGAACTCGTTGACGTCTTTATTCATCTTCTGCTGGTTTATAGCCGGTGAGTGTAAACACGGGAGGAGAGCGTGAACCAAAGACGGTGCAGGTGACATCCAGACCACCTGACGTTATACCAGAGCCAGGGGAAATACTCGTTTCTGATTGGTGCCTGTTTAAATTTAGTATTGGGGTACCTCGAACCGCCGTTTTAAATTTATATCAATGAGGGTAGAGCAAAAAAACTAACAATTTGACAACAGCACAAAAACCAGCCTCCAAAATGACTATACGACTAAAACCAGAACTACATAACTGAACAGGATGTATTGAAGAGCTGTTTGATTTGACTGCATTAGCTTTTAGCTAGGTGGACCTAAAAACGGAGTGTTTGAAACTACAGGTAACCATAGCAACAGAACTCAGATATCAGGCCATGTGATGATTATATTAGGTTTTTCCTTTGATAAGTGGCTGAGGTGTTAGTTTGATTACACACCACAAGTCCTGATGTAAGAACATAATGGACTTAAGTGGGTCTCTCTTTGCCTCCATTTTGTTATTATTTTTGTTTTAGCAGGCATTATAATTATTATTATTATTATTATTATTATATTACACTTTCATGCCCTCCAATTTGGAGGTTCTCCAGGCTGCAATTCACCTCATTTAAGTGCACCAGTTGTAGTAACATGTGTTGGCCATTAGATGTACATCTATGTCTTCTAGAGATCCCCGTCTTTTTAGAATTGACAGCTCCATACGAACCCCATAGGTGTACATATAAAGGGAATTAAAAATTGCACCACTGCTGTGGTGCCATAAACTATTTCTTCTCCCCTCGTGTCATGTCATCTCTCTACTATCAGCTCTTCAAAAAAAGCCCCAAAAATATAAAAAAAAACAGATATGTATTTTAATATTTGGCACTGCTCAAAACAATTGTCTTGAATAAGATCAAAGTTGGCTCAAACATCTGCAGTAAAATAAACTAATTGGGGCGTAGCGGGCTGCCATCCTCTCAAAACAAGAAATGGCTCCCAACTCCTGAAAGTTGAAAATATGCAGAGAGAAAAGGTCTTTTTTTTTTTTTTTTAAACAACACACCAAAGTTAGATTTCAACAAATATATATATATATAGTAATAATGTCTGTGAATGGGATTAAATAGATGAACAGCATATTTCTTCTCTTTCTTGCCTAGGTAATGTGTGGATATACTCTATTTACGAGCCCAACTACATCCGGAACGCAACAATTTTGGATGCCTACTGCGACCGGACACTCTACCTGTTTGCCTTCTGGACCACCACCTTGGTCTACATCCTCCTGGGTCTGTTCCTGGGTGGCGGCTGCTGTGTCCTCTTCTGCTTTTTCCTGTGTGGCCGAGCCGACGCGGACGACGATGTCTAGAGACAAACAAACCGACGAGGAGACAGGATGCGTCTGATGAGGCCGTTAATGGTTGATTTATTGCGACACAAGACTAATATGTTTCATCTTGACAGACTTGGAGATTTTTTTTTTTTACCACTGATCACGAATAAGTCTGTAAGTGTTTTCTTAATGCCGAGCCTTTTCTACCTGCAGAGGCTGCAATGCACTCTGTTTGTAGGAATCCCCTCTCTCGTCCAGTCCAAAAGATACATGAGGTGTACTGTTGCAAGAATTGGGCTTAAACTTGATACAGAGTACAGGATAACATGATAAAATGTCTGTTCTTTGAGTTCATTTTGCCTTGTTACTTTTTTGTTGATAATAATAATAATAATAATAATAATAAAGTCAGGAGAGCACTCTATAAAACAAACAATCATATGCCACATCTTTCCCATCATGCACTTTAATAGACAATAATTTCTACTACAGCGTAAGCCTATATAAGATACTTTATGATGCCTGATGCAGTGGTATGTTTACAGAGGGGAACCATCATTTTTGATGCTTCCCTTTTTAGCCTCCATTATGTAACGTTGAATCCCAACGCTTGACTTGCAGATACCCAATACATAATACAAATATATATATATATATATATATATATATATATATATATATATATATATGTATATATATGTGTAT